>OX453299.1:21646191-22246191 GCA_949710035.1 Crambus lathoniellus
GCACACGGAGATCTCAGACATTTTGACCAACTTCCGGCGGCACCAAATTGTATTTATGACTGACATCCGGATGATGTTCAGACAAACGGTCATCCATCCAGAGGATAGGAGGTACCAATTGATTTTGTGGAGAGAGAGTCCTAGGGACCCCTTGTTGATTTATGAATTGAATACGAATACGTACGGTTTGGCTTCGAGCCCGTTTGTTGCGATTCGTTCTTTGTTGGAGTTGGCCGAGAAGGAGCGCTTGAGATATCCTCGCGCCTCCGCCATTTTGGCCAGTGACGTCTATGTGGATGACATTTGCACGGGCGCCTCATCTGTCTCAGAGGCGATTGTCCTGAGAGACGAACTCACCGCCCTTTTGAAGTCGGGAGGTTACGAGTTAAGGAAATGGATATCCAACTCGCCTGATGTACTGGTAGGTTTGCCCGAAGAGCACCAGCAGGACCCCCACCTATTCGAAAATGTTGATAATCCCCATGTGGTGACCGTCCTTGGCGTACAGTACAAACCGGTCTCTGACACGTTCACTTATTGTGTGGATTTACGACCACCGAAAGTCTGGACCAAGCGTTTAGTATTGTCTACTGTCGCACGTACCTTTGACCCCAATGGGTGGATTTGCCCCGTGCTGTTTATGGCCAAGTGTTTCTTGCAACGGTTATGGGCTTCGGGTGTGTCGTGGGATGAACCCCTCTCGGACGAGTTACTCCGAGATTGGTCGAGCTTCGTTTCATCCCTCCCCGAGATTAATGAAGTGCATTTGCCGAGGCTATTCCTCCCTTCTGAAAATTGTAAAGTTACTCTTCACGGCTTTTCCGATGCCTCCGAACGTGGATTTGCTGCGGCCGTGTACCTCCGCACCGTTACTGTTGACGGAGTTGTTGCTGTGCATCTGGTGATAGCGAAAAGCAAAGTCGCTCCCCTTCGGACTCGTCATACGATCCCGAGGTTGGAATTGTGTGGAGCTGCCCTCCTAATGCGTTTGTTGAACCACGTATGGCTCACATTAGGTCGATCTATTAAGATACAAGAGGTTTATGCTTGGACGGACAGTCAGGTCGTCCTTTGTTGGTTGAAGGCTCCGGCGCACACCTTGGACGTGTTTGTGGCCAATCGAGTGTCGCAGATTTGTAATTCCGACATCGAGTTGATTTGGAGACACGTGCCGGGAACCATGAATCCCGCGGATTGTGCGTCTCGGGGTTGTGTAGCCCCAACCCTAATTAACCACCCCCTCTGGTGGGGCCCACAGTGGTTGATGCGGCCTGAGTCGGAGTGGCCGCCCTCTCCAGCGTTGTCGAACGTAGCCGTTCCTGATATGCGGGCGTGCGTCCTGGAGACTAACCCCGCCGGGGAAAAGGATTTGTTGTTGGATCGGTACAGCTCCTTACAGAAGCTGCTTGGTGTTACCGCTTGGATCAGACGTTTTGTGTACAATTGCAGAAACCCACGCGCGAGGCGTGATTCGTCGGTTCTCACTCCGGACGAGCGTAGGGACGCGCTCTTGTTTTGGGTCCGGAGAGTACAAGCTGATAGTTTTGAGTCCGAGATTGAAATTTTGCGTTTAGGCCGTCGCAAGTTGAAGGGCGCGGTATCGCGATTAAATCCCTTCCTGGACGAGAGTGGGCTTTTGCGAGTCGGCGGAAGACTTCGAAATGCGAACCTGCCGTATGGAGCTCGTCACCCCCTTTTGTTACCTAAAGCCGGACATTTGACTCAACTGATAATAACAGATCGCCATGTGAATGCACAACATGCTGGCTGTAATGCTTTGTTGGCCATTTTGCAGCGTGAATTTTGGATTTTGTCTGCTCGTCGAGCCATTCGCACTGTGGTTTTCCGTTGCCTGCCTTGTTATCGATTGAAGGCCGCGACCATGCAGCCCCAGATGGGTGATTTGCCTGCTGATCGCGTCACGGAATGTAGAGCTTTTGCCGGAGTCGCCACCGACTTCGCCGGTCCCTTTACTGTAAAGGCTTCGAGACTGCGTAATGCTAAAACCTATAAGGCGTACTTGTGCGTGTTTGTGTGTTTGTCCACCAAGGCTGTCCATTTGGAAATTGTCTCGGAATTGTCTACCGAAGCCTTTGTCGCCGCCTTGAGCAGATTTGTTTCCCGTAGAGGACTGCCGTCATTGATACGTTCCGATTGTGGTACTAATTATAAGGGAACGTGTAATTATCTTAAGGAAGTAGTTAAGTTTTTTGTTGATAATAAAATAGACATTGGAACCACCCTCTCCCGGCGTGGGATAATCTGGAAGTTTAGCCCTCCAGCTTGTCCGACCTGGGGAGCGATTTTTGAAGCTTGTGTAAAGGCTGCCAAGACACACTTGCGTCGCGTGATTGGAGAAACTATTCTCACGTTTGAGGAACTTGATACGGTATTTTGTAAAATTGAGGCCGTCCTCAACTCGCGACCCTTGTGCCCGTTGTCTTCGGACCCGAATGACCTGGAAGCGTTGACCCCAGGTCATTTCTTGATCGGACAGCCCCTTTTGGCGTTGCCTGAATATCCGATTCAGGATGTAGGATCCCATCGTTTGTCGCGATACCAACTGTTGAGACAGATGTCCCAAAACTTCTGGGCACGTTGGTCGATGGAGTATTTGCATATCCTACAACAGCGCGTGAAGTGGACAGATAAAACCACCCCACCCCAGACTGGCGACCTCGTGTTGATTAAGGATGCTAACCTACCGCCCCTATGTTGGCGAAGGGGGCGCATTGTTAAACTCTACCCCGGAACTGACGGAGTTCCTCGTTTTGCTGAGGTTTTGGTTCGAGATTCGGTTTTGAAGAGAGCAGTTAGTGGGCTCTCCCGATTACCCGTAGATTGACGTACCGTTCTTAACGGTCCGGGGCGGGGGGATGTTCGGAAAAGATCGACGTTTCTGAACGCGTCTCTAATGTCACGTCAAATTGACATTTGGCTGTCACTTGAAGTTGACAGTGACACTTGATTGAAATTCTTGTAGAAAATGTCGGATTAATTTTGCTGAATTTGTTAAAAATCGCTCGCGTTGAATGTGCCTGGCATATCGAGTTTGAATAAAATCTTAAATTATCTATGTGATCCCGTTTTGTACGACCAAGGTTTTGATGCCATCTCTGGAGTGGCCGGTCGCGGATGCTTTGAAAGATAACCTTTTCTACCACACGCGCTTGTTGTCGGGACAATATATCGTAATAAAAAAAGCTCCCCCGCGTGGGTCGTGGTGTATTGTTGCCCAGTGTCTTGGGACCCTGTGTGTTATTTGTGTTGTGCGTAAGGTGACGAGTTGGTAAGGTCTGCAGAAGACGAAGAAAGGACCCCAGGGGCGCGCGCGCTCCCTTACACCACTTCTGCCTTGGAGACATTCGACACACGGACCCGTATGTAAAATCACCTTACTTCACAAATTCTATCCGCTGTGTATCGCAGTCCAATTGTTCAGTTACATCCCGGCTGAAACCTAGTTTTTGTCCGGAGTCTATATTAGTAGTACCAGCTTCCACTGCGCTAACCGATTCCGCGGTATAGGCAGGGGTGTACTGAACACACGTATCTGTACCTCTTCGCCAAATCGGTCGTCAAATTTACATTTAGTACTTCAATATTGCGATACCTATCAGTTGGTAAAATACAGTAAAGATGGTAAAGGGTAGTAGGTATCTAGTAGAAATATGGTCACATATGATAGAACCCTCGTATGTTGATCTAATACCTACCTACCTTTTTTTTTTTTTTATAGTGAGGGGAATGCTTTTACGCATACCCCATCCACGTGCGGTTTGTGGACGGTGGTTATGTGGGACTCGCCTAAGGCCGCCTCCCGATCCCCCATCAAGCTACTAGTACTCGATGGGGGATCAGGAAGGGGGAATACCCACTAAACCCCTCACTATTTGCTCTCTCGCCGACGATCGGTCATGGGGGATTGGGGTGGCAGTCTCCCCTAAGACCCGACGACCCGGCTATCTACTCCCTTCTATAGTACCTACTGGGATGAAAATATCGCATCGGCGACGCAACGCTTAATATTTTACGCGTCAAAATTACAGGCAGCGCAGTGGCTATACTCACCAACGTAGATGCGTCCTTACAATGATTGCAATACCAATTCTCATTTGTAACTTTGTCAGATTTATCTAGGAATCTCACGGAGTGCGCAAGCTTGCTGCATTCTAAACCCAATGAAAGTGTCAGCAACGGCGACTAAAGTCTTGGGAAATGACTCGTTCATTAATATCTAATTAGGTCTACGCACGCATGAGTGATCCCTTTGCTTCCCATATGATGTCATTTGCACCAATAGCTTGTTGCTTAACCACGCTTAGCTAAACGGCAACGGAATGGTTTGTCATATTACTGTAGTACTTTAAGTATAATAGCAGCAGGTAAGTAAAAAGTCAGTGTCATTGACTAAATAAAGAACAGAAAGCTAGTAAGTAATTAAGTACCTATTATGTATAAGCTTGATAGAAAAAGTAAATTTTTGAACTGTAATTGCGCACTTATACTAAATTCTAAACATAAGTAGGTACTCATAAGGCAGACGATACAGTACCGTCAGGTCTACATGGCTAAACTTCAATGTTTACTTCAAGCCTTGTCATACACACTGATAGCCAAGCAAGCCCACACCATCAAGTTAACCGAATGCCGCTTCAAGCGTCGAGTTTGCTTAAACACGACGGCAAACTGGATCGTGTATGGTGTCCTTTTAGCGACAAAACGGTAGACAAAACCTTATAAAACGAATGTTATTAGCGCCATCTAGTATGGCTTTAGGGAACTAAAATTTAAAGAAACCAACAAAATAACTCTCATTTACTCGATTATAGCGGGAATTAAAATACTTGTGGTAAATCATGAGTTCCTGTTTTTAGCTTCTTGTTTGTACTGTTCTTTAGTAAGAGAATATATCGTAATCTTATGTCGAAAGTAATCGAAAGGTGTTTGGAATATTGTCGACTATACAAAATATTTAAATCTGCTGTTTACCCTGTGGAATTTTCAGGTTTCCAGAATTAAACCACACTTAAATAAAACTCATGTTTTTTTAAAAGAAACTAGAAAGTACTTTCATACAAAAATATATTACTTTAACATACATAATTTTATCCAAGTGTGATCATGTTATCTGTGGTCTCAGCGTGGAGCTGGTGGTTGCTGGTGGTGGAAGCTGGCACGACGTGGTGAGGGCCTATGAGGGTGAATTGGAGCGAGCAGCCAGGCTCTACTGTAGCACCTGTGTATACAACGCAGTCTTGCAAAATGCAGCTGTGGGCAAAGAAAATATAATAATTATAGAAAATGATGTTAAATGGCATTGAAAGAAGATTTAAACTGAACATGTTTATAATAACTATTTTACCTGGCAGGCATTGCAATACCGCAGAGTATAATGAAGGGCTCTGGCCCTTCATGGCCCCAGAGGTGTTTGCGAGTGTCCCCACAACAATACAACATCCTACCATACCTAGTTTTATCACAATCTGATCAATGTTTTCAAAACACATTGAGAACAAACATTCAAACATATTTTTTTTTTCCATCTACATAGAAAACAGTGCCAAATGAAGGTGCTTAGAGCATTCCTGCGTGATGCTTTCCCAAAACAAAACAGCCATTGTTAGCTGTACATTTTATTTATTATATAACTAAATAGAGTTTAAAAGAATTTTCTAGTTATCTATGGTTTACAAAAGTAAAGCTTTTTTAAATTATGGTGAATATTTTCATACATACTTACCCTTCTTTGATTGTGACATTGTTCATCAATATACAATTAGTTAATCTGACTTTGTTTTCTACAGTACAGTTGGCCCCAATAAAGCTGTTTTTTATTGATGTTTTCTCGCTGATTACACTCTTATATCCCACTGTGCTATTTTCATCAATTTGTTTTGTCTTCACAGCACTGTCAGGATGAAATCTTTCTTCTAAAGCTGATCCAGTTAATTCTTCCCATTTGGATAGTATCTGGAATGATAAAACAATATTTTATAGGAATATATTATTATATTATATTTATATACTTACCTATATGTATTTCTTAGTGCCAAATCAAAATAAAAAACAAAAAAAAACAAAAATATTGGGGGGTTTCAGCCTCATCTATCAATTAGGGGTATAAAAATAGTTTAGTTAAGAATACACAAAAAATTGCATAAAAACTGGTCTAGCCGTTTCGGAGAGTTTGGATACAAACACTGTGACATGAGTTTTTTTTAATATAGTAGTATATAGTAAATAGATACTTTTTAATAAAGGAAATGTGTTGTAGTCTGTTTTTATACATGACATAATAATAATAATAAAATACCCTTTATTGCTAGGTGTTATTATTGTTGATCGAAGTTCATTGCACATAAAAAGAAATACATATAGAAAGAAACAGTCACAACAAAGAAAAGAATACAAAAGGCGACCTTATTGCTTAACAGCAATCTTTTCCAGACAACCTTAGGTGGAAAGAAATAAATAAAAGTCGAGTATTTATAGGGGAGTGGGTGCGCTTTGGAAAGAATTATAAAAAGGAAATACATATAAATAAATTATGATAAACTACATAACCACTGAACAGTCCAAGCGCGTTAGTGAACTATAGCGTCACCTGTCCACGGTCGGCGGGCACGCCGCGATGTACCAGCCGGCCGGTGACTGTGCTGACAAAAACGCTTCCCCTTATTCGTCTTAGGACAGTTTCTGGTTTGGACAGATACTGGTTACGATAACAATAAAAAAATAAAGTTTTTTTTTATATTATTATTATCTACTATCAGCCTGTTAGCTTTAATCAGATTGGATGTTCTGTTCTTGGACTTTTGGAGAATGCACATCCAGCGACGTGTCATCTCTTAGTATTATTATTGATTTATGTTGAAGCCAATTGCTTTCTTTTCAGCCGGAATAGCCAGTTATCTCTGTGTGTGAGCTGATTAGCCAGGTGGTTGATATGTCGCTCAAGGCGTCGGTTGTAGGACACAGAGGAACTCTTTATTTCCTCGTTGACTGTCGGAATTTCCAGGTGTTCATGCACTTCCGTATTCCGCGTGAACCATGGCGCATTGATCAAGATCTTTAACACTTTGTTCTGGTAGCGCTAGAGGATTTCTATATTTGAGTGACTCACTGATCCCCAGAGTTCTATACCGTATGTCCAAATCGGTTTTAGGATGCACTTGTAAATAAGGACTTTATTTTCCAAACTTAAAGTTGATTGTCTGCCCAACAACCAGTACATATCTCCAAACTTTTTGTTTGCCTGTTCTGGCCTTTATATGAGCCCGCCAAGTGAGAAAAAGAATATAAGTAAAGAAAATATAAAATACTTAATAATAAAAAATAATAAAAAAAGTATACTTAAAGCAAATAAAAAATAAATACATAACACATAATATTTTTTTATGCGCGACATTACTAATTCTGCCGTAACAAGAATCTGTCGTAACCAGAATCTGTCCAAACCAGAATCTGTCCTAAGACGAATAAGGGAACGCTTCTAACTCAACAGCTACAAAAGCTATATCAAATATAAAAACACCTACGGAATGCTTAGAAAATGCAAAATTTAAATAACTTAGAAGTTAATTACTAAAAGCAAGCAAATGTCTTAAAAAAAATGTTAAAGTCGAAAGGAGATCAGTCACGCTTCATACATGTTTGGACCAAAAAAGTAAAAGTATCGGCCAACGAAAAAAAATTGCATATTACTATTGTAAACAATATAGCGATAATTTTTTGTTATGGCGTCAACAGTGTACGATTAGCGGCCAAGCAGTTATTCAAGTTTGAAAATGTCATTTTTTTTCTCTTTATTTTCAAACTTGAATACCGCACGGCCAAAGTGCGGCCAACGAAAAAAAATTGCACATTACTATTGTAAAAAGTGTAACAAATATATTTTAAAACTCGAATAACTGCTTGGCCGCTAATCGTACACTGTTGTCGCTATAACAAAAAATTATCGTTACACTGTTTACAATAGAAATGTGCAATTTTTTTTCATTGGCCGCACTTTGGCCAAGCTGTATTCAAGTTTGAAAATAAGGAGAAAAAAATGTCATTTTCAAACTTGAATAACTGTTTAGCCACTAATCGTACACTGTTGATGTCATTACAAAAAATGATCGTTACACTGTTTACAATAGTAATATGCAATTTTTTTTCGTTGGCCGCACTTTGGCCAAGCTGTATTCAAGTTTGAAAATGAAGAAAAAAATGTCATTTTCAAACTTGAGTAACTGCTTGGCCGCTAATCGTACACTGTTGACGTCATAACAGTCAGTGGCAACACTGCCTTGGATCTGTGCAGACACGTACGTCTTTGTTCTTTACTACAAAAATCTTTTTCTTCCTACAAAAGTGCTTGTAATATAATAATTCTTATATAAATATAAAGCTCATAAAATTTGCTCAGTAATTGTGAAAACAGTTTAGTGATCCGTGCAAGATTAATCAAAGTAATAACAGATATAAGTTCGAAGTTTTTAATGGCTCAACGGCCAAATCGGTGTTGTGTTTGGTTGTGTGTCGTTGATACAAGGTCACATGACACGACACGTAACTGCGACTGCATTATCGACGAATACAATCAAATATTTTACCACTATTCGTATCGTCCGAGTAGCACAATGGTACACTAGGTGTAATTACAAGCTTGCGATTCTGTGTTCAAGTCCTACAGCCAACAAAAACTTTTTGTGTTATTTGACCATTTAAATTGCCGAAGAAATATAAAGGCTAACAATAACAACAATATTTTAAAGCTAAAATGGCATCGCGTACAGGGCTGTAGCTAGAGTTCAATTTGAGGTAGGGCAGCAGTAGTAACAGGTAGGGCAAAATAAAATAAAATACTTGTAACCGTATTATATACCATAGGCGGCCAAATTATTAGGGACAGTACTGAGATTTTTTATTTTTACAGTTCAGTTGAATTTCTGTAACAAATAATTGGTTGTTGGTCTCTTATGTATTTTTTAAATGATTTTGTATTCTATTGAGATCATAAAAACTAAAAATAAATATACAAAACTGTTATAGTTTTTTCGTAGATAGCCGTAACTAAAGTAAGTTTTAATATGTATTTTGTAATGCCGCCTTTTGCTGCAATGCTCTTAATGCACGCTTTTGCATTTTCCTGTAGTGTGGGGTTGTTTTTTCATCCTCGGATGATAGTTTCTACCAACTGCCGCTTGGTGTAAATAAGTTCTGTCGCCATCACCCGTCTGGTGAGTTCCCACATGTTATCTATGGAGTTTATTTCTGGCAATTTCCCAGGCCGTGGCAAAACAGAGAAATTTCTATTATCCAAGAATGCCGTCACCCTTCTGGCTGTATGGCACGATGTAGAGTCATGCATAAAGATGTAGTAGTTATCAGGTAACCATTAAAAAACCTACGGCAGTAGGTGAGTTTCTATGAGTTGCTTGTACTGGTTTTGGTTCATGGTCCTTTCAACAATGTATAGGCGCCCCATGCCTTTGGCTGAGATGCCAGACTACACCATGACACTAACCGGGTGTTTAAGGCGCTACTCGGAAAAATATGGACTTTTTGATTTAAAACTATAGGACGGTTACAGTTGTTACAAATCTGGTAATAAGATATATATTTCTTCATACCTTTAGCTAGATTCGTATAGTTTCAAAAACACGATTTTATGATTTTGCCTCGACACTTTTTCTTTTCGAAAAGACCTCAAAAAATACGAAAAGTCAAGATTATTCTTAAATGATTGATTGATTGATTGATTGAGTTTTTTAATACGAAGTGATTTTGTGCTTTTTTTGCCTAATCTGTAAAATCGGTCTCGCTCCCGCGCGCGTTGTTTTCTCATTGCTATCTAGCTTCAGCACATTTTTTCCGAGTATCGCCTTAACCCTGTACACTCTCCACTAGGCAATCTGCGTGGATTTTTTTTCCCAGGGCGTCGTCGTCTCACAAAAGAACTTTTGTCAACCAAAACTTGAAATGTTGACTCGTCGGAAAAACACACCTGTAAAATTACAGAATTTATAGAAGAAAATCGTTAAAGACCTATTTAGACTACTCAAAAAAGTTTTAATTATTCGACTCCAACCTGCAACAGTTATATTTTGATGTTGTCTAGCCCAGTGCAGTATTTTCTTTTTCATAGGATCGGTTAGGCGTGGTTTTTTGGTAGGTCGCGGACCCATCAGTTTCTGATCGACTAACCGCCTCCGTATTGTCCTTTCCGAAATATTTACACCATCGTCATTCATCATCATAGTCAAACGAGCAACGCTCTTTCAGATGTCTCTGATTTTTCTATCAGTATGAAGAGTGGTGATCGTTTTCCTGCCAAATTTGCCATCACGATTTGCTTCTAGAGGGTTTCTGATGTAAATTTTAGTTTTATTATATTAACGGCAGACTTTGAAACCCCAGCAATAGCTGCTATGTCTCTTTGGGAATGTGTAGAATGCTGTGACAACGTTTGTAT
This sequence comes from Crambus lathoniellus, assembly GCA_949710035.1. Classification (NCBI taxonomy): domain Eukaryota; kingdom Metazoa; phylum Arthropoda; class Insecta; order Lepidoptera; family Crambidae; genus Crambus; species Crambus lathoniellus. Next base: position 21,656,654 of record OX453299.1, read on the forward strand.
CTCTCTACATTTTCTTAGAGACAATCCAGCCTTAACTTTTCTAAAAAACTAGAAAAATAAAGTTATCGCGTCGAGAAGACATTAATACAATGTAAATTCATAGACAAAACAGCAAGAATGTTGTTTTATGAACAATTACTAACCTCATATGGTTATTTAGGACACGAAAGTCGGTTAAAACTAATAAAAAATATAACAAACAAAAACACTACAAAACCGCGCTTTTTTGAAAAAATATCTATATGGGGAGAAATGTCACATTATCGACAAATGAATCGCATATCCTGTGTAGCCACTTGCCAAAAACAATAATAAAGATACCAGTAGCAATATCAAACAAAATAAACTTAAAAAAACAACATAATTTACAGAAACTAATATTACAAACTATAAATTACATAAATATGAGCACTGTCCCTAATAATTTGGCCACCCACTGTTATTGTTTGGAGGGGGTGACAAATATGTATGTACGACCGTAAAAACCATTTAAATTTTTATTGTTTCTTTTTCAATTCAATTCAATTCAATATATTTATTGCTGTAAACTGTGTACATTTGTTTAGGCAGGTTACATTGCAGATTTGTAGGTAACAACAGTATACCCGTAACGGGCATGCAATATTTATCTTATAAACTAAAACTTAAAACTATACAGTACAAAATACATTAGTGTTTAGATGCATAGTACTCATCTAAAGTGTTAAACAATGTAGTTACTTATAAAAAAAATGTATCGATTTTTGACAAAAATACTCCGTACACTTTACTAACCCAACTGAACCCAACCCAAACTACAAACAATAACCTTATTTTAATACAACAATATCCTCGTGGTTTTCCTCACATTTTTCCTATTCCTAAACCTTATTTTAGTTTAAAAAGGGATTTCCCGTACCATAGCTTGCAATGCTGGCTACTACAAAATTCTAAGGTAGGGCATAACTCAGTTTAAGGTAGGGCATTGCCCTATAATGCCCCCCCTTAGCTACGGCCCTGATCGCGTACCGTGAAATGTGTAAACTGTAATATTGTAATCTCAGAGCTGTTGGCTTTCATACAAAATAAGGCCGACATAATGGATGAAAATAGTATTGTTCGTCTGATTACGACCACTTTTTCTGAAGAAGAAATAGCACAGGCAAAGAAATTATTATTCGAGGTGACCGACCTGCCCAGGCGCTTGATTAAGAGGAAAAAGGATGGCAAGAATTTTAGAAATATTGAAGATATTATTGCAGTGATTAAGGAAACTGATCCCGAGAAACTGCCTATCTATGTTGCGAGGGATTTGCAGAGACTACCGCCGGTGACGTTTGATCATATCGACGCTTCAAGTTAGCTCAAAGATATCATAATGTTACGAAATGATCTGGCTACTATAAAGGAAACATACGTCACTAAAGATATGTTAAATATACACGATAATGTTAACGTTAATTGTAGAAAAAGAGGTGCTTTTATAAGCAGTTTTAATTACGAGAGTGGCCCTATTGGATTACCGCACATATCTACTGGGGAATACCGGTCGATAAATCAAAATAACATCGCACAAAATAGCATTACGAGCGAGCAAAATATACCGGTCGAAGCAGCGGTTGATATAGTCGGGGACACGGTAGTTTCGCTTGCGCAAACGTCGTTGACGCTTGGTAAGGGCGGTGAGTCATCCTTCCCGTGCCCGACAAGTGAACAACAGCGCGTGGAGGACCCTGCCGCGGTTTTGACGGAACCGATCTGCGCTCCAATGACATCTGCACTGGCGCGTCACTCAAACACAGCGGTTTCGAACAGCGATAGTGAGTTAGTTAAATCTATGGCTCGGGCTGTGCCTACTGAAACGAACAGCGAGCGTAGATTAATGTCGGAAGTAGTAAAGCAGGGGAACTTCAAACCTGAGAAACCAAAGGAGGACTGGATTTTAATGCAACGTAAACGTTTCCGAAATAGATTTATTGGTATGAAAGGGAAAGCTGATTTGTCTCCAGAATGCAATTTCAAGGCGGCAGAAGTAAGCATACCTTTCTACATTTATAATATAGACATGAACTCTTCTATTGCTGATATTACATGTTATATTAAAAATAAAACGGGGGTTAGTGTAGTGTTACAAAAAGTAGATATGAAATTAAAAAGGGAATATGTAGCACATAAATTTTTGATACCTAAGGATAAATTGTCAGTATTTATGGCTGAAAACCTATGGCCAAACGGTGTTGCTTTTCGTGAGTTTGTAAATGTCAGTAAATATAAATCGAGTAATTGAATCAAATTTTATATAGAATGAGTAGTCAAAAGTGTACCGATACTATTAATTTAACTTCAAAATTTGTAAGTTTTAATTGTAAAAATGTAAATAGATCTATTGAATGTGTACGAACTCTTTGTCAGACTGCAGATATTGTAGCACTCCAGGAGACGTGGCTTTTGCCTACAGAATTATCTGTGTTGGGTGATATTAGTAAAGACTTTGGTTATCATGGCAAGTCTTCTATGGATGCAACTAATCTAATCCGAGGCCGTCCGTATGGTGGGGTGGCTCTTTTATGGAGAAAGTCTATCTTTGATGCCGTGTGGTGGAATGTAATAATGACCGAATTTTGGCTATCAAGATAGATCTGAAAAATAGTTCGATTTTAGTTATTTGTGTCTACATGCCTACTAATAGTTATAATAATTTAGCCGATTTTTGTGAATGCATTAGCGAAATAGCAGCGATAGTAGAAAGCTGTAACTTGGAGTCGGTATTTATAATGGGTGATTTTAATGCCGATCCTAAAGAGTTATTTGGTAGAGAATTGTTAAATTTTTGTACAGATCAGAGATGGAATTGTATAGATTTAGAGATACTTGGAGCTGATTCGGGCACGTACACTTTTATTAGTGATGCTCACGGAACCACAAGCTGGCTAGACCATTGCCTGGTCACTGAGGCATCACGACAAACTGTAAGCAGTGTTGAGGTATACTACGATACCTACTGGTCTGATCACCTCCCGCTGGTGATACATGTTAATATAATATAATAAAATAAATAAATAAATAAATAAATAAATAGGGATCAGTTTCAAATTGAGTCTTATCGTAAGAAATGTACCGAAGCATTAAGAATTATTGATTTTCCGGAGGAACTAAGTGCTTGCTGCGATCAACTATGTAGTCGTCTTGACCACAGAATAGTTATTGGTAAACTGTATAATACAATTGTAAACACGCTCAGGGAGGCGGCTGAGCTTAGTTGTGTTGAACATAAAGGTAAAAAAAGAGGACGTTACATTGCAGGTTGGAATAAGTTTGTGAAAGATGCTCACGAGAGAGCGAGACAGGCGTTCCTCAATTGGGTATGGCACGGTAGGCCAAGAGTTGGACGTTTATACCAGGATATGTGTGAATCGCGAAAAGTGTTCAAGTCTAAATTAAAAACATGTCAAAAAAACCAAGAACAAATAAAAATGGACATTTTGGCATCGCAATACAAATCCAAAAATTTCTCGAAATTTTGGAAATCTACAAAAAGACTGAGTCCTAAGCCAGCCGTCTCCGTGAGCGTGAGCGGGATCAGTGAGCCGAGGGAGATAGCAAACCTATTTATAAGTCACTTTAAAGTTGAACCTGTAACACAACAAAGAGCTGAAGTGGGCTTGGACGTAGGCGATGGTGGGGTAGTTGTGGTTGGTGATCCTATCCGTATTACAGCTGGGGATGTTAGGTTGGTTCTGAAGCAGATGACCAGAGGTAAATCACCAGGGCACGATTGCCTCAGCGTTGAACATCTTCAGAATGCAGGGCCGCATCTCCCAAGGGTCCTGGCAATGCTATATACATTTTGTATCAGGCACTCTTATTTACCTGACGAACTTATGCGAACTATTGTTGTTCCTATTGTAAAAAATAAGACTGGGGATATAACTGACAAGAATAATTACAGACCTATATCCTTAGCTACTGTTTTAGCAAAGGTACTTGACGGTTTGCTTGAGCGACGGCTCAGTAACTACATACAGCTAAACGATGCTCAATTTGGTTTTCGACCTGGCCTGTCGACAGAGAGTGCTGTACTGTCGCTGAAGCATATTGTCAAGTATTACACCCAGAGGCAGACGCCTGTGTATGCTGCTTTTCTGGACCTCTCCAAGGCATTTGACCTGGTCGACTATGACATACTGTGGAATAAGTTACATGAAATCTCCATTCCAGCAGATATTATCGCCACGTTTAAATATTGGTACAGTAATCAAGTTAACCAGGTCAGATGGACTGGCACGCTATCTGATGGATATTTGTTGAAATGCGGGGTGAGGCAGGGGGGGCTGTCCTCGCCTGTGCTGTTCAGTCTGTACATAAACGGGCTCGTGGATGCACTCAGTGATACCATGGTAGGCTGTTCTATTGACGGACATATGGTCAATAATATAAGTTATGCCGACGACATGGTGTTGCTGAGTCCATCGGTGAGTGCGTTGCGTAGACTGTTATCTGTTTGTGAAGCTTACGCGGCTGATCATAGGCTCCTCTATAACACCAAAAAGAGTGAGTTTCTAGTGTTTCGAGCAAATAGTAAAAAGCCCTTGTTTGTACCGCCAGTGATGCTCCTTGGTGTGCCATTAAATAGAGTGTCTCAATTTAAATATTTGAGTCACATTGTTAATGAAGATCTGACAGACAGTAATGATATAGAGAGGGAACGAAGGGCATTGGCGGTCCGATGTAATATGCTTGCCCGCAGGTTTGCTAGGTGTACAAAGGAGGTCAAAATCGCTTTATTCAAGGCCTATTGCCAAACTTTTTACACCTGCAGCCTGTGATGTGACTATACTCAGAAGACCTATAATGCTCTTCGCATTCAATATAATAATGCCTTCAGGATGCTGATGGGTCTCCCCAGATACTGTAGTGCTTCAAGTATGTTTGCCGAAGCAGGTGTTGATGATTTTTACGGAATCTTAAGGAAGCGAACTGCTTCAATGTTATGCAGACTTAGGAGTAGTCCGAATAGTGTCCTGGGGGTAGTAAAAGACAGGCCTGACTGTCCCATTCAGAGGCATTGGACGCGAATGCATGTGGGTGGGACTTTCAAGTTTCTTAACTAATGGTCTCACGACAAAGTTTTATAATAATTGTTCTCTACTAATATAAGATAAGTAATTTTACTAACAAGCTTGTATGGATTTTATATCTGCAATAAACATTTAATAATAATAATAATAATAACAAAAAATGATCGTTACACTGTTTACAACAGTAATATGCAATTTTTTTTCGTTGGCCGCACTTTGGCCAAGCTGTATTCAAGTTTGAAAATGAAGAAAAAAATGTCATTTTCAAACTTGAGTAACTGCTTGGCCGCTAATCGTACACTGTTGACGCCATAACAAAAAATTATCGTTACACTGTTTAAAATAGTAATGTGCAATTTTTTTTCGTTAAGCTAAGAAGAAAAAAAAATTCTTCGTAGAAAACTAAATAAAATTACGGTTTTCTACCAGGAAAAAAAATTCCCATTTGAAAACCAGGTAAGCTAGGAAGAATTATTTTTCCTTGTAGAAAGCCAGTTGTCAAACTTGGTAATGTACGAGGAATAAGGGATATTGTCTTGGGGCGTAAATGACCCGTGGACTGGTCAGTGGTTAGTAAAATATAACTTGTAAGCAATGACATGTAATCTGATTAAGCATGTCACAAGCAAATGAAAATGTCAAAGTAATACTTACTTTATTATTGGCAAGGTAAAATGATGAAAGTGTGTTTACTCTCATTCCGAATGTATTTTTACTAGGTATATGTGTGTAACATCTAATTATATCATTGTAGTAGACGCCTTTACTACCCAGTTCATGGTCATTATACAGAGTCATCTCCCTTACTTTACTCTCATAACCACTTTCAACGGCATAGGCAAAAATATCTTTAGTAATATCAACATACTTTTCTGAAGTTCCTTTTTTCTCTACAGCCGGTTTAGGCTTAGAGAGTTGCTTCTTAATTATGTGAGGAACTAATTCACCTTTCACAGAAGTAAACTTGTCCAACTCCACAAGGTAGTTCAATACCCAGTTCTTCATAACATAAACATGGGCATCTAGTAATCTACTGTATAGACTAATCGAGTCAAACTTTTTCAATAATAATCTAGGTATTGTTACATTTTCTTCAAAGTCACTAGCACTGGCTAAGAAGACAAGTCTCTGAGTCTCTTTGTCTATACAAACCAAATCTCTATCTGGTTTAACTTTAGTTTTGATTCCTGGCAACTCAATCCATTCTTCAGGACCATTGTTAAAGAACAATGTAGTGAGCGCTGCATCATGTTTTCTGTGCAAATTTAATACTGCATTCAGATTTATACTTGTTATTAAATCTCCAGAAACAACTAAAAGGTCAGTAGTAACCCGATTGCTTATGTGTTTTAGAGTATCAGCAGTTCCCCAGTCTTCTTCTGATGGAATGACTACTAAGTCATATTTCATTTTTAGAGGGCATGTTTCCAAAGCATTTAAAATATTGGATTTATCTTCATCAAGAACAACAATAATTGTTTCTAAAAAAAAATAGGGAGACATACATTATTTCAGATGTACAGATGGTGTTAAAAAAATTAAGCCTATCATTTGCATATAGAAAAAATTTCATAATTTTATTACAGAATTGCATAGTGAATGCATAAGTAATCATTTGCATTAGGATAACTTACCTTGTAGACCAAGTCTTTCGAGCATATTTAATGAGTACCATAATACGGGATAAGGTCCAATGGGTAGAAGACATTTCGATACTGATCCTCCTACATCTGGCATACGAGAACCTCTACCCGCTGCCAAGACAACAGCTTGAAATTCGAGAATTTTGTGCATTGTGAGTCTTCACTGAGAACCTGTTGGCAAGTTTAGAAAAATAGTCAATGTATTTACAAAATTTATATGCAATTATCTAAATACTCGAGGGCAAATAAAAAATAACCTATTACTTTAAGTGAACACTGTTTACTCACGATTTTCTTCGTATATTATCAAAAATAAAAACGTACCTACTACCTACCAAACTAAAAAAATGGGATAGGAATCAAGCCTTAAAGCGGCCGTTTGTTAGTGAATGACAGCTTTCCCCGTTGATTTTGACAACATAGTGCTGTCAATACTATCGACGCCCTTGATACGTTATCGATAAATGTGTAAATCATCGACATTTAGTAACAACCCTAACCGTAAAAAAACTCATTTGTTGATGAAAAAAGGCGTTTATTACTCTATATAGTTTATTTTATTAAATACAAAGTACATATTAAGTGTAAGTTAAGATTTACTTATACAAGGCAAAGAATGAGAGTAATGAAATTATTACAGTCGTCACAAATTAAGATGCCCGTTTTGACACATGGTAATGACCCTAGAATGTAACTTGTTACGAAAACCAAAAAATCAAATAAATGCTGATTACTTATCAAAGGTGTTTGAAAATACTATGTTACATTTTTTAACGCATCATAAATTAAGGCAAAGTGTATTCCGCCTATTATTTTTGCGTTTATTCTAAAGTAAACCCAGATTCGATTAACTACGAAGCGTCTCGAAAAACAGTTACGTTCTCAGTCTTTATTTTTTTAATCACTAGTGTTGTAACCGTTGTGTGCAGGATTTTTCCAGCTTCATTCAATTTTATCGAAATAATCGTTATAACCACTTTAATAGATTAATTTGTAAAATGGATCTTTTTTGTGTGAAAACTAGATTGGCGCTTAAAGCATTAATGAAATTATGAATTGGTAACAATGATTTCGATAAAATGGTTTCTAGGTAAACGCACACTTATCCAAGAAGAACGTTTAGAACGAACCGAATGAAAATCTATTTAAGCCCCCAGTACACGATGGCCGATCATGGTCGGCGACCATGACCAATACATCGTACATTGACACTTTTGAAAGAACCTTTTTAAACTAGTTCGTTCAAAAGTGTCAATGTACGATGTATTGATCATGGTCGCCGACCATGGTCGGCCAACGTGTACTGAGGGCTTTAGATAAAACCTAGACAACCTTGCACACCTCATCATGTCGAATCGTCACGTTCACTTTTCTAGAGATTTCTTAAAATACGTTTCGTTCGGCTCGTTCGATGCGTTCGCATGGGACAAGCGTGCGTTCACCATAAGCGGCCTGTACACGTTGGCCCGACCACTGGCCAATACATCGTACATTGACACTTTGGAACGAACAAATTTGAAAAGGTTCTTTCAAAAGTGTCAATGACCGACACGTATTGGCCAATGATTGGGCCAACGTATACAGGCCGCTATAAGTAATGTATGTACTACTCTATGAGCATGTCTGTGCTGTGAGCTGTAGTTAAAATACTTGCACTTTCATATAAATGATGCAATTTAAGTGGATTCGATTCAAGTTTCTAGACCATAAAAGGTCACTTTATACTTTAATAATATGTTTATTAAAAGTATAAGTAGTAAGTAAGGTACCTATATAGTAAGTTTAACATTTTAAAATAATAACTTTAGTCTTAATCCACATAACTTGCAAATCTACTATAATCGATTAATTACTCAGAACCTTAATCGATTAATCGCGAGAATCGATCACAGACTCGTGTGGTTACATGCCTAATCACGTCACTTTGGCATGTGTCAAAACCTCTGAGTACTGAATCCTATGGAGATGGCATATTGTTCTATATGAACTATCGGTTATACAAATATGAGCTAAATCGACATTGTACTCATAAACCTGTAGCCATCTTGTTCTATCTTACCTCCAATACTTCATGTAAAAAGAGACAGCAATATATTTATTCGACCTATTTTTTGGCAACATTGAAACGTGACGTCATCGTAATGCATGATTGAAGCCGGTCGCCATGTAGGTTTCTCGGTATGTGAGCTGTCAACGAGAGTTGTATTTGCAGTGTTTTGTGATAAAAGTCTTTTAATTTGAGACTTTCATGTGAATAAAAGGTATTATTAAGTGAGAGAAAGCAACAAGGAACATGTCTAATTGCAGTCTGGTAGTTTGTGGCATCAAAAAAAGTGAAAATTGTCCAAACATTACATTACACCGGTACGTACTATTTATTTTGCAAAAACACCAAAACAATACAATAAATGCCTTGTGTTTTGGTTTTCCTGTGAATAGTTTACTTAGAATTCATACCAAATGTAGCTTACTACTTATTTTGGTGAGTTTTGTTGGTGTATTTCAAGAAAATATAAATCTGTTTGTTTTGCGCTAGAGTTGCCCTTATAGCATTTTTCTTATCTTATCGAATTATCGATGTTTTCAAATTTCAAGTGTAAGTTGAGTGTATTAATTTTAAACTATTTTTATTGTTTCAGGTTGCCTAAAAATAACAAAAAAAAGAAAAATATGGCTGGATACAATGCGAAAGGAAAATTTAAAGACTCGTACGAAAACTATTTTATATGCCCTTTTTATTTTGAAGAACAGTTTCAAACGTCAACGACAGTTTATGTTTTGAAAAAGACGTTATTAGGCCACTGGCAAAATCGAAATTATAGTGCGACAACGTTTTCTATTCCGGTTGCCAAAAACTCGATACTTATATATAACGTGTTTTTTTAAATGTCATTTTGCTGTAAAGTTGTCGTTCAACTTACATTCATTCTAGCACTTTAAAAGTAAGTATATTTTTTTACCACTAGATGTCGCTTCGCTATATTCTAAATACATAAAAAAATATGCTTGCTAGTAAAGATCTCGATTCAAGCGGTTTATTATTTTATTACTTAATAATGCTTGTTTTTTTTATAGACATTTCTTTTTTTCTATGGTAGGTAGGTGCCTAGTAGGCATTCTCCTTTGTGATTTATATTGTAATGTGTGTTATGTAAAAATAAAACAATCCTTGTTGTATAAACATAATAGGTTTTTTACAATATGGAGCTTTTTGTTTTATTTCTTTACCTTTTTTTACTTAAACTGGTTTTAATTTTATTTTATCACGATAAATATATCTTATGTCACTCGGAAAGAATGTAGCTTTCTAATGGTCAAAGAAATTTCTAAATTAGTCCAGTAGTTTTGGAACCTATTAAATTCAAACAACAACCACTCAAATTTTTCCTGTTTACGATATTACTATAGATGAGGAAGCACTTGGCGGCTCTTCTCGCCTTGAAGCCCCCAGTACAGGATGGCCACTCATGTTCGTCGACCATAATCTATCCTTGGAGGAGGCCTATGCCCAGCAGTGGGCGTCGTACGGCTGAAATGATGATGATGATGATAGGTAGGTAGTCACAAAAATACTTGTATCTATAACTTCATGAATAAATATATCGATGTACAAATAGGGCAGCACTACGGAAAGGCGCCATTTTGGTTTCTCTGTATGTGTGCTTGTGTGTGTGTTTAGGCTTCAATTTTTCGTAGGTATGCCATCTCCATAGGATTCAGTACTCAGAGGTCAAAACGGGCATCTTAATTTGTGACGACTGTAGTTACTCTTACTTACATTGAATTTATACATAAACTAAGAATAGGTAGATTCCGTGTCTCGCTTTTGTTGGACACACGTGTTCCTGCTGTTTATATTTACTTTTGTATTGTTTTCCTAGACTAATTTTCTAAATTGACTCCTTTGTTTGTGTTGTTTGAATATTTATTTATGTGGTAAGTGTATTGTGTCGTGTAAATAAAAGTCCTTATTTGTTTAACAAATTATTTTTATTTAAGTAGCATACTAACATAACACCCTGCCTGACAGTTTAGGTTAGGTTTTACAATGGGGCCTACGCCTCCCGAGCCACCGGATCCTCCGGATGCTAATAGTTTATCCCCACCGCTCTTTTCTCAAGACAAGACTGAGACTCGAAAGCACAAGTTGCCTTTAGATACTGTAGCTAATCCGGACAAACGTACCAGAAACATAAATGACATTGATACATCGGCGTCCATTCAAACTCTCTATACGCACCCATCTCTGTCCCAGGAGTTAAGACGGTACAACCCTAACGACAAAGGCCCGTTTATTGTCCACGTATGTAGGGAAGAGCCTGACCCAGCAGCTGGTACCACAATTAGACCCATAAAATTTGGCCAACTGTTACATACTAATAAAGTAAAAAATATTGTAAGAGGTGGTCTAAAAAACGTAGGAAGAAATAAAATAGAAATCGAATTTAAAACAGCGACAGATGCCAATGACTTCCTTTCATCAGATTTTATTTCTAACTCGCAGTTTAAAGCCAATATCCCTACCTACAATTGTACTCGGATGGGAATTGTCAGGAACGTCCCAGTGGACTGGTCCCTGGATGAATTCATAAACTCAGTTGAGTTACCTGATAACTGCGGCATTGTTCTCAAAGCCAGAAGATTAAATCGAAAAACGCAGGTTAATGGTATCACTTCATGGACCCCAACCCAGACAGTCGTACTCACCTTTGAAGGACAGGTTCTCCCGAAGAGAATTTACTCATACTTTACATCTTTGCCAGTCGAAACATATCAACTGCCTACGATACAATGCCACAGTTGCTGCAGGTACGGGCACATCAAGGCACACTGTCGTTCCAAACCGAGATGCTACCGCTGCGCTCAGGAACATCCTGGGGACAGCTGTCCCATCGCGGAGGAAAGGTCCACTTGCCTATTCTGTTCCGGAAGGCACTTTGCCACCAGCAAGGGCTGTCCGGAGGCAATGAGACAACACAGCATCAAAATGGTTATGTCGCAAGAGAATATCTCCTACCTAGAGGCGTCCGCCCGTTTTGCTCCCGTCCGACGTCCCTATTCCGATATATCAAAGTCTTCTACTTCCTATGCCCCCTCCCAACCACCTAGAGCCCCTCACCAAACTCCTCCTAGCTCACCATCATCTTCCTACCGCAAAACAGTCACTCTTTCCCCAAAGCCTAGAGCTCCTCTCCCGCAAGGATATGACAGATTGGTTCACCAGTCTCTGATATCCGATGGCCCTCCCTCGTCACCAAATGGTTCGAATCTAAACAATCCATACTCATCATCTAAGGACGACAAGTTTCTAGACCATATTATTACCCTCCTTACCGACATCCTATACAGATTTAACGATGCCTTACCGCCCAACGTAGCACAAAAACTATCTATCCTTAGTCATCTCATTCCCACTGGATCCCAGCCGCCAACAGAGGAGCACGCCTCTTCAGTTTCTACAATGGAACTGTAGAAGTATTGTTCCCAAAAAACACGAACTCCAATATTTGTTAAACAAGCAGGCCATCGCTGTCGCTGCCATCTCTGAGACTTGGCTGGTGCCGGGAACTCGGTTTCGGGTACCTGGTTTTGCCTGCCTCAGAGATGACAGAGCAGATGGCTATGGCGGATGTGCCTTGTTTATCAAACAGGGCCTAACTTACTCGCAAATTCACCTTCCCCCTCATAGCGACGCGTTCAACGTTGTCGCCGCCAAAATCTTAAATATTTCATATGTATCTGTCTATATACCCGACCCAGCACCTTCCCTTATCCCTGATCTCCAACAAATCCTTGCAACCATACCCCAGCCATCCATCATCCTAGGTGACTTCAACACCCATCACACCTCGTGGGGATCACACTCATGTGATGCTTTCTCCCCCTATTTAATAGATCTGTTTGATCAATTCAACCTTTGTCTGCTAAACGACGGCAGCCCAACTAGGAGAGTTCGGCCCGGCAGGATGAGCGGTCTGCAGTAGACCTTACAGTTTGCTCTCCAAGTCTGGCCCCCGCTTTAACTTGGAAAACGCTGTTACAGACACACGGTAGTGATCACTTCCCTATTGTCATATCTAAGCCGGGCACATCCCTATCCATTAACCCTTCGCCATCTCTTCGCAAGTACAACACTTCCAAAGCTGATTGGGATAAATTTGCGCCGGAAGTCGAGACCACTTTGAGGTGTACTATGCCATCGTCTGACTCGGTAGAGGCCCTATATCAACACTTTACCGACTCTCTTATTGCAGCAGCGAATGCCCACGTCCCTACCATCCGACGATCGAAGAAAAAACCGGTCTCGCCCCCCTGGTGGGACGAACAGTGTACGGAGTTAGTTAAGCTAAGAAGAAGAGCGGAGTCAGAGTACAATCTAAGCATGACCCCTGAGAATTTTATAGCCTACCAACACATTTCTGCAAAGGCGAAGCGCCTCTTCAAGAAGAAGAAAAAAGGCGGATGGCTCAAATTTTGTGAAAACCTCTCCCCACGTTCACCCCCATCCATTGTTTGGCGTAACATACGCCGATTCCGAGGCTCTCTAACCGGTCCCTCCCCATCCTCAAATGACCCATCCCCCTGGCTGGGGTCATTCGCAGATAGGCTAGCTCCCCCTTCCGCTCCTCCTGAATTCAACCCCAACCATCCTCTGCAGTTTGATAGCCTATCCCCAAACCAACTTGACTCTCCTTTCTCCTTGGAGGAACTCCACTGGGCCCTCCAAAACCTACGAGACTCCTCACCAGGCGAAGATGGTATTCCCTACTCCTTTATCACCCACCTTGGTCCCATTGCACTCACACACCTTCTCAACTTCTTTAACAATGTTATCGATACTGGCAATGTTCCTGCTTCTTGGAAGTCGCAGGTTGTAATTCCGTTATTAAAACCAGGTAAAAACCCTAGTTTGGCCTCCTCTTATAGACCCATAGCCCTTTCTGCCACCTTGTGTAAAGTCCTGGAACACATGGTAAAACATAGATTAGAATGGTTGGCTGAAAAAAGAGGATTACAGGCCCATAGCCAATTTGGATTCCGTAAGAGCAGGGGTACCCATGACAGTCTTGGGATACTTACCACAGAAGTCCGACTCGCCTTCTCTAAAGCCGAATATCTGGTGGGCGTATTCTTGGATATATCAGCTGCCTATGATAACGTCCAGCTTCCGGTGCTCAGAGAGAAGCTTCTTCGTTTGAGTTTCCCAGCGAGGCTTGTACGGTTTATTTTTAACCTTTTTTTTAATAGGTCAGTGAACATCCGGTTCCAGAATCATCATCTCCCCCCCAGATCAGTGTGGCAAGGCCTGCCGCAGGGCTCTGTACTCAGTCCACTACTGTACAGCCTGTACACTTACGACCTGGAAGAGAGTGTCTTAAGCTTTTGCAACATTCTTCAGTATGCGGACGACATTTGCATATATGCTCGTGGTAATAACCTGGAGTCCATCGAAAACAGAATTAACTCAGCTCTCTCGTACCTGAAACAATGGTTAGATGATCACGGTCTCACACTTTCAGTTCCCAAAAGTAGTGCAATAATTTTTACAAGAAAAAGAACTGTACCTTCCATTGAATTAAGGATCGAGGACCAAATCATTCCACTTTCAGACAGAGTTAAATTTTTAGGAGTCATTCTGGACCCCAAACTGGCAGGATCAGCTCATTTCGATAATATAGTTCAGAGATGTGAAAAAGGTGCAAACATCCTAAAATCCCTCTCTGGGGTATGGTGGGGTTCCCACCAATACTCCCTCAAACTAGTCTACAATGCTCATGTCCGTAGTCTTATGGATTATGGCACATTCCTCTTGGAACCCTGCAATAAAGAAGGTTTAAATAAGATGGATAAAATGCAACTCAAATGCTTACGCATAGTTTTAGGTGCCATGAGATCCTCACCTGGTATTGCGGTCCAAGTGGAGTGTGTTGATGCTCCGTTAGATCTCAGACGACAGTATTTGTCAGACAGGTTTGTTTTTAAAATTGCCCAACTTAAGTCTCATCCACTTCTGTCACTGCTCCTGAAATTATCAAACCTTATATTACATTCACCGTTTTGGACACATAAAATCCCCCCTAGACTTGTTACTAGTTTGAGAAAGCTGGATTCCCTATCCCATCCCATAGTTCAGTTTGACACCCATCCTTTATACCAAACTAAGTTTGAGGCACTCACCTCCATTCCAAAAATCATTCTGAACTGTGGCATAGGTAAGAATGACCCCAATGCTAATAGCAAGTTCATAGAGTTCTTAAATATAGAATGGCAGGATTGGCTGACAATATACACAGATGCTTCCAAAACAACGGAGCAAGGAAACGTGGGTGCAGCTGTTTGGATCCCCAAACACAATGTAGTTCTCAACTTTAAATGTCCAATAGAGGCCTCTGTTTTCACTGGAGAAGCCATTGCCATATTAGAAGCAGTTTCATTTATTTTAATCAATCACCTAAACAAATCTTTAATTCTCTCTGACTCCAAAAGTTCCCTGGAAGCCCTCTTATCTAACCAATTTAAATCCAAATCCCCTTCTCCAGTAATATTACAAATTAAAAACCTTTTGATAGAGTGTCAATCCCAAAACATTGAAGTAGCACTAGCATGGATCCCGGGTCACAGTGGCATCTGCGGCAATGAAGTGGTCGATGGATGGGCCAAAATAGCAACAACATCTGGCAGTACCTGCCGTCTCCAAAATTATTCGCAGGATGTTCTCCAGTTAGCAAAGCCTTGCCTGTCTTCTGCGTGGGAAGAGAGATGGGCGCGTAATTCCAGAGCTGTGGGACGTCAGTACCGATCACTCCAAATTACTATCCCCAGGATGCCGTGGTTTTGGAAATTCCGAGAGCTACCGAGGCATGTGGTTGCAACCATAACCCGCTTACGACTGGGACATGTAACTTCTCCGGTATTCCTACACAAAATCCGCGTCCGAGATAGTTCTCTGTGCGAATGTGGTCTTGACGAAGGTTCGGTGGAACACATCTTGTTCAATTGCACTAAAAACCCTTCCCTGTATGACCAACTCCCACCGTCCATTTCCCGTCCTGTAAACAGCAATTTCCTACTGTCAATGTCAGACAGGCAAGCCTTCATTCTACTCTGTAAATATGTAAATAAATATAATATAAAATTATAAATTGTACATACCTGTATATAACTGAAATGTAATTTATATACATATTATAATTATATCTCTGTGTTGCATTGTGTTGTCTTACCGTACCGTACCGCTTTGTGTTTGTCTCGGTCAAAGGTGTCAAGGCTGAAAACTACGATTCTCACCGGGCATATTCTAAAAAACCGTGTTTCTTTCATTACGGGACGTTGGCGGAATTTCTGTGAAAAACGGAAGAAGCCATTATTAAAAAAAAAATAAACTAAGAATATTAAACACTCAGTTGCAGAAAGCTCTCATCAAATCTATTGCTGCCACTTATTTTCTTGACAACGAAAAAGTGACAGCAATAGATTTAGTGAAGCATTAACTTTAATGGAGCTTTCTGCAACTGGGTGCTAAACACTTTAATAGCCAATAAAAGAAAACTTAAACTGCTTGCAAATATTTTTTACGCACAAACGCTATTGCTTTCAATGCAATACACAATAACTTAAAATAGTTAAACAATATAATACAGTATGTAATAATATAGCAACTAACAGTAGTAATTTGCACCATAATTATTCTGTTTTGATAATTTATTACCGCAGAAATAGGCAGACACGGGTATCTTCGCAGCACTCCATGAACCTCGTTGACACTCAAGTTATCTGAAAAGATTAGATTTTGTTACTAAGTATAGATTTTAGATATTGTTCTTACTGCCATAACATTTCATAAACAAATAAGTGAAAGCTGAATAGTTTGTAAATCAAGAAAGAGTAGTGTGGCTAAAGCACATTGTTTGTTGTGCCGGTATGCACATATTAAGTTATGGATAATCAACGTTTCTAGATAATAGTAAATAAGTAGGTAAGCTTTGTGCATAGACTTATAAGATGTGTATAGTGTGTATAAGTCAGATCTAAGATAGTAGCAGTAACAGTTATAATAACACAGTCATAAGACAATCACAATAAACCATCATTCATACCGACACTACAATAATTTCTTATCCTGCCGGAACATTTGTTATAGTTCTGTTCCGTTTGTCAGAAATATGAATTTGCTGATAAGTCAGTTTTAAATGCTTCGAAAAATTTATTGAATTACATTGTTATTATCTCTCGATTTAGTATTAACAACTTTACTAACTCCACACAATAGAAACTAGTTAAATGTGTCCCAAGGTCTACTGTAAAGCAGTACCTAATATGATATCTCTGCTAAATGGATATTGAAATTATTATGAACATTTTTCAACAAACTAATTAATAGTTAATTTTATACATAGGTTAGGCACATTCTTATATAAAAATTAAACAAACATTACCTTTCATTCATAACTTTCTGAAAATCTTTTTTGCTCCGGATTGTGAACTGTATTTTGTATTTTTTAAAGGCGCTTCCTCTCCTCTTCCACAAAGTTGTGTACCCGACCGACAGGATCCATATTGATCTTTAGATTATAAGCTTTTACCACCTTATGTACACTATAGTTAGCAATAAATGATTGAGTATTGAGTATTTTCTTATGGTTTGTTCTATGAAATACAAAGTTGCCTCTTGGAATTTGCCTGAAACAACAAACTCAAATTTAGGTATAAGTTCCTACAGAATTATTGATACATAAAACTACGTAAATAGTATTTACTCACGTACCGTAGGCACCTTCGAATACCGTATACATTATTTCTAAAAACAATACAAAAGGAAATGTTATTGAACGCAATAATAATAAAGAACCGAAATGAATTTTGTAAAAAACATAAACACAGTGTTGCCCGTGTTGCATTCTCCGAAATCCCGAAAATCCGAAATCCCCAAAACACTGATTTTTAAGAAAAAGCCCCACAACAACCCGAAACACTTGAAAAGGCGTTCTTCTATCTCACTGATTACTCGATAAGCTTTTTTTTAGAGTGTGGCAGAGTAGATCACTTGCACCAAGAACACTGATTGCTATATATAATCAGTTCCAAGCGCTAAAACACACTTAAAATAACATTTTTGCTATGAAAAAATCCCCGACATCCCCCCAAAGTCAAAACTCTTCCTCCCGAAAATGCCCTCCACTGCCTAAAATAACCCCGAATTTGGAGGGTATTCACCCCAATCCGGCAACACTGCTTAAACTATACGTCAAAAGTGACCGTATTAATTTTAGCCAATGGGATTCACTTGCGGCACAGAAACAAAATGGCGGTCTTAATTATAGCCAATGAATGGACCGGGGAAATTGCAGTCACTAAGTTTTGACCATAAACTTATTATACTCTAGTAATAGACGGACAGAGTTCGCTTGGTTGTGAGACCGAAAATGACATGAGCTAGTGTGTGTAATTTGTAAACGTGTGTGTGAGTTTTAGAGCTGGCCTCAAGCCCATTTTAGGTTGTCGATAACAATAATGTAAGTAAAACACAAACAAGATTTAATAATTCATAATTATATGAAGTATACTTCAATGGACCTGGGAAAATAAAAATAAAGTTCATGTTATTAAAATTTTTACTTTTTTTTGCATTCACAATGCAATTTTTATTATTGAAAAATGGAAAATGGATTTTATTTTCTAAATACTTCATTTTCCATTTTTCAATTATAATGGTCATTTCACTTCAATACGATAAGTATTTACAAAGTTATTGTAAAAATTAATTTGCTTAAAATACTATTGCCTCGGTTGTTCCCTAGCAATCGGCTTTTACCACGTTCGACGTCATTCCTCCCGACCGCCCGTATACCGCACCGGCCGAGCATACTTATAGTGCCACAAGCTTTTCTGTTCCGGTGACAGTCGTGACAGAGGAGCCACTTGCAATACGAAATTACCTGTCAAAATGGACTGTCGTATGAAAACTGTTTTAGTTCCAAAGAGAATCACCGGAACAGAAAAGATTGGCACACTATACCTACTCGCACAGCTGCATTGGTTGAAATGTTGTTTTTTAATAAAAAGCGTCAACGTGACAGGACATTCATTCCCCATTTTATATTTAATATTTTATTCAGAGATCGAAATTCTCATATTATCTGTAATAATTCGATCAACAATAGCATCCAGTTTATAATACCACAATTATTTAATATTTATTAGACCTAAAATACCAAAAACAAATAGAAAATTTACTATGACATTTGAGAATGTCATCACCAGTCATCATCATATTGCCAAACTACCAATAATGGGATAACGAATGAAGAAATAGATGTTGACGAGAAGCCGAGCAGCACGTCTACCACCTCCGGGCTCGTCACCTCGCTCCGCCTCGCAGTTGTCGGCAACTGCCTCAGTGCCGTGTGTTCAGCTGACATCTGCAGTTGCGTCGAGTGATAGTGACGAGTACTTCTCTCCGCCGACGTCGCCACCGCCTGTACGCCGGAGGAGGGGCCGGCCACCGAAGAGTTTGGGGCTTCTGGGGCAAACGGCTCCGGTCAGGGCCCCCGCTCCCGGTGGAGTGCAGCGCATGCGATGGACAATTTCCATCAATGAAAATGTCATGCGCGCATATTTTGAGGCAACAGAGGCAGGAACTAATCTTACTGCGTATCGTGTTCGGATGATTTCTCTGTTTCAGGCTCTCGAACCATCAATCAACGTTTCGGCTCAACGACTGTCGGATCAGGTGCGAGCCATTCAACGGGGTCACTTGTTGGATGACTCGGTACTTGATCGGCTCCGTACAGAGGTGCAACGTAACCGTATCATTACTACTGCATCGCAGGCGGCAACTCAAGCTTCTGCCGCGGCCACATTGCAAGCTGGCGTTGCTGATAGTGATGGTGGAGATGATATGGTTACTGTAAGTCCCCAATACAATGATATATTGAGGAGTACTCTTGAAGATGTAGTTCGGGAATTTCGATCGACTTCGGTTCACCTTAGACCTCGGCTTCCACGTTTTCCCATGCACAAAAAAAATAGGGCGCTGATGTGTGCTTTAGATTTGCTACTACCAAATTACTTTGATAGTAGTGAAGACCTGGCTGATACTCATTCGATCCTGTACTGTGCGGCTATTACAGCTTGTCGTGTTGCTCATGTCAAATTTCCAAATACTGACACAGCAACACGCCCTCGCCTGGCTGTACCAGCCTGGCAGTGTAGGATTGAGCGTCGTATCAGTGAGGCTAGGGTACTCATCGGTAAGCTCAGCTGCTTTAGGGAGGGCAACATGCGCCCTAGGGTCATGCGCTTTGTGAAACGTGCATTCTTGGGGACTGGTATTAGTCCTCAAAATTATATTTCATGTGTCACAGAGCGCATCGACTTCCTGAAGCAGAAAATTTGTGCATGGGCTAATCGTATTCGAAGGTATAGGGTGCGAGTCGATCGCTTTACTCAGAACCGCATGTTCGAGAGAGATCAACGACGTGTTTATGCATCCTGGGAGCGATCGGATCAGAGTGATACTGATATGCATCGGCCGGATGATGATGCCATGATTTCTTTTTGGCACAACATCTGGTCCGTGCCTGTCACTCACTCTGAAGGCGCGTGGATGGAGGATGTTGAGCGTTCGTGTGAGCTTATACCTGATATGAATGAAGTAACCATTGACTACCAAGACGTAGTTTGTGCAGTTCGTTCCTTACCCAACTGGAAATCTCCAGGCCCGGACGGACTGCACAATTTCTGGTATAAATAGTTACCTAGCTCGCACGTTTGCTTAGCATCTCAATTTCAATGTGCTTTATTATCTCGATCGCTTCCAGAATTTATGACAACAGGCATAACCCATCTGCTCCATAAATCTGGTAGTACTGCGGACCCCAAAAACTATAGACCTATCACCTGTCTACCAACAATTTATAAAATTCTTACGTCCATTTTGAGGTCGAAGATTAATAAACACATTGATCAAAATTCTATTATGTTCGCCTCTCAAAATGGATGTAGGAATGGGGCCCGTGGTACTAAGGAGCTACTCCTCATTGACATGGCTATTAACCAACAGGTTCGTCGAAACCGAAAGAACCTGTCGACTTCCTGGATAGATTATAAGAAGGCATATGATTCCGTGCCGCATTCGTGGCTCATGAGGGTGCTGGAGTTGTATAAAATAAATACAACTCTACGCACTTTCTTGATATCGTGCATGCGAAAATGGAGAACGGTCCTTTTCTATCCAGGATCTCGACGGATTCTAGGTCAGGGCGATCCTATAAAAATAGAGCGAGGTATCTTCCAGGGTGACGGTTTGAGTCCATTGTGGTTCTGTCTGGCCTTGAACCCTCTGAGTACACTTCTCGAGAGTTCAGGATTAGGCTATCGTTAACGGAGAAATGGTCAAGTAATATCACACCTGCTGTACATGGATGACCTGAAACTATTTGCCCATAGCAGTTCTCATTTGACAGCGTTACTGAAGGTTACTGAAGCTTTCAGTAATGCCATTAAAATGGAATTTGGTGTGGACAAATGTGCAGTCATGCATGTAAAGCGTGGTCAGATAATGGAATCTACGGGTATACAACTCTCGGATTCTATTCATCTTAGATCTCTCTCCGTAAACGAAACCTATAAATATTTAGGTATGTCACAGGCATTAGGCATCAACGATGCTGACATGAAACAGTCGTTGCGTGAGCGTTTCTTGGGGCGCCTTTCAAAAGTCCTTAAAAGTCTTTTGTCAGGTGGAAACAAGGTTCGCGCATACAATGGATGGGTCATGCCGGTACTGATGTATTCCTTCGGCATACTTAAATGGACTCAAACTGAACTGGATGCCCTGGATAGAAAAGTTCTTACATTG
Organism: Crambus lathoniellus; assembly: GCA_949710035.1. Taxonomy (NCBI): domain Eukaryota; kingdom Metazoa; phylum Arthropoda; class Insecta; order Lepidoptera; family Crambidae; genus Crambus; species Crambus lathoniellus. The sequence goes on from OX453299.1 coordinate 21,678,214, forward strand.
CTAACAGCACACCGCATACATCACCCACGTTCATCGACCATGAGATTGTATATCCCGCGGAAGTGCGGTGGTCGTGGCTTCTTAAATGCTAAGACATTGCATAACCGCGAGATATGCAATCTTAGGGAGTATTTTCTCCAAGTCGATATGGGGTCTCATAGAGATGTAGTTGCTGTTGACAATGGACTGACTCCTCTATTTTAAGCAAAAGAAAACTGGCGCAAACCTGTAGTACTTAGTACTTCCGACCGCAGCACTGTGTGGCAAAGCAAGGAGTTACATGGCAGATTCTACCGGGCTCTCCATGGGCCCGACGTAGATTTATTAGCCTCAGTATCCTGGCTCCGTTTCGGTGATCTTTTTGGTGAAACCGAAGGTTTTGTCTGTGCAATTATGGATGAGGTTGTGATGACAAATAACTACCGAAAGTATATCCTAAGGGATGGCACAGTGGATATTTGCCGAGCGTGTCATCGTCCGGGTGAATCCCTTAGGCATATAATCTCCGGTTGTTCTCGTCTCGCAAACGGCGAGTATTTGCATAGACATAACCAAGTGGCCAGGATAATACACCAACAACTTGCTCTGCAACATAGTCTTGTGGCATCCGAGGTGCCGTACTACAGGTATGCACCAGAACAGGTCCTTGAAAATAGCCATGCCACATTGTATTGGGATCGATCTATCATTACAGACAGGACTATTGTAGCTAATAAGCCTGATATTGTATTGATAGATCGACACGAACGCCGCGCGATAATTGTTGATGTCACTGTTCCCCATGACGACAACCTTGTGAAAGCTGAAAAAGATAAAGAAAACAAATATCTTGATTTAGCTCACGAGATTGTTTACATGTGGGACATTGATTCAGCAATTATTGTTCCGATAGTCATATCTGCCCATGGTCTGATAGCCAAGAGCCTCGATAAACACCTTAAGAGGCTTGCGTTAGGTGGATGGATCGGGAGTCAGATGCAGAAGGCAGTACTTCTGGACACGGCCCGTATAGTGAGAAGGTTCCTGTCTCTGGATCCTTAACCATCGGTAGCCGGGACCTTGATCTTGCTGCCGTTGGGGAACTGCATTTTTGTATTTTTAAATGTTATATTTTTTAGTGTTATACATTGTAAAAATTTAATGTTTAGAAATATAATTTTGTAAGTATTTAAAATGTAATAAAGGGAAGAATAATTTATTGACTCACACAAACAAAAAAATATACAGAATAATAAGAATAGATACAGAATACAGAATAGTATGTGTGTAGCCAACTAGGCCCCCACCTCAGCATAATGTTGCGACAGCAAAAAAAATTTTCAACTTTTCATCGCATTGCACCAAATTTTTCGATTTTTTACGAATAAATATTTTTATTCTGCGTTTCGATCGAAGTATTTGTATATAGAGGCACAATACAGTATTTAACCCGGCGAGCATGACCCAGGGAATCTCATACCCTGTTACATTTTCAAAGTCGTGTATTTTTTAAGTTTCTCGTCTGACAACACTAGCGCGCTCAGTAGCTGGAGGAAGGGGCTCGCAGGGCAGGATAGTGCCATGATCGCAGTGTGGTCCGGGATATCGGCTGCGATATTAGTGCGCATACCTGTTGGGGGGTATTAATATTTTTACCAAAATATTAATTATATTTTTTTTACGAACAGGATCTCATTATCTCTTAATTTTAAGTGAATTAAATTCCAAAGAATAATTTTATGTATAATTATAAATTACGCCTTACGCTATCCGGGCGGCTGCTCTAACGACTGAGCTACGGAGTCGTTAACGACGACGACAACGACGAATACAACGATCAACGACTCCGTAGCTCAGTGGTTAGAGCAGTTGCCCGGATAGCGAAAGGTCGTGGGTTCGAGTCCCATCGGAGCTGGTTGTGAGACGGTTCGATTTTTTCTAAATACTTCATTTTCAATTTTTCAATAATAAAAACTGCATTGTGCATGCAAAAATTAAAAAAAATTAATAACTTGGTGGTCATTTTTACGAATCTTTAAAAATTCATTGTGAAGTATTTTGAAGGGCTACGGTAAAAAAACTTAATGACATATTTTAAGTTAAAATGTATATATTTCAAAAATAAAAAAATAATTATACCTTTCCCAAACCCATTGAACATTTAGGTACACATTAATTATTGTCCTCTGAAGAGAACAATTTTATTTAAATAATTTCTCAAGGTTTCTTTGCAGTTTTGCTTGAAATATTTGCTGCACACCACAGAGTTTTGGCGAAGCTCCTAGTCTATTCTATTTATTAATTTTATCCAGTTTAACTTAATCACTGGATTTACAGGAAACCTGAAAATATTGTTAAATTGGTACTGGTGAAGTTATAATTTACTATTTAAAAAGTGTCGGTTAAAATCAGCTTTAAATAAAACTATCAGTGTTCACAAAGACCAACAAAGTTATATTGGAAACCATCGACATGAGTATCGATAATAATATCGATAATTTTTGATCAACCTCTACGTCATATTTTCTCAAGTTCACGGATATAATATCTTTTTATCTAACACATAATGTTTAAAAATCAGCCTTTATTTAGAAAATAGGCGGTAAATAGTATGATATTAATGTGTTACTTAGTGTATTTGGGAATATATTCAACTAAAATATGAACTATGAAAATGGTAATTGTACAATCCTATTTATCTGTGAAATTAGTGTTTATTTGGTTTATTGTCGTAAGCAACATTACAATTCAACACAGAACACTACACCATTATTGATTTATATAGTTATAAGAGCCAAATCGACGCGATCGCGATAAAAATCATAAAATAACCGAGTGGACGCTTTTCATCAAGATGATAAAAGACGCTAAATAAGTCAAATCGGGTTCTGCTGTCATTTTCTTCCAACTCTTTCTCGCACATAGCTTCTGCCATAAGGACTGGTTTCTCACTCGCACCATTGTCCGTCTATTACCCCTAGTATAAATAAGTTTATGGTTTTGACCCAATCTATGGGTGATTCCAACGCCTGACTACTGGCTGGAGGTGGAGTGGAGTGGAGAGAAAACTGACTGACTATTGCATTGCATCATATTTATTGCATGCGTCAATTACATCAAAAATTACATTCAACCGCATACGAATTCGTTGTAATTTTTGCTGAATAAAGCAGTTTCAGTAAAAAAAATGCCCACATGGGAACACAACACATCAAACTTGACGTTTGTTCTTTTTTATATTTGTTTGTACTAGAGGAACAGGCTAAGGTCTGAGACCATACTGCCTAGTCATTAGTAGGTTTTCTTTCTTCAGTCTTGAAATTATGTCTTTAGTAATACCTGTTCTTACGCTTTTTCCTTAATTTTTATGTCTTCAGTAATTCTATGACTTGCTGACCTAACCTAACTCATTAAAATGCGTGGGTGGTTCGTACACATTTCGCGGGAATAGCAATCTGAATCGTAGACTACGGACTTTTTTGTAAAAAGTTCGTCCTTTTGGACAGGCGAAGACATTAAAGCCATACTGTCAATTCTTGAGTATTATCACAGCCGTCTCTATCGTCTTCTACAAGCCATGCTATGATACGGAACGGCAACATTGCTGTGAACCGGTTTACTCCTCTGGGTACTAAATCCTATGGAGGTGGCATACCTACGAAAAAGTGAGGTGTAAGTGTATATAACTAAGTCACAATGTAAGAAAATCTTGGAATTCAATTTTAAACTTGTCCAGCCGTTTCAGAGATTAGCCGGAACAGACAGACAGACAAAAATTGTAAAACATGTAATTTTGGTATATGTACCGTATATTTAATCATATGCACGTAGTAAAAAGCGGTTATTTAATGTTACAAACAGACACTCCAATTTTATTTATTTGTATAGATGTATAGAAGACCGAGAACCGGACGACGTTCCGTGGGCAGGCCCCCTACAAGGTGGGCCGACGATCTGGTCAAGGTCGCGGGAACCCGCTGGGACCGATCGTTGTGGAGATCCTTGGGGGAGGCCTATGCCCAGCAGTGGGCGTCGTACGGCTGAAATGATGATGATGCTAGAAGATATGCCATCTCCATAGGATTCAGTACTCGAGGTTTACTCGCTGTTTACCTGTCAAACGGTGCAAACGATGTCAAATCGGTTCACATAGAACTAGAATACAATGCCAACTTTATGCGCATGGCTTGTAGAAGACGATAGAGATGGCTGTGGTATTATGCAAGAGTACCTATCATGTAATATGTATTGTTTTTTTATGTTTTCATTAGAATGTAGGTGTGTTACATTCCAATGCTTCTTGGAGTATTTGGCGTCAAGTATGTCGAGTCGGTCTTCTCGGTAATTCTTGCTGAGGTAGTCACCACTAAAGTCTATTTAAGCATGTCTTATTTATAACGTAAACAAACCTGACATTCACATTGAACACAATATCTTGTGTTTCCAAAGAAATCACTCTTTGATTTACATCTTCCTGCATCTTCCCGCCAAAATGGCGCCAAAAATCCTTGACGTTTGTTTGACAGTTTTTTTTCTACATTTTTTTAACGTTTACCCATTCTAGGTAGGCAAAGGGATCAATGCCCACAAAGCCTAGTCATCTGTCTTTTTTTGAACTATTGAATGAGGAATTTTCCAGATGGTAGCATCAGCTAAATTCAAAAAGGTGCAAGAGATGGCGCTAGCGAAACTTCTTTTTTAAATAATAAAATACTTTCTACGCAAAATAACAAATACAATTTTAGCTAAATATGTAAATAATCTTGATAATCTTTTATTTTTAAATTGCGAGTGTTATTGCTTAAATTTTAACTTTACTATAGGTTTATAACCAAACCTCGTTATTTTTGTCTAATAGGTAAAAAAAACTACAACTTGTTACAAAGTGTAGTAACTTTGAAGTCGGGCGTGAAACATGTACAATGTATTGTTGTTTTTGGTAAAACCCGCCCGACTTCAAAGTACGGGTCCCATACAAAAGGCAATGCCTAAAATTGGCGTCTATTTTTTTTTGTCTCGCGGCCATCAACAGAATGTTTGAACATCAATTCTTGATAGTATAACAAACAATTTTTGCCTAGACAGTATAGCTGTAAATTCAGTCAGAACCAAGTTAGAACCATTCGTCCGTATAATAGAAATAACATTTAAAAAATCCGCAAATGTAACTTTGTAATTCATACAAACACTATGAAAAACAAAGTTAAGTTCTAGCTAGTCTCACTTCTTAGCTAGGTTCGGACTGTTACAGGTATACTTCATTTGCAAATATCGTCTGTAGTGCTGCCAACAAATTATATTTTAATGGTTGGTTGATGGCCGCAAGAAAAAAAAAGACGCCAGCTGCCATACAAAAATGGTCATTGTCCTTTGCCCATTGCATATTCTGTGCCCATTGCCCTTTAGACACAGTTTATATAGAGTAGCATATATATTTACTGTGACCCAGGTCTGGTCACTCTCACGTACGCCGCGCCGCCCTCGGCGCCTCGCTCGCAGCAGCGGCTGCAAGCCTAGCAGAACGTGGCACTCCGCATCATCACTCAAGCGGGGCGCTACGTCCGCAATGAGGTCATAAATTGGGAACTCAACATCGAGCCGAGACATCAGTCTGATCTGGCGCGTCGAATGTTCGACTGCACCGATCACGGTCCACACCAGCATCTGCAGGGTATCGCCCCCGCACGACCACCACCGCCGCTTCTTGAAGAATTAGGTCGTCTCGCCATTGAATCGCTAAACTATAACCTACTAGCTGACCCGGCGCGACTTCGTTCGCGTGGCCATACCCCCTACTCCACGCTACCCCTACCCTATCACTACTCTATCCCTACCCTATCACTACTCTACCCCTACCATACCCCGACCCTACCCTACCCCTACCCTACACTACCCCTACCCTACCCCTACCCTACCTCTACCCTACCCCTAGCCTACCCCTACCCAACCCCTACCCTAGTTTCAATTTGACAGCAAAATCCCCATTAACAAAATGATCCGCCATTTATTGAATTCATTTGTTACAAAAAATGTGATAAATGATGAACCGCTCGACCGAATTTTTTGCAAACTTCACATAAACCATCTACTAAATAGTCCGAACAAAGCCTAAACATTTGATCTAGAGAGGTCCGTTCTTGAGTTATAAAATTACAACGAAAATTGGCATTAATTTTTATATACAGGGCGTCCAAAACTATGCCACATGGAGTGAAAGTACCTTAAATACTAAAGATATAAAATTTTACTGAAAGGAGACTTCAATTTTATTTCAAAAAGAACACGAACTGCATTCAAGGAATTTAAAATAATCGCTTGTCTGAACTGGGAATCAAACCCGCTGAATCTGAAAAAAAATATTTCTTTAATTTTATTGTACCGATTGAAAGGCTCGATTATACCTAAGCAATTTTTCTAAGTAACATAACATAGCATATTAAATTAGAGGAGGACTACGAAATTTTACTTAATGTTGAAAAACAAGTTTTTGCAGCGTTATGGATAGCGTATTCTGTGACTGTCGTGCTCAAAACAACTGACTTTCTTTGTCCGTGCCATTATTTCCCATGTCTTTTGGGGTCGGCCCTCCTAGTCTTTCTTCGCCACTCTGGGCGCATCTTTGTCATTTCCGGTTGCAGTCCTGTCTTCTTTAGGTCGTTTTTAATAGTCCCCATCCAGGTAGTCGGCGGTCTACCTCGGCCTCGCTTAGGTTCTTCAATGTCCATGACGTATCTTGTCATATGCTCTTTTTCGCGTCGCATAACATGACCATTCCACCGCAGACGAGTCTCAGCCAGTTTTTTTTTTTGCTCTTTTCGGGCAGTGAGTTTTTGTTTGAAGTTTTTTTGGAAGGAAGTTTTTTTTTTTTAATTTGTGATGCTATTTTATTTACAATATATTTTTAAATATTAAAAAAAGCGACCCGACTCCCTACTAGCTCCGGCAGGAACCGATCCTGCGACCGTCTCTTCGCAGACTCACACAGGTCGCCTTTTTCTACGATTTGAGAATAAGTGTGAAATGATGTGCCTCTTTTATATAAAAAACATCTTTTTGAATTTAGTTTATAGCCCGGTCAAGTTAGACTTTAAATAACAATCAATGAAATCTGACGTCTCCTCTAAAATCCTACATCTGCAAAAAGTTACAATGGTCGCATGTTTATACTTCCGGTGCACTAGTCTAGTCTCTGCCAACGTATCCCTGGTAGGTAAGAATGATTTTTTTTCCAACTATCTCTACTGGGAGCTGGGAGAGATGCTTCGAAATTGACTTCCGCTTATCCCTACCAAGTGATTTTTTGTTGACAAGTATAGTTCAGTTCATATGTAGTTTAGTTAAATGAATTACTTATGTGGATGCTAATGCTAAATTCAAACTGTGTGGATTGAAAACCGACAATATTCATGACTGATTTTTAAGATTCTTTGATGAAATCGTACGAAAAATTTCACTGAGGCATAGCATTTTAACCTCAATAATAAACGAAATACAAATTTAAATTCATACTCGAATGGTGTAGTCCGAAATAAATATATAAAAACTACAAACAATTGTATTTAAAATAAAAATATATATAAATTAAGGGACCAAGTTTTACAAAACACTCAAATAGAAACATAAACTGGTGAATAAGTTGGAATATGTTCGGAAAAATTGCGTGAAATAAGTATGCTTCCCTTTTCCTTTCATTATAATAAATTTTTTTTTTAACTGACAGTGGGTGGATTTAAACATATCGGTTCTTAAAAGTGGAACTTTTATTCCTCCTATCCCTACTAGTAGCTCAACGGTAAAGATAGGTGGAAAAAAACCATTCTTACCCACCAACAGAGACAGCGATCGTAATGATATCGAATTCCGTCGTTAAGTCAGTGTCGCCAGGTTGTGGTGGTTCCTCACAAAATTAGGGATGTTTTTATAGATGTAGGTAAAACTTTGGGGAGAAAATATTTTCTGAGGGATTTTTGAGGGGAACGAATCTGAGTTTCGAGGGAGCGATCTTAAATATAGAACTGCGTCATTAACCATCATCATCATCAGTCATGTGCGCGATGCGGATCGGTGCAGACGCGAGCTAAAATTTTTATTAAATTGTGAAACGCGGCCATGTGCCACGTATACGTATACAAGCCATGAGTGATAAACTTGTGGCCAACGAACTCCTGGCGTTCCTATAACAAAAGCTGGACGTCATGGATGAGGTGAGCGCGCTCCAAATCTGCAAGTCTAACTTCAATGAGGATGATGTGGCCACAGCGAAGAAACGGCTGTACGAGTCTCTCGGTAAGATTGACCAAATGGTGTCCCGGAGACGTGATGGGACACAGAAGAGCCTGCAGGAGATCATAACCCTGCTCAAGGAAACCGATCCTGACGACGTGCCCACCTTCGTGGCGAGAGACCTCAACAAGTTGCCTCCCGTCACCTTCGATCACGTCGATGTGACCTGCCTTCTGAAGGATATCGTTCCCCTGAAGAAAAGTTTGGCCGAAGAGTTAAAGTTTCAAACATCTGAAAACACAGTGAGTGAATTGCGTAAGGAAGTTTACGATTTACGTGAACCACTCGCTGTAACTAGGTCACCGATCGTGGGCTCGAATGTAAACATGCGACGCGGGGCATGCCTCGATACATCGACAGCGTCGAGTTGCAAGTCAGCAGTTTCGGCGCCGACTCCGCCACGGGCCGACAAATCCCGAGCGCCGCCGCCGCTGCCGGCCGCGAGCGCCGACCCCAGCCGACCCCTGTGAAGAGCGCGCCTCCCGCCCGCGCCGCGCCGCCGCCGCCGCCCGCTTCCTACAGCGGATGCGCCGCGCGCGCTTGTCAACTATGCTGCTGTTGCTGCCGCCAAAACAAGTTCGCGGCCGCAGAAGCCAGACACCGAGACAAGAGCGCTTGCAACGAATGTTGTCTTTCCGGGCCAAGATTACCAAGGTTTTACCGAGGTTCGGAAACAAAGGCGACATCGTCAGCGGGCGTCGAAAAACCAGTATGGTACCGCACCGACAGGTCCCAACTTCCTGCTGCTGCGTATACCTGTCCCATCTACACCACACTATCACTGCGGGGGATGTGACAGAGTATATAAAGAAAAAGCCCAACTTGTGCCTTAGAGTTCAGGTTTTGGAATCGCGCCACAACACAAATTTCAAATCGTTTGTGGTGCGCGTCCCGACAGCGAGGCTGGAAACTTTCATGAAGGAAGATTTCTGGCCGCAGGGTGTGGTTTACCGGCGCTTCCGTGGGACTTTGCCAGAAGCCACCGATTCAACACCGAAAGTCACCTAAAGTTTTTCTTACTAACTTAATCTTAAGTTTTGTATACTAACAGATTTGTTGTTATTTATGATATTTTTTTTAAGGTATCTATGGGCCATTGCAGCCTGAAAATAAATGATTATGATATGATTAAGTCAGTGTCGCCAGGTTGTGGTGATTGCTCACAAATTTGTCCTCTGTGTAGTGACTAGTGCACCGGGGGAGAATTATTGGTTATGCCTACATTTAGGGGAAAAACTATCAAAACTAGAGGTTACCTAATGAAACGCATAACATTTTTCGCCATAAACATGAAACGCATCGTGATGAAAGGCATAATCATCGAAATGCATTATTCTTAAAGGCATAATTTCATAACGCATACTTTTTTTGCCCGAATTTTGAAAGGCATAATCATCGAAAGGCATAATTTCAATAAGCATAATTTTCTAAAGTCATAACTTTTGATGTCATAGTACTTAAAAGGCATAATATTCAAAATGCATAAAGTTAACGGGGTATTATCTTGTATTTATTTATTTTGAAGCTAGCGTCTGTGAAAAAGAAAAAGGATTTTCTGGCGCTTCGGCGGCCGCTGCCGCGGCACGCTCGCTTCGCTCGCTCGGCTCGCGCGGCGTTTTGGTCACTGTTCTAACCTAACCTAACCTAAAACGACTGTTAGGATTGGTGGGGGGCTTCGCCCCCCCCCGTCCCCCTGCTCCTCGGTTTTCTTCCATTTGAACTAAATTCAGAACTTATAAAGTATAGAAAAAAAATTTTTGAGCCAATATATCCCAAAAAAGTTTTTTTTAACCATTGGGTGTCTCTAATATACCTCTAGGGTTATTAAAAGGGTATCAAAAGTTTCGTCAGGTTTTGGCTAGGACGCACCGTTTTCGAGATATTGTCATTTTTATAAAATAATGTTTTTAAAAATTAATTATGCTTTATAAAGTTATGCGTTTTAAAGTATGTTTTACGAAATAATGACAAACGAAAATATGAATTTCGAAGATTATGCTTTTTAATATTGTCTTTCAACTATTATGCATTATTATCATTATGCGTTATGAAATTTATGCCAAGATTAAAATGCTTTTCAATATTATGCCTTATGATGTATGCCAAGTGAAATTATGACAACCAACTGTATGCGTTTCAATGTGTCACCAAACTAGGATCACGAAATATCTCAGTGCTTTTTCTCAGAAATGGTGAATATTAGCAAAATAGTTGAAAAATAGAAAATAGGTGTGTGGTCAATTTTCGTAGATAATTGCATAATCAACAATTGTCTGATGTATTTTATGTCAAATTTTACCGTTTGCCTGAATAACTCATAAAACCCATACTTACATGCTTTTTGTTACTTTTACCTTTGACCTTAACTATAACTTTTTTGCATATGTAGGATTTTAGGGGCCTTTAATTTTAGATTTCACTTTAATGATACGCCAAACATTCGTAGGTCCTTAACTATTTTTAGCTATATGCTAATTATTATTATTCAAAGTCTAACTTGACCGAGCCGTTGGACTAGCTAGAGTATAAATAATATAAAGCCAATTTTCTTACAGTATAAAATATAATTTTGATAAAATATTAACACACATTGATAAAATATGATTTAAGTTTACACAATAATATAATAATATAATAAAATTAATTAAAATCGTCTAAGAGGTATGTAAATGTATTCTCAATCGCTGTTCAGAGGCGGTGGAGGTGTACTAGACATTCCTCCGTCTCCTTCCGACTCTGTCCTCTTCATACAGCTCGATAGTACCGACATACGGTAATCAGGCGGGGTCATGTCAGAACTTTTCCTGTCCATAGGTATTTCTGGAATTGAAAAAATGATGTTTATTGATTAAAATTTAATGCTTTGGTTCCATCAAGCAACAATTTCCCGTTGTCCCCATGGACTAACCGCATTGCACAACTAGTAGTGCCACCCGTACATACTTCGAAAAATTTATTCTTGTGACGTAATATTATAGTATTCTTTGCCGTGAGTCACGGACACAACCATGCAATACAACGACGACCGATTTGGCGTAGGGGTAGGATACCTGCCTTTGGCGCCGGAGGTCTTGGGTTCGATCCTCCAACAAGACAAATATTTGTGTGCATAAACATGTCTATTTGTCTTGGTCTGGGTGTTACATACAGGGTATTAGGGGCACCCTTGCAAAAACTTTAACCATGGCTTCAGACCTTCATGCTGAACAACGCACAGCAAATTTTTTTGTCGGAAATTAAAAAAAATATTCCGACTCTCCATACAAAATGTCCCGATAACTTGCTAATTTGTATGAAAAGACCAATTTTTACGTACGTTGTTCAGCATGATGGTCTGAAGCCATGGTTAAAGTTTTTGCAAGGGTGCTCCTAACACCCTGTATGTATATTAAGTACCTATGTATATTTACAAAAAAGTATATATAGTAGATTGTACAACAAGTGCTTAAAACGTACCATCTTACCCGAGACGTATATATAAGAAACAGAATGAAATTACAAGTTTATCTAACGAAGTTTAATTGCGTGTGTGACTGTTTACCTGACGACCTTTGTCTTAGAGTCTGAGACTTAGACGAAGATTTTACTTTATGCACTAGAGCATAAAAAGCGATTTTATGCAGCCTATAACCAACATAAACACGAATTTTACGAGCATGAGAAGTGAAAAAGTATATTTATTTATCCGTTATCTAGTTTCCATAACACAACTTATGAGCTGGATAATTGGTGTGATTATAAGAAATTTATTGTTATTATTCCCTTTATTACATTTTAAATACTTACAAAATTATATTTCTAAACATTAAATTTTTACAATGTATAACACTAAAAAATATAACATTTAAAAATACAAAAATGCAGTTCCCCAACGGCAGCAAGATCAAGGTCCCGGCTACCGATGGTTAAGGATCCAGAGACAGGAACCTTCTCACTATACGGGCCGTGTCCAGAAGTACTGCCTTCTGCATTATTATTATTACAACGCGTCGTTTCGTTGCCTACTGGTGCGCTACATGACAGGCCTAAACAAAAGTCCTTCAATATGATGCGTGTTAAATGTTTCCTAGGACACGAGGCTCATCCTTCAAGCACAAAGTAAGTACGCGGCGGTCGCCGGTTCAAGTGTCATTATCCCTAAAGTTTAAAACACACTAGGTATACTCCCCGTCTAATAAATTTTTGTTCCAAAATTAATAAAAAGTGGTTCCAAGAAAAAAATATTTAAGTAGGTAGGTACACGGTTAGTAACAAGTAACAACATAACAAGCCTTCTCTTCTCTTACCTGGGTCAGCTTTTTTATGAATCGGAAGTACCTCCTGTTTATAGCAAGCTTTGCAGGGCTTTATTTCATGATCTGCCTGGTACGCCTATAGGAGAAATAGTTTGACAAGTTTATTATAAAAAAAAAGTGTGTAGGTAAGTAATAACTCGATAAATAACGAGCAACTTTTCTCTTTGCAACTAGTGTGTCACCCATATTTAGTATCTGTTTCACAATGTTCGATAAGGAGATATGTAGGTACAGTAGCACAATCTTTTCTGTTCCAGTGACAGCGGCGCTATGTACTTTTTTCTTTTTTTCCTAGCTTTATAACCGACTCTGACTTCTAAGACCTAGACCTATCACTGGACAACAGGGAGTAGCCACGGCTGCATCTATTAGGGCTCCTCTTGTGACACATAGTGGTCGCCCAGCTGGTTATAAATATACTGCTAACATGCGTAATCCTCCAGCTCCACAACCAGCAGCCCATATTCAAGGTCAAGAACCGCTCACAGCTACCATGTTGGCTGCAGCTCCATTACAGGAGCAAAAACAGATGCTTGGAGAGAGGTTGTTCCCCTTGATTCAAAGAATGCATCCTGATTTGTCTGGCAAAATTACTGGAATGCTTTTGGAGATTGACAATTCTGAACTCCTTCATATGTTAGAACATGGAGAATCCCTGAAAGCTAAAGTAGATGAAGCTGCTGCCGTCTTGCAAGCACACCAGGCTAAACAACAAGCAACTAAAGGTGTGATACCTGACTTCGAAAAGTGTAACACCGTATACCACGTCCCCGTAAGTTTACTAATACGAATCACTTAACAACGAATGCACGCCACCACGAAAAACATAGCACCGAAGCCACGCGATCTCGAATAACAGAACCTCTAATTCACTAATACGAATCACTTGAATACGAATGCACGCCACTAACTAACTTTACATTTTTTATTCAATAAATGTTTTTTCCTTTCCTCGAAATTTTGATTTAGTAAATCAGCTATCTTTTGCAAGAACCATTAATATTGCTGTGTTCTTGTACCTTTTAATACTTTTAATTAATATTTAAAAAAAACACAGTAAGCAGTCCCGAAGATAAAAAAACACACAAAATACAAATTGAAAAAATAAAAAGTGGATTGCTACCTACCACAGCCGTCTCTATCGTCTTCTACAAGCCATGCTATGATACGGAACGGCAACATTGCTGTGAGCCGGTTTACTCCTCTGAGTACTAAATCCTATGGAGGTGGCATACCTACCTACGAAAAAGTGAGTGTAACTAAGTAACAATGTAAGAAAATCTTGGAATTCAATTTTAAACTACTTCTAATTGTCGTATTAATCGGTCCGTCAAAATCGGTCCAGCCGTTTCAGAGATTAACCGGAACAAACAGACAGACAGACAAAAATTACCGTATTATACCATATAATTAAATAATAATTTTAATTAATTATTAATTAAAATTATTATTTAATTATATGTACCGTATATTTAATCATATGCACGTAGTAAAAAGCGGTTATTTAATGTTACAAACAGACACTCCAATTTGATTTATTTGTATAGATGTATAGAAGATATGCCATCTCCACGGCCATTCTCCGAATAGCCAGTTTTTACGTTTAGTATATCCGTAATATTGAAAAAATTTAAGAGCTTTAAATTTTTTATATATTAGTAAGCGTCCGTATTTAGCTGTAAACAAAAACATAGGCCTCTGTTAGATAGTTGTCTTGCTAAATTAATTTCACAAACCTCTGTTCTCTAATCACCGTGACGCGTCCGCACACCAACTTAATGTAAAAACATGCCATAAATTTTCATAACGGACGGAATTCATTTGCTTCATTCAACATTTTAAACAGTATAGGGTAATGTGTATCACATAACAAAATATCCATTCTATAGAATCATTCTGTAAATAATTATCAATTAATGTTACAAATTAACCGCATGTCCGATCTAAGGTTATAATTACCGTGACGTTTTCTATTCCTGGACACACATCCCTGAATAACAATATTTGGCAAATCACTACTGTACGTGCCGCGAGCCCCTCAGTTCGTGTCGCGGCCCATCAGCAGGTGCACGTCCTTTATATAGGTTTATCCCCAATGAAGCACGTAAGTGTATAATTACCGTATCCTTGGTTTAAAACTTTTCTAATTTCCGTTTACTTATTTTTATACTAGATTGGTTAAGCTTAGTTCCCAGTTGCTTTTTAAATAGAGACAGTACTTTGACATCCATACATTGTAGTTAACTAGTATTTGCATACTCTGTAGGTTTTAGAAATATTTAAGAAAATCAGTGTTTTTCTATTTACCGTATACTAATTACCATATATTTCTAATTACCGTTGTATGAAATTATTGCCCACTAGTTATGCCCGCGATTAAGTCCGCATGAAAAAATATCCTGAGGTTTTCCAAGAATAGAAAGTAACATTGTCCTTCTCTAGAGTTCAAGTTATCTATATGTCGCAGGCGGGTGGTTGAATCCGGCGGATGGTTAAGTATGGCAGCATGTACCCCTCGGAAGTCCTGTTTAGAACACGTGATAGGTTAGAAATTTAAGGCGATCGCGAAGCGCAGCGAAAAAAAAATATTGGCCTAGGCGTTTAATTGAATGGCGGATTCAACCAGTTGGCTGCGACAAATATACCAAATTTTATTATTATATTCATTAAAATCGGTTCAGTGGTTTAGCCGTAACGTCAAACAAATAGAAAAACAAACGTTCGATACAATATTAGTAACTATTTCCGAATAGTTATATAAAAATATCGTGAAATATTATATAATTATTTGGTTTATGCTTATTTAGGCAGGTATTTGTTTAAATAAAATTAATTTGTTCCTTTAATTCAAAACTTGCTAGAGATCGATGTTTTCTACTGATTATTGATTTGAATTTGTAGGATGGGATAACCAAAGAAAATCAAAGAGATTAGAAGGCTCGCAGCACGAAAACGTCGAGAAAGAATAAAAATTACCCTGTTTTGTACTAACAATCAGAGGAAAAAGAGAAAGAAAGTTATAATAAAAGAAAAAGAGATAAGAAACTCCTAGGCAGGAGGAAGAAGACTCAAAAAAGGAATAGGGAAAATTTCAGAGATTACTATAAAAGACAAAAGGAAAAGGAAAATTTAGGGACTAGTGGTCATAGATCTAGATTCACTTGATGTCCGGGCCGGCGGCTTTACCCGGCGGGTTACGCCACCGGGCTTGTTTACATATACAATTGTCGCAAAACAACCGTCGGGTAAAGCCGGCGGGCCGGCGCGTTTGGTGTGTAGAGGCCTTACAAGATCGTGAAACTTTGTCACCACCACCACCAAGTCGTTTTAGTGAATCGGAATGCTCGCTGCGCTAAAAAAAAACACTAAAATAGTATTTTCACAAAATTATTTTGTAAAAACCACCTTGAAAAAAAAAGGCTATCCAAAGATAGGCTGACAAATCAGTAGTCTGTAAATAAATTTAAAATAGAACGATTTTGTCTGAAAAACTTGGTAGAAACCCATGTTTCTTTTTATTACCAAAGTAAGGCAATTGAGTACAAAACAATTTTGTTACTAACTTTTTGGGACTGTTTTTTTAGTTAAATTTTTTGTTTAAAATCGATTATATAACCGATTTGACACAAAAACAATAAAAATTACAAGCAAAAATGTTTAATTTTTTTATGAGAATTGCTCATTTCTAATGCTAGATACTTGAACAATAATTATCAATATAATTTGTAAAAACAAGTACTGTGTCGAGATTTTAAATTATTTTTATGCATTCTTTAATTTCTTATTTTTACATAGATTTATTGATATTTTCTAATTACCGTTACATTAAATATTAGACTTATCTAATTACCGTACTCATCTTTTTTTTTAAATCTTAATAACTTGAAAACCGCTTTTAATAATCTAATGCCTTTTTAAATACTGAATTCGTATCTTAAATGTGTTATATATTTTAATGTGTTCAAGAGAAATTTGCGAAAAATAAAAAAGGGTACGGTAATTATGCGAAGAACACCTAATGCTGAGAATGACCGCATAGGATTCAGTACTCGAGGTTTACTCGCTGTTTACCTGTCAAACGGTGCAAACGGTGTCAAATCGGTTCACTTAAAACTACGTTGCCAACTTTATGCGCATGGCTTGTAGAAGACGATAGAGATGGCTGTGTACCTACCCAATCAATATGTAACTAACTTCACTAATTATATTTGGCAGTGTAGTTCCACAACCAAAATATTTGCAACTGTCAACATTTCCATGTTCTCAAAGAGAAGTATGAGCTCTTTGACTTTTTACATTGACTAAAGGAGAAGTTTGTTTAAGTTAGGTATATGAGTATTTTTCTTTATCTTATCTTAAAAATGGAGTTGGCTTATGTTCTTGCAAGTATATCTATCTTAATTTTTTTCTCGTCGGTATACATTGAACCTACCATGTATTGTAAACTTGGTCATTAATGTTACTGATTTTCTTTGTAATTTGTTACATTATATTCTTTGGAATATTCACAATACCTTCAGCCGCCAGCAGCGCTATGGTTGGACATCAACTTGACATTAAAAAAAACACGTTTGTTTCACATTTTGGCCACCGGAACAGAAAATACTGTGGCACTGTACTTTCCAGTTGAATTGACAGATTTGTATGGACTATCTGTCAAGTAACAGCTACAGTGGCACAAACTTTTCTGTTCCGGTGACAGCGGCGCTATGTACTTTTTTCTTTTTTTTGTAGCAATTTACAGGCCCGGCCCTGACTTCTAAGACCTTTAGCCACCAGCAGCGCTATGGTTGGACATCAACTTGACAGCAAGTGACATTAAAAAAAAAACATGTTAGTTTCACATTTTGACCACCGGAACAGAAAAGATTGTGGCACTGTAATTAGAACACAGGATACCCCCTTTTTAATATACTATATATTATATGCAGGATACAACTACTGTTGTGGTTTGGACATTTACCTTTCCGTCAGTCCCTATCACCGTTTGAGTTTTTGGGGTAGCAGGTAAAGTGTTTATTATCACGCCAGGCGGAGCTCGGCTTAACGTGTTCAAAAGTGTATGAGAACCTCCGCAGAATCGTCGACATACATGGGCTCTGTAAACATATAAGGTTAATTTTCATTCAACATTACTATTAGATTATATTCCAGTTTGATAATATAAACTTGTTTAACAAAAAAAAAACATTAATCCTATAAAAAAAAATCCTATAAAAAACATCCTGTTTGGTGTATCAGATTTTTACCACAAACTAATTATTCACAACGACTCGACTTTCACTACATTACCTAGGGTCGATCGGATGCGGAATGGGATGTCCAGGGTAACAGGTACCGCGATAAACTCCGTCTCCGTCTTCACTAGGTTTTGATTTTGCTTCAGCACCTTCAGTAAGTGGGCGTGAAGGAAATTCTGGATAGGACGGTCCAATATTAGGTTCTTCCAGATCCATGTGTGCTGGAAGCTTACAAGACAGACAAGCCGCATCACGGTGAAGTTTTCTGGATACCGCAGCAGCTCGGGGTTCTCCTACAATCTCGGCTATTGCTCTTATTTTGTCATTAAAATTTTCAAGGTATTTTGCAATGCTTTCTTGTAAGGACACAACTTGCAGCCAGTCAGCTTTTTCATTCAGTTCTCTTAGAAGTTCGTCAATTGCTTTCTGAAATATTAGTTTGACGGTAAACTTTTTATTATAGATGCGTGATGGGGTTACTTAAATGCACAACTATGTAAACAATTGCGCATGCAAACCGTTACAAAAACCAGTTACCTGCCAAATGACTTCTTGGTTATTAAATTTATCATACGCAGAACCGATCTGCTTTTCTAAGTCCCCTGTAACGGCATCAAATTCTGGTCTTGCTACTAATCCATTGAGAGCCGAGATGCCTGCCTTATCCCTTAGGGCATCTGCGACCTCATCGCGATCAGATTTTTCATCTCTCAGTAATTCAATTTGTTTCCACAAAGCCTTAGAAAATAGCGAAATGATAGATATAGATAGGTATTTAGCAAATAAGTTATAAGTTTCTATTAATTAAAAATACAAAAATACCCGCAGATCCGTAGTTATCTTTTTTTGTTCGTCTCTCAACTCTTTTTGTTTCTCTGCAGCTGCATCAAGTTCCACTTGAAGAATCGAAAAGTTGTTATTCAGCTCGGCAACAGCTGTTAAAAATAATAATACGTTATTTATTACAAAGTCATTTCACTACTCATTCGTAAGACGCCCATTGCTACAGTTACGCATTGCCGCACATGAGCCATACGCGACAGAGCCACAAAGGCCGCCACTTGAAACCAAAAGCGGCTACAAAGGTAGCTGAAGCACGCGACAGACACTTGTGGCCGGGAGTAAACACTTGCAGTCGGTGGCCGCTACTTTTTTACTTCATTTGCTTGCAGTATTTTGTGTCGGCGTTAGTGGCTAGTGGCAGCCATAAGAAACGTGTGGCGACGATTTGTAACGGTGACACCGGTGGTCGCCACAGACTACAAATCGTGTGTTACAAATCCATGTGAGGCGAGTTCATATAAAATGTATGAAAACTACAGTAAAGAGGTCGGTGGCGGCGTTCTGTGGTTGTGGTCGATGTGTGCGGCCAAGATAATAGTCCGTCCCTAACAAAAGCATTCCCATAGTCGATACGCCGATAAGGGGGACTGTCTACTAGATTTCATAGATAGATGCTCGTTTTTCGGTACTACCTTATTTTCGGCTCTTATGACACCCTGGGACGGGAAAGCTATACAATGTATGTCTTGAAATACTTACCCGTATACGTAACAAAATATTTAGGTTATTTTGTTCTAAATACAATCATATATTTTACCAGCCGTATCTCCACCGGTATTTGCCAGAGCTTCTTGCATTGCTTCTGTTGCCGCTTCTAGGTCATGCTGCATTTGCGTTAGTTGTTCCTGGTAGTTTGTTATCTGTAAATTTATATATTTTTTAAATTTTGAATAATTTCTTTTCGTTACTTCCCCCTTGATCCGACTGAATTGTATAGAAACGGTAACATCACAGTGTTGTATCTATAATATTGCATGTTTGAGTAACCCCTCAATAAAAAATATGCTAATTTGACCTTCAATAGACAAATATTTTAAAAAATCATATGGATAACCTGGGCTGACAGACCAGTGTCAAGTGTATTAACATGCTCCGCATACTCCGATACTAGAGTTTCTACTTCTTCCATACGGTCCCCAAAATTCATTGAGTCATCCAATTTTTTCTCTATAAAAAGCAATAGCAGAATGTCATTAATGTTTCGTATCATTGCTAGAAATAGAGAGAAAGAGCTCTAAAAGCGTTAAAATTTACTTACCTAATTTATTGGCTATTTTTAAGGCATTATTAGCATTAGCATTGCTTTTTGACGTATTTGAATTGATCAATTTCATAAACTCGTCATACAATTCTTGCATCGCATTACTGAAAAAGTAGGAATTAAGAAAAAGAAATATTTTACTTACTTACTTACAACCTAATACCTAACTATTTTCATAATAGGTTAAATCACTTTTGTGGTAGAATATTTGTGTTTTGTGATTCAGAATAGGTAACAGAATTCAAGATGAAAGGTTTTAAAATATGTATTGTATGCTTTAATTTAGGCAAGTGAATTTACTTACTCTAACTCATCAGCAGTTATCCAATCTTTCTCCGCTTTTTCAGATTCTTGTTCAGTAGCCCCAACTTCACTTTTACCAGGCCCAGCGTCCATAGCCGACTTTTGACCAAGACGCGCTTTAGATTTTGAGGGAGGCTCAATTTTTTTTGATGCTGTGGAAGCACGAGATATCGTGTCGTCTTCTTTGAAAATTACATCACCTCTTGTATCCACGGTTTTACCTGGTTTCTGTAACGTAAAGATAAAGAAAGGAAAGTTTCAAATTACTTTTACTTTTTGCATTCACAATGTAATTTTCACCATCGAAAATGAACGAATAACTTGGATTGGAGGATGGGTTGTGTTTTTCTGATATTTCATTTTCTAGAGAAAAGTTTGTTAGTACAAAGTGAACTAAAGCTTTCAACATTTAAAATCATTGAGTATTCAAACATTTATACCCCGTCAGTTGATGTCGGTGGTGGTGGAATGCTTTGGGCGAGATCTGTTACTAGAGAGAGCATTTTTTCTAAGGCTTTTTCTGCTGCTTCTAATCGGGCTGAAAGTTGTAAAGCTGCCATTGCATCTGTGAGTGATGCTCCTTTGCGCAACTCATCCATAAGTTCAGCATTTTCCGGAAAACCTGCAGTACCAACTGGAAATAACTGTTCTTGCAAACGTTTAACTATAGCTGCTAGTTCAGCGAATTCTTCTTGAGTTACTACTGAAAATCGTGGACCTCTTTCACTTCTTGATCGACCTAAAATTATTACGAATATTAGCGATATTTTAAATATAAATAATATATATAACTTATATATACCTTTAACTTTCTAAAGGTACAAATCCGGATTTTGGCGGCACGGCAGGGTGGCACGACCGAAGCGACCAACTGCTTAAGGCCTTACTACACTGTCCTAAATAGGGTGAAAAAAGTTATATCAGTTAAATATCAAGCAAATAATGAGCTGCTGAATTGTGACCAACCGTGAGTCGTGGCGTGGGCCACACTGGAGCGGCGCGTCTTGCGTCCGCGTTGAGCGGAAAAAACAAATATTGAGACGGACGGGAGGGGCCACACTGGCCCGTCCGGCGGTTGCCGCGACCGGGCGGAGAGAATAGTACGTGTTCGCGCGTCCTGCGGATCCGCAGGTCGCCTCCGCGCCCCGCGGTCGCTCCAGTGTGGCCCACGCGTAACTCTAGCTATCTACTTTTTAAACAAAATTTTATATGGCGCCGTTGCTGATACTTCTAAAAACATTTTAAATAAATAAAAAAATCAGTCCGGTTCTCTATTACTTTCTTAATTATTTAAGAAGGTAAAAAAGGTATAAGGAATGTTGCTTTTGCAAAACTAATTTAGCCAATTTCCTAATTTTAGATTTAACTTCTATGCTCCAAAAGTGATCCAAAACTTGATTCATAAATTAGATTCCTAATAAGCACAGCAAATTTATTCAAATAAAAATGTACTTTAGGATGTTATAAGTTAAAGCTTAAATTACGAAATTTGCTTAGTGTAAGAAAAATAAAAATAGAATAAAATCAGACAGCACCACAGTAGATTTTCGGACGGGATTCGATCGAACTCAGACTCATGGAACTCAGTACAATGCCTTTTATATTCTATTGCAATATTTGATATACCTACACTACTTTCTGTACTTAAAGAATAGCATTTTAAATATACAAAATTAATTTAAAAAGTCAATTGAACTGCTTTGCTTATTTTGGGAAGGTGTAATTACAATTAAAGGTGCGATCACATCTGTCTGACGCCACGTGTTAACACTTCGTATTGATATGGACGTGTTATAAATAGGACTGCTTACACATAAATCAGGGCCGTGGCCGGGCCGTGATCCGTCAGGAGGCTATGCGCCAATTACTAGCCGCGGAGCTTCACGTGTCCGGCCCCGCTGCTAGTGTAGGCAGTCCTTTAGTGCGCTTCTAGTGCATACATTTACTATGAAAACCAATTTCATTTGACGGCGAGTTAACACGTGACGTCAGACAAATGTGACTGCAACTTAAATTTATATGCTAGCCACGCCCACAGGTCGCGCGCGTGACGCGGTCGCTTACATCGGTCAGTGTTTCATATAAATCCATACGAAGCAGGGACCGTACTCTGAAACGCTAATCCGAAACATCGGTTATCCCCGCCCTTTTCACTCGATTCTGTCACGAACGACTCGAGAGTGAGAGGGACAGGTATAACGAAGTTTCGAGATTTGCGTTTCAGAGTAGGCCCTCTGTGTCGCCGAGCGACCCATTTCGGTCGCTTGGGTCGCGCGACCCTGCCGTGCCGCCAACATCCGAATTTTACTTCGAGAAATAAAAATAACTCCTTTCTTTAATGCACTGCTACGTACCATCTTGGCCTGAAGGCACTCGTTCAACTACGAAAAATAATATAATTAAAAACGGTTACATATGAATATTAATCTGAAGACTTTAATGAAAACTTTGGTTTACCTATAAGTAATTTTTCATAACGCTGTTCTGTAATTTGAAAATAATTTTATTTTAAAAAGTGTTATCGTGAAAAGCGTTAAATATTAGTTAAGTTTTTTTATGTACCCATCTTATCCATAGAAGCAATAGGCGACGGTTGTTTTTTTTGTTCCTCGCGTGAGTCAGCTCTCTAAGCAAAAAAATTAAATTGTGAATCCAAAAGCGACATAAAAACATTAAAATTAATTAAAAAAACTTACCGGATTTGTCAGTGTTGATAAATAAAACCAAATATCTTACTGAAGTAGTAGCAGCCGTTAGACTAGGTAAAGAAAAGAGAAAAAACAAAACAAAAATGTATTCATTTTCATCGTAAATTGCACCTGATGGATGACACGTAGCTCTGTTTCTCGTAGCGTCTCAATCTTGTCCAGTATGGAAAGGTATTTCTGAGGCAAATTCTGATAGAAGCTTTGTTAGAATTTTTTCACTCGGGCGTTTCGATAAATTTTGTGCTTGGATTAAATTGCATACTTACTGTTTTTGAAGGTTGTTCGGACAGAGTTACTGAAGTTTTCCTTCTGTCATCGGTTGCACGTCCTGCACCGCCTTGTGTCTGCTTTTTCGGCACGTTAGCGTACATTTTAACTTCAGAAACATTAAGTCTGGCAGCAGAAGTAATGTCATGAATAGGACCAAAATTAACTTCTACTTGTCTCTCTAAAAGGCGGATTTGTCGTGCGAATATTATCAATATTGCGTGAATAAGTTTGTGATTCACCACATTGGCCTGTGAAAACGAATTGTAATAAGTACGTGGTTCTTTATTTAGCAATTAGCTTTCATTTCAATTGGACTACACGACACTATCCCGCGGGAATCTGATATTTTTCCGGAATAAAGTAAATGTTCCTGTCCAGGCTACAAAGTATCTGTGTCCCAAATTTCAGCCAAATACATTCAGTCGTTTTGGCGTGATTGAGTGACAAGCATCCAAACATCTAAACTTTCACATTTATAATATTAGTAGGACAAGTCTTCAAACTATTTTGCGAGCTAATGATAGTTCTTTTCATACTCAATTTTTTTACTGTTTCTGTCTCGCTCGTACCTCTGTTTCTTATAAATTTTAAATTTCACAGCTACCACTATGTTCTTTTCTGTTTGAGACATGAGACTTAGACATGAGAAGTCTTGGTGGTCCTCGGTGGCTTACACAGAATTAAAAAACTACACTTACCCGTGGGTCCCCAAATGCTTCATCTATCATCTGTTTAATACTCATCAAAGTTGGAGAGTCCATGATTAGTTTTATTTTACAAATATTGTTGCTAAGTCATTTATTTATATTTGTAACATTAGGACTAGTCAAACGTTTTCTAGAGTCTAGATGGTTTCCATATAAAAATGTAGGTACACTATGATGGTTTCATTCAAAAATTTAAAAACTGATTAGATTAAATTACTGTAACTTGTAATGTAACCAAGGAATTTTAGCCCACCACAAAAAATATTTGCCATCCACCACAACACACAAGTATAAACCAAAGTTTTTAATATAAAAATCATATACAAAGGTACTTTGTGAAAAAAATACTCAGTTATTCGATTGAAAGCTACAAAATGACATCTTGATGACATCATGAAATGAAATGTCATTTTGGAAATAAACTGTCCGCAGGAATAATACATCTATGATTGTCCGTGTCAGAGATAACTCTGCGCACAACTAGGGCGTTTTTGGCGCTAGTTACAGTACCTTTTTTTTTGTTCTAAAGTTAGGGCTAAGATTAGTATTAGACCCCCTTTTTAACCGATTCAAAAATTGAAAAGGAGGAGGTTACCTATCTATTCGTCGCGTTTATTAACCGACTTCAAAAATTGAAAAGGAGGAGGTTATCTATTCGTCGCGTTTATTTTTTTATTTTTATATGTATGTACACCGATTACTAAAATACTGCTGAACCGATTGAAATGATTCAAACATTATAACATCAGGTTTTTTCCCAAGTTGGTCCCATTTTTAAAAAATTTTGAAATCGGTTCTGTAGCTTTCAGGAAATTATGAAAATACTGTCGTTTTCGTTACCTACCACTTAATGTGAATTTATTACGTATCTTTAATCATAACTCCTTTGTTTACAAACCAATTTAGATGATTCTTGTTTTGTTGGAAAGGGGATACCTCAAGGTATTTTAACCGACTTCAAAAAAGGAGGTTCTCAGTTTTATCACATACCTATTTACCAGAATACACGTAAATTGCCTGCATGATGCACTAAAAAGATTGAAATAAAAATTATTTTTATAAAAAAACTAGCTGACCCGGCAAACGTTGTTTTTCCATATAAATTTTATTGGACACGAACTTCGTATCACCTGCCTAACACAATGTCACTTATTAAAAAAAAAGAAATCCTAAGCGGCAAAAATCATAGAAAAAATATGCAAAAATGTCAGTGATTGATTACATACTCTTTGACATACCTTCTCTTTGGAAGCGGCTAAGAAATGACAGTTCTGTGAAGTATGACAGTTTAACAGTTTTCTATACAAAATTACCATTTTTATTTTATAATTTTCCTGGATAAAAAGTAGCCTATGTTACTCTCCAGCTTTCAAATTATCTCCATACCGAAAATCTCGTCGATCCGTTGCTCCGTTTTGACGTGAAAGACGGACAAACAAACAAACAAACAAACAAACAAATAAACAAACACACTTTCACATTTATAATATTAGTATGGATAAAACCGCCTTCAAAAAAATGACATCAAAAAAGTAAGAAATATCCCTCACCAAATAACGTAAGTAGAGTGCTCGTCAGATAAGTCTGCGCGCGGTAAAAATCGAATACTAATC
This sequence comes from Crambus lathoniellus, assembly GCA_949710035.1. NCBI lineage: Eukaryota > Metazoa > Arthropoda > Insecta > Lepidoptera > Crambidae > Crambus > Crambus lathoniellus. The sequence goes on from OX453299.1 coordinate 21,703,716, forward strand.
TTTTCTATAACATTAGAACAAAAAATGCACTGTAACTAGCGCCAAAAACGCGCCAGGCACGTGCAGAGTTATCTGACACACACTCTACTTTGAAGTCGGGCGGGTTTTAACCAACAAAAAATTGTACATGTTTCACGCCCGACTTCAAAGTAGGTACTTACGTTATTGGGTGAGGGATTATTTCTTACTTTTTTGATGTAATTTTTTTGAAGGCGGTTTTTTTTTTTTTAATATACTATATCTATGTATTAGACGCGCAGACGTGTTGTTATTCCTTTTTAACATTTTTCTGTTTCACGCAGGGTCTGAACTGAGTTTCTGTTATTAGATGCAAATAGTTTTATAGGTAGTGGTAAGGGTAGCGTGTTTCGGTTTTAAAAACATTGTCGTTTCTACGCCGTTTTATTTTATTTCAGACTTCTGCTAGGGTGCTAGCGGTACGCCAAAAAAAGCCGCAAATAGTGTTAAAAGCATGAATTGATGAATGAATTGAAACGATTGATCTTTATTTAGGCCATACGAATCAATTTGACCCATAGCACGAAAAAAAAAGGAAAGGAGTCAAGTATGACGTCATCTTTTTTTGTATACTTATAAAAAATATCTGAAACCTATCGTGTGTAGTACTTATCTAATGTGAGGAATATATCACTTATTTATATTTCAGTCACTTGTTTTAAATTAAAATAAAAATCATTTTCAAAACATACCAAGTTTGGGCTCCTCCAGATATGATACGGTTGAATGATTATTTGTAAAATATACCTAAAATGGCATGTAATAGTCTCATATCTAACCCCAAGAAAGAAATTTTGAAAATATTTACATTTAGTATTTTTTTATTATTATTTCATAATAACGGGTGTCCCAAAAGTAGGTATAGGATGATATGTCTCAATAAAACGCGAATGGATTGGAAATTCTTCGTAGTTTTATTTTATTTTAAAGAAGATCGGTCCTGCGTTGCCCGCATCCAGCGGCTTCCCGCGACCTTGACCAGATCGTCGGTCCACCTTGTAGGGGGCCTGCCCACGGAACCTCGTCCGGCACGCATTTAAGCCATGTACCGGCATTTTAGGTACTTATATTTTACAAATAATAATTCAACCGTATCATGTCTGGAAGAGCCCAAACTTGGTATGTTTTGAAAATAAAAAAGTGAATGAAATATAATGATTTAATACATTTTTAGAATCTGCTTAGTAAGCCCTTTCATCAGATACCACACACGATAGGTTTCAGAACAAAGAATATTTTCCTATACAAAAAAAGATGACGTCATAACTCCTCTTCTTTTTTTGTTTTTTTTTTCATGCTACGGGTCAAATTGATTCGTATTCGATCGTTCCGATTTCCATGCTTTTAACACCCTTTGCAGCTTTTTACTGAATTTCGGGGTGTACCGCTAGCACTACTACTCAATCATATAGTAACAGTTCCCAAAAGGACACCTCATTACATTTATTGGAATAGTCTTCAAAATTTCATTCTCCATCGCTGGGAGTTAAGCTGTATTACTTATACATAGCTAAAGTTGTTTTTTAATTCTTTAACATTTTGGTGGCAAGTTCTAAGAAAGAATCACACTTCCAAGTCTTTTGCTTATTTGGACCGCAATTTTGTATTCAGCGATATTTTCAGATACATGTAGGTAGTATCTTGTAAGTAAGCACAATTAAATCAATTATTTTCAAATTACCTGTTATATTTATTTTTCCATAATACAACCTTGTTCGGTCCAAAACTGATCAATTAACGGATATTATGAGAAGATAAAAGCATATAATATAGAAACATTATATTTGAAGATATTTACAAAAAAGTCGTCCATAAATATCCTTATCTCATTAACAATATGACCAACTAAAACACAATGGTAAAAGTTATTTAGTAAACATAATATATATTTACACAGTGGTCTTAGATTGATATACATAAATATTTTAAAACTAGATGCATCAAAAGTACAAGCATGTTGCATCAGACTCCGATGTTTCGAAAGAAGCCAATAATTATGCCAGTGTGTAGATGAAATAAAAATAGATTTTTTTATTCATTTTTTAACATTAGTGATCTCGAAAAAGCATTCTATTCGTAGGTATATTGAGGATTGCAGTCATATTCATCATTTGAACCAGTTCATGTAGTGCGAGCTCTCTATAGTTCATACGATGAATAGGTACCTACTATTTGGGCTATTAATCTATTAAAAAGAGAACCATAGATAAAACACAGGTTGCAGTTCTTATTTACAATAAAAAATACCTAAAATAATCTCTTCAGTAATTTTTAAAATTCACTACCTAACTAATTATGGTATATTATTGTGAGTTATCTTAGGCACGTGTCCGACAATCAGTTGAGCGCGAGGGGGCGCAGGCGGGGGCCGCAAGAGGCGACGGCGGCGGCGGGGGCGGGGGCGTGGGGGTCACCGCCGCGCCCGCACTTTGACTAGAGCTTGTCTGCGCTGCAGACGACGACGTCGGCCTGTACTGCTGCTCTGTACGACCAACCTTCGACTTATCCTCCTGACCAGCCTTATCCTCCTGACGAGCCTTATCCCCCAATAATTCGTTGTTTGAATGGCGTTCTTGGTTTCTCTCTTTATTCCTATCGTTGGAAACTAAAATCGCAAGTGGCGGAATCGGAGGTACGTAAGCTTGAGGTTCGTAATTATCGTCTACATAGTCGTTTGGATTCCATGCCCACGTCGTTGGTTTTGTAGCTGGCGTTTTAGTTGACTTCTCCGTGGTAGTAGCTCGCGATGTCACTGGTAACGTTGTAATAACTGAGTTCTCTGAGGTTGTGACAGAAGATACTGTTGCTGTGGAAGGAACAGAAACTATTCGTCTATTTTTATTCGATCTAGTTTTACGACGACTTTGAAGTTTTGGCACATCGAGAAAGAATGGGTCGAATATTAAATCTGATTCTTTGTAATCATCGTAGTTAATCGGCACTATTGGTTTCACTGCACTTACAACGTTTCCAACTGTATAGTTAAGTCTTTTTCCGTTACTATCACTCACTGAGGCACTAGCGGTCACTATAACTCGAGGTGGACTTTTCGGCTTATTCACAGGCCGCCGTCGCTCCGAAACAACTGGTGGTGCAACGGATCGGGCGGAAAGGGAGGATTTATCTTCTGGAGATGCGTCGTCACTTCTTTTACGGTCATAGTAAAATGGATTGAATGGTAACGGTCTTTGTGCCGGTAACGGTGACGGGTATGATTGCTGATTGTGTTTCACTGCAGTTTCATGTCTCTCTGAAGATTGATATGCTGGGCCTGGTTTAAGAAGTTGATCTCTTGGATCCAAGGTTGTAACTCTGAAAGGAGCAGGCTGGGGACGTTGCACAAAAGGTGCAGGCCGAGGAGCCACGGGTCGCGGTGCAGTTCGGGATGATTCATATTGAAAATGGTCAAACTGCTGTGGTGGCGCATGTGTTATGTAAACGCCATCAGCAGGTCGATAACTATGTCTTTGAAACGATATTGCTTCTGAGCCTGGACCTTGATGTCGGTAGATAAATTCTTGTGGCGAAAGAAGTGAAGGATCCAACGTTGACATAGGTGATGCTGAAGATGATAATGAAGGATAAACTTGAGGAGACAGTGAGGACAAAACGGGAGACGGCGAGGACAATAAATGAGGTAATGGGGACGGGCGTAACGACAATGTCGCGGGAGGTAATGTTGTAGTTGGCGGCTGCTTCTTTGTAGTTGTTGTGGGTACTGTGACAGTTGTTGGAGCCGTAGTACTGGTAGTAGACTGAGACTGAGAATGGCCATAATCATCCTCATACTCTGCATTTTCGTCATCCTCTTCTTCTTCTTGATATTCTGAAAAATATTTAAAATAATTTTTATCATGGTTTTTACAATAAATGGAAATTCATACAAAGATAAAGTGTTAGGAACCGCGTGTATTTTAGTTTTTCGAGTAATACCTAATTATCATTATGAAATGCAAAGTAACGACATTTTTACAAAAACCATAAATCCAAAGAGTAGTTTTATTTGAAGACGATAGAGGCCAACTAAGAAAATATCTCAAAAGGATAAAAGAGATGGAGTGAGCTTATTGTATTAAAGTCTACCCACGAAGTCACCGGCAGCCTCTAGCCTTCACCCACCTACACACACACTTAAGGACACAGCACATTACATCAACTCGGAAAGGGATCGACACCGTATCGCCTTCGCCTCGCCGTCAACCAGGCGTTAACCTAACGCAAGCACGTAACCAAACCGGATCAGCGTCGGTACGTCGGCTCGGCTACGGCTAGGCGACACGCCGCGCTTACGGCTAGGCGACGCCGCGCTTACGGCTAGGCGACGCCGCGCTTACGGCTCGCCGCACAGTGGTTCCATATATATATATATAAAAAAGAATGAGAGAAAAACATGATAAAAAAAAAATGACAAAAAAATGAAAAAAAAAGACAAAAAAATGAGAAAAAAATTTTTATGAAAAAAAATAATGTTCATTGTCATTTTCAGACCACTGTGCGTAGAGCTGTAAGCTCGGGTACGGAGAGACGTGAGCGCGTGGACGACTAGCGGTAAGCGCGGGGATAGCAAGTTGAGCGACCCGCAAAGCGGTTCGTGAGCTGGTCCCGAGGCGAGGCGATTACGTTACGATTCCGATTAGTGTGCTTTGCAGTAAGGGGTTTCATACAAAGAATACTGAACCGCTCGAGTTGATACGTTTACGATCCCTTTCAGAGTTGATGTATGTGCTGTGACCTTTAAGGGTATTTCATCAAAACGAACATTAGTACAAATATTTTAAGGTATGAAATTTTCATCAATACTTTTACTGTCCTTCCAAATCTCGAACGGCCTTTCATAAATTCGTGAAAAAATATCCTGTTTCATTAGTTTTTGTCACGATTTTAGGCGACTTCACGATTTGCGAATATTATTCTTATTGATGGACACATTCATCCCCTAAAGTATCTGGTAAGTATAGGTCAGAGAGAACAGTTGGAAGGGCAAGGGCAACAATCATACCTTCATTTAGTTCATAATTTTCAGTCAGTGCTGGTGCTGATGGATCGGATTGAGTTGACGACGGTTGTTTGTGTTCATCTTTCCTAATGTGCTGGATAGGATCTTCGGTTGAATCTGAGAATTCTGTCGGATGCGCATGTGTTTTATCGGTAACAGTGGTTGCGGATATTCCTGTAGTCGGATCAGTTCCTTGTTCACTACTAGGTTGAGCGTGTTGCTGCGACTGTTCCGTCGGTTCTGCCTGTGGTTTATTCTGCTCTGGTTGGATTATTGGAGGGGCAGTGCTCCCATATAATTCTAAATTTAAACTGTAAAACTTTTCAGACTTTGTACAATCTACTTCATCTACTCTTTCACACACCCTTGTCTCCTGAAATGAAATAAATTTTAAATAAAAAAAAATCCACCTATCTATTTGATTATTTTATGTGGATAAAGTAAATGGAAAGTTGTGACAAATTAGGGCCCACGCCCACGGTGACTTTTTGGAGCGATGCCTTCGCGCATCTCGTAAACGCACGACAGCATTGCTCCTAACGCGCGACACCATCGCTTCGCTACTAACGCGCGACAACATCGTTACTAAATCGCGACAGCATCGCTACTATCGCGCTACAGCATCGCTACAAAAACTCGCCGAGGGCGAGGGCTCTTATGCTTTTAAAAAGTTCTCTCGTAAAAGTTACCTATCATGAATTCGAATTTTCAGAGTACGAATTTCACTTTCCCGAAAACGTTTAGCCACTTTTTATTTTCCATAATTTTCATTTCACCGGAAACACACGATACACAAAGTTTTTGAATTCCGATTCAGTTGTAATTTTTTTCATATTCTATGTTTGGTAATTCTCACTCAACTTTTGGCCGAATTTATTAATGACAAATGATTTAGTTTCTAGAAACATATTTCCCATATTATCAAAAGACAACATTTTATTTGACATTTTATTAAAATCTATCCACTTTATTTTACGCCTAGCCTAACCTAGAATCATATTATTATCATATTATTATCATTTTATGTAGATTTTTATTTTTTGGCTTATGAAAGCATGCAGTATTAAAGCACGAAGTGCAAGCAGCATGCAAGCAGCATGTAAGCACCATGCAAGCACCATGCAAGCAGCATGCAAGCAGCATGCAAGTAGCATGCAAGCAGCATCAAGCTTGCAGTAAGCAATATGCAGCATGAAGGTTTCTTTCACGGCTCCGGCGTTGCGGGGCACCAGCGGTCGGTCCCAGGCAAGCTTATCGTTGCAGATGGTTTTGCTCACCACCGCAACTTCAACTTGCTGCAATGCCTGCAATCCCTTGCTTGCGTTGCGTGCGACACCACAGATTACTAAATAGTTACTTTTTAGTAAAAGATATTGCACTCCGGTAAGCCATTTAAATAAATAGCAACTAACTATAACGCATTAAAATTGGGTAGGTACTTATTTGACTGATTTTTTTTTATTGACTTAAAATGTTCATTTAATTAGTAGCAACACAACATAGGTATTTATTTTCAAATATCTTGCATATTTTCAGCGATATAGAGCATCAAACTTACTAATTAGACAAGGAGAGCGCTATAGAAACGTGACGTCACATTTCTATAGCGCCATACTCTCGCCATAGAAAATTTCGTTTTAGAAAGAGATAGCTAGAGTCACAATTAAGTAGCTCATAATTCGCTTGTTATAATGCATATTGAATTTTTTTTTTCATATTTTTTATTCAATAATGTTATATTTTCGCACGTCATAATTAAATATCTACATTTCAACAACAGTCAAACACCCAATTCAGCTTGTACGGCGCAAATTACGAACGGCCGCTCATTGCATCTCTTTCTATCGCATATATTCTAGCTCTTTTGCGGACCTAATTTCTATGGATTTTCACCGCCGCCGGCGGAGATTTGCGTGCAAGTACATACATCGAGTGACAGACCTCTGGCGACACTGGCGGCCACGGGCGCGCGGGCGGCGGCGGCGTGGACCGAAGTACGAGGGGCGTGCACATCTATGAGATAGCGCGGCTAATTCAAGCGGTCGTCGGCTACCTACGCAGCGGACGCTACCGACATTGAATGTTTTGACTTTTTCATTTTATTCCCAAAATGATTAAAACATAAATGTCGACCCGTGCGAAGTCGGTGCGGGCCTCTAGACCCGGGAAGGAATTTCAGAAAATCCTCTCTACGTGCTGCTTAACACTTTCCAAGTGTTAAGTAACGCAAGAGTTTTGCATATATAGAAGACTAGACTCTAGTCTTCTATATATGCAAAACTCTTGCCTTACTGACTGACAGACAACGTACAGCCTAAACTACTCAAGGCTTGAGCACACCAAACGCGGGTCAGGAGCAGAGCAGGTCAGTAGCAGCGCGGGAGTCGGCGGGAGTCGGTACACTGAACGCAGCAACAGTTTCAAAGCAGTTGCAACGCGGGCCCGCTTTCAAACCGCGTTCAGTGTGACGGGTTAGGCAGGCAGTAGGCATAAAACAACTCTCGTCAACTGCTTTCGACGCGCTGCGCTGCACTGCGAACGCCCTGCCTCGGTGTGTCATGCTAACATGGCCGCCATAGTTATGCAACAGCGCGGGCCCGCGCTCAAACTGCTCTGCGCCGCGCCTGCGCTGCTTCTGCCCCGCTCCCGCGCCGTTTGTAGTCCGGCAGTAGCAGTGCGGCTCGGCGCGGCGCAGAGCAGTTTGAGCGCGGGCCCGCGTTCAAATTTAGTGTGACGTAGTTTATAGAGTTTCTTGTATTACAACATGCGCGGGCCCGCATTCAAACAGCGCTGCTCCTGACCTGCGTTTGGTGTGCTCAAGCCTTTAGCGCAAGAAGCTGAAATTTGGCATTTTCCTTGGAAAGTGTTAAGCAGCACGTAGAGAGGATTTTCTGAAATTTCTTCCCGGGTTAAAACTGGCCAAGTGCGAGTCGGACTCGCGCTCGGAGGGTTCCGTACCACGTCTATACACAACATTGGACACTATTTTTAAGATCGAGAAAAAAACGGCAAAAATTTACGTTTGTTGTATGGGAGGCCCCCTTAAATATTTATTTTATTCCGTTTTTAGTATTTATTGTTACAGTGGTAACAGAAATACATCATCTGTAAAAATTTCAGCTGTCTAGCTATCGTGATTCATGAGATACAGCCTGGTGACAGACAGGTACAGGTGCCAACAAACAGAATACAGGTAGTAGTAGGCACTAAGAAAGGATTTTTGGAAATTCCCCCTCTAAGAGGGTAAAAGTGGGATCTAAGTTTGAATAAAAATCTCTTTCGTTACAGTTACAATATACAGAGCGTCCCAAAATTAACTCACATGGAGGGAAAGTACCTTAAATACTGAAGATATAAAATTTTACTGGAAGGAGACTTCATTTTTATTTTAAAAAGAAAACGAACTGCATTCACCGAATTTTGAATAATCACTTGTCTGAACTGGGAATCGAACCCGCTGAATGTAAAAAAAATATTTCTCTAATTTAATTGTACCGATCGAAAGACTCGATTATACCTAAGCATTTCTTCTAAATAACATAGAATCTTAAATAAAAGGAAGACTACGAAATTTAACATTTAATGTTGAATAACAAGTTTGTGCAGCGTTATGAATAGCCTTTTCTGTGACTGTCGTGCTCAATACAGACTTTAACATTTAAATGTAGGTATTACTAATGAGTGAAGATTGAAGCAATTATACCTAATTCCCTATCATAAGTGTTTGATAATGTGATAAGTAACACCACCTCGATTGGTTTTAAAAAGTTTGAATAATTTCGTGCGGGTTCGATTCTCGGTTTGGACATGCTATTATTAAAAAAAAAAAATGAATGCAGTTCTATTGTTATTTAAATAAAAATAAAGTCCTATTTCAATAAAACTTTCTATCTACAGTATTTGGTGTGGTCTATGCCACTATGTGACATAGTCATTGGAAGCCCTGGGTGCGTCCCACGACTATGCCATATGTTGGAATAGACCGCACCAAAGTAACTATTCAAACATTTTTAAACCAATCGAGCCGGTGTTACTTAACACATTATAACTTTATCAAACACTTTATGATAATTGCTCCAATCTTCAGTCATTAGTAATACATTGAAATGTTTAAGTTTGGAGCACGACAATCACAGGAAAGGCTATCCATAACGCTGCACAAACTTGTTATTCAACATTAAATGTTAAATTTCGTAGTCTTCCTTTTATTTAAGATGCTATGTTATTAAAAAAAAACATTATAAGGTATGATCGAGCCTTTCGATCGGTACAATTAAATTAGAGAATTTTTTTTTTTTTACATTCGGCGGGTTCGATTCCCAGTGCAGACAGTTGATTACTTAAAATTCTTTAAATGCAGTTCGTTTTCTTTTTAAAATAAAAATGAAGTCTCCTTTCAGTAAAATTTTATATCTTCAGTATTTAAGGTACTTTCCCTCCATGTGAGTTAATTTTGGGACGCCCTGTATACCGATATTGCTATGGGAACGGGTATCATGCGGCTTAAACTGCGCGTAGCCTCTATGATGAATAAACTGAAAAACTACTGCGCGATTTGGAAAGTTCTCACCTAATTCATTTAATCGCCATCAATTGTTATACAAATTCTTTTTAATCAAAGTAGCGTGAATATATAAATTTCGCGCTGACGGATCACGCGGGCGGGGCGGGCGGCCGGCGGGCGGGCGGCGCGGACCATTAGTTTGGCATATGAATGTTATGGAAAAAAGTAACAAAAATGTAATTAGTAATAATAGCAAAAACGTTACTTCGACCTTTAATATTTCAAAAAAATGGAAATTATAGTAAACAAAACATCAGACTGTCAAATGAAAAAACAAATACTTTTAATATTCGGCTATTTTTCTAGAAATCAAAACATACGTGAAACAAGTTTATGGACAAAAAAAAAAATATGTTAAAAAATCTATGTGGTATTTGAAATTTCGGCATTCTGTTTTCGAACATCTGAAATTCGAACAGAAAAGTTTCGAAAGTATGATGGGTTACCTCTCATAAAAGCCCAAAAAGCCGCACGTAGCTTTTTGGCTCTGTTATAAATGTAAATATATTAGCCGTGACATGTTATGGGTAACTTTTTCTTTTTATTAGGAATGTTTGATTGTGTACCTGATCAAAGACAGTGCCGTTCAAGCAGAGGAACTTAATATCCATGGGCTCTTCCTGCTGACCGACCGTGCACACGTGGAACATCTGGCAAGAGGTTTCCAGGTCGGCGTAGTAACCACCTATCACTTTTCCTGCGCACGTGAAGTTTGTTTCCGGTAGATTGTCGAAGTCCAAGTACTGAAAATTATAAAGATTTCTTTTAATTTAATCAACAGGCATAGCATATATTGCATTTTGATAATGTGCAAATTGTGCAGGACATCCATCTTCGGAAACTAATAGGTTGTTTGCTGATAATATTGACGACGTCTGTGGTCGGGTGGCGTAAACTCATGCTCTCTAGGTGTAGCTGGCATCAAAGGTGGGTTAAACCAAAGTTAATCTTTAAGTTAAATTCGTTAACCGTAAATTCATAATTAAAAATTTTAATTCGTTAATAGCTAAGGCGTGAACTTTTTGTAGATTAAACGAAAGTGAAAGTTATCCGTTAAAAGTTAACCATCCAGAAGAAGCTATAAAGAAGATAATAGAAAATACTGAGCTGGGATACAATACAAAAACACAGGTAAATAAAAACAAGTGGGTGATTAAGTATTTTGATACTTTTTAGAAAGAGAATAATGAGTAACATAATACATATATGTAGGTAGCATCAACAATAGCAATCAAATTCCTACAAATATTGCATTACATTTAGATGCATGATTTTCTTCATAAACATTAGATAGCATAATTTAAATTTTCATCTAAGAGCAATGATAGTTTAGCTCGTAGAATATCTTTTCCTCTAGAAAAAAGACGTTCTACGGCAGGCAGCGGGCTGCTTTTTTTTCTGAACGTACCCCCGTCCGAACGTACGAGCGTGGCGCCACCGCAGCGGCGCGGGGCCGCCCCTTGGCCATAATGCCTTGGCGCCAATTCAAATGAACAAAATCACGTCATGAACCAATATGTAGGCAACAGACTAAAGTTAAAAAAACCGAGAAATAATTTTTGAAGTTAACTAACTAAAAGATAAATCGTTATCAATATATTTGTTTTTATCCGCAACGGGGTAGCATTTAGCCTTCATGACACCTGATGTTAAGTGGTGATAAGACTGAAGGTGGAAGTGCACTCCTCCCGGAACCCTCAATCACTGAGGAACTGGCTATCGAACTACATGGAACACAGTAATGCTGGAAACATCATTGTCATGGAGTCGGACTTAGATAAGATAGTGGTAGCTAGCCAGGCGGACTAAGAACAAGTCCTACCTACTTACAAACAAACTGAATACTATATGTATCCCCACTGGAAATCGAACCAGGGACCTCCGGGTCTGAAATCGGTGGTGTGAACCACTAAACCACAGAGGCGGTTACAATTTTATTTTAATTACGTTAATTATCGACTAACGATTTTCCGCCCAGCTTTGGCTATCTCTAAGGTCGCGGGTTCGATTCCCGGTCAGGTTAATGTAGGAAACTAACTTTTCTATAGGTAGTTATTTTAATTTTTAGTTTTTGCATTCACAATGCAATTTTTATAATAGAAAAATGGAAAATGAAGTATTTAGAAAAAATATAAAGACGGGTCGTTGTGAGACGGGTCGATTTTTTCTAAATACTTCATTTTCCATTTTTCTAACTTTTCTATATTTTTTATGTCTGGGTGTATGTGGTTCCCTGTCGATGTTTCCCATTACCAAAACACATATTTTGATAATAGAGCAATATGTCGACGATTAATTATTTATTATGTTAAATAAAAAAAAACAGTGAATATTTTAACTCAAATATTGTTATTTTTATTAACTTGCCATGTTAGTTAGTTAGTTATTTAGTCGGGGACAAATCTTGCAAGCTTATTTAGACCCACTTCCCAGTGTCCGATGAAGCTGAAATTTTGTATACAAGTTTGGTTTGGATGACAATACAATATTCAAGTATAGTCAGCAAAAAAGCTTGTCATGAAAATGAAATCTTACTAAAAACTTATTGTATTTTGAAGACCAAAATGCAAAAACGTGCAAGATAAACAAAGCTCCAAGTGAGTTGGTATTGTATATGTACGTACGGTCTAACTACTTCTGAGCATGCTCCGTGTGGGAGCGAAACACGTGTAGAGTGGTCGGTTAATGTGCAAGGTGCGTTATTGGATTTAGGTGCTAGCTTGCATGATTATTTGATATTTTGCTGAAACATGGCTTCAGCCAGATTACAATTTCATCTAATATTCAATTCTTTGTTTCTTTTTGTAAAATACATACCCCGGGTTTTATAGACCTTGATATCCGAAATTCGTTTTGGAATATGAAGATCAGCAACCACAGCCATACTGAAAATAAAACAACATTTTGGTCAAAAATCTTAATTTTTGACGTAATCGTGCGAAGGAAAAACCTTTTGAAGATGAGTTTCTCATAAATGAACATTAAGTTTGGGTTATTATAGACAAGCTGACCCGGCAAACATTGTTTTACCATATAATAGTGGACCCGGTCACCAACATCTATTGTGTATGTGTTTATACACCAAAAGTTGCCTACACCAGACAACAGATAGCGCTAGTTACACACTACCAATAAAGGGGCCCAAGCTTGGTCTCTATTTCCTACATATAAAAAACTAGCCTTCCGCCCGCGGCTTCGCCCGCGTGTACTACACGACGTTATCCCGCGGGAAGGTGATATTTTTCAGGAATAAAAAGTAGCCTATGTCCTTTCTCAGGCTCTAGACTATCTCTGTACCAAAATTCATTCAAATCGGTTCAGTAGTTTAGGTGTGATTGTGTAACACACAGACAGACAGAGACGCATTTATAATATAAGTAAGGATTACTCTGTGAAGTAGAGTGAGAGTCAGATAACTCTGCGCGACTGGGGTATTTTTGGCGCTAGTTACAGTACATTTTTTTATTCTAAGCTTATAGAAAAGATTAGTATTCGATTTTGACCGCGCAGACGTTAGTGATTACATACTCTTTGGAAACGGCAATGGAAGAAATTACAGTTTTGTATCGAAGGTACGACAGTTAAACGATTTTTCATAGAAAATTACAACTTTTACTCAATTTTCCGGAATAATAAGTAGCCTATGTTACTCTCCAGCTCCCAAACTATCCCCATACCAAATATCACGTCGATCCGTTACTCCGTTTTGGCGTGAAAGAAGGACAAACAAACAAACAAACAAACAAACAAATAAACAAACAAACAAACACACTTTCACAATTATAATATTAGTATGGATAACATACGAATTCAGGCCGTCTGCCCGCAGATGTGATCTGATATCCATGTTGTCAGATCATGTCAGACATGTTATCTGATCCACCAACCTTTCATCTCCTATTTCAATCTTACACCTATTTTCGCGACAAGTAGCAACTTTTTCCGTGGTCTAATCTTTAGAAAGAGATCTCTCGTCGAATCCAGCTCGGATGGGCAGCGTTTGGGAAGCTCCGGCATATATTTGCGTCCAAAATTCCTCAATGTCTCAAGACTAAGGTCTTTGACCAGTGTGTGTTGCCAGTTATGACTTATGGAAGCGAGACGTGGTCTTTTACTATGGGTCTCATAAGAAGGCTCAAGGTTACCCAGCGAGCAATGGAGAGAGCGATGCTTGGTACTTCCCTGCTCGATCGAATCAGAAATGATGAGATCCGCAGGAGAACTAAAACGACCGACATCGCTCGAAGGATTGCTCAGTTGAAGTGGCAGTGGGCGGGACACATAGCGCGGAGAACCGATGGCCGTTGGGGCGGAAAGGTTCTCGAATGGCGACCGCGAACCGGACGACGTTCCGTGGGCAGGCCCCCTACAAGGTGGACTGACGATCTGGTCAAGGTCGCGGAAAGCCGCTGGATGCGGGCAGCGCAGGACCGATCGTTGTGGAGATCCTTGGGGGAGGCCTATGCCCAGCAGTGGGCGTCGTACTGTTGAAATGATGATGATGATGAATCTTTAGATCTTTATTCACCTACTAGCGCTCCCCTCGCGACTTCGTCTGCGTGGACCCCTTTTTTACCCCCTTAGAGGGAATTTACGAAAATCCTTTCTTAGTGCTCCCCTACACTCCCCAAAAAACATACATGCCAAAGGAGAATGGGCAGATTGGCCCAAGTGTTGTAGCACTTTGGGCTATATATTATTGGAATGCTACTATTTAGAGGAGCATTTCTTTGTATGACGATAATGCTGAAAACCACTGGGAAAAAAAAATATAGGGCTTTACATTTTAATGTTTCCATACTAAACTTATATTGTTATATTTGATATATTGTCAGCAATGTTTATATAATCGGCGAAATATACCCCAGGTACAAGTAAACACCATGTTAGTAATAATTTAAACCAAAATCACGTCACAACATGTGCGTACGAGTCTCACAATGTGAGTACCTAAGCGAGGTAACTAGCTGGTTTTTGTAACTCTACTGAAACAAAGTGTGAGTGTGCGAGAAATAAGTAACATACGACTAGAAAAAGTTATTACTCATACATCTTACTGAAAACCAACATGACAAGTAGAGAGCCTTAATGCAACTCTAATGTTCATGTTTAACCGGTCGTCGTACCATCGGAACTTGTGCTCATATTGTAAGTATTGTTTGATATTTGGGATTTGCGCGGGATCAAAATAATAATTTTCATAGTCCTGCGAGCTTTCTCGACATTATTATTGAAAATGGGAATGATTATTATTAGATTATTTTTTTATCCACAACGCGGTAGGGCTTTGCCTTCATCACACTTCATACTTGATGTGAACATTAAGATAGGGCTGAAGGAATAGAGCGTGCTATTCCAGGAATCCTCAACTACTGAGTAACTGGCCATCTTATATCTAACTGCCAGAACATAACAACGCTGAATACATCGTTTTTATTGTTACATCATCGTGATATTGCACGTAATACACGTCATAGGTATTTAAAATATCACGCAGAAATACAAAAAACAACTAGTTTTTTTGCTGTATTTATATGAACATGTACATATACATACATATATATTATGTGATTTTGTATGCAATACACATTATATTTCAAATAATAGACAAAATATGCAAAATAGAGAGTTTTAACTAACAATAAAACTTACCTATTATTTTTCCTGAGATATCCGGAATCCATGTTGAGTTTAGCCTTCCGTTTTTCGCGCGTTTCCGCCTTAAGTTAGCTCTCTTCCGCTAGGAGGCGCCACCTACTTCGGTCTGAAGTTGTCCGTATTTCCCGCAAACTAACGCCATGTTGGCGCGCTTTTATTTCGTCATTATACGTCTTGTACCAGGTAGGAATTATTTGGATTCCGGATATCTCAGGAAAAATAATAGGTAAGTTTTATTGTTAGTTAAAACTCTCTATTATTTGTTCCGTCATCGATATCCGGAATCCATGTTGAGTGATGTGTTTGATTTCTCCTGGTACCTAATGCTATGATGCTATAATGTGTTTTAAGTTTTAAAAGGATTAAAATTTTAATTAATGAAAATTTCAAATCTTAAACAGACAACTTTATTTATTGATTTTCTATTTATAACTGTAATCAAGACTCAGAGAAAATCAAAAGTTATACAAATAAACCATATTGTAATTACTAGTATTTCAATCATATTGCCTGAAAATATTGCGATAGTGAAACATTACTCACAAGATTACTACAATTAGTAACAATCGGTCTGCAGTAATAATTTTTAAATGTATGTTCTTGTCTCCAATTACCAGTAGCTAAAATCTTGTCAATAGAAAAGTTTTCTAACCAGTTTAATGAAGAGACCGCAGACCGCACAGACCCAGGTGACGCCTCAACTCCAGCTTCACGCAGCACAGCCTTTATCCATCCTCCTATTATTGTTTTAGTAGCAGGTTTGATGATGATGATGATAGCAGGTTTACATTGACCTCTAGTAGTAATAAACAACTCTGACCAATTTCCTTCATTACGACGTTCTTGCGAGACTTCTACTAAACGTCGAATCCAGTACACTGCATTCAGATTTTTGTCAGGGTGTTCTTTAATCCTCCAGCCAGACTGTCGGTGATTGGCGTTATCCGTTTTTGAACCAAAAACGGGCCACATTTCTATAGCATCACCTTGGTCTATCAGAAAATCTGGACCAATCCTTAGCAGTGTAAGGTCATGTACTCGACGGCTAGATGCTAGCATCAGTAAAACTGCAACACGTTGGGAAACTTGGTAGAAGTTATTTTCGACAGGACTATTATTACTCAAAAATACTAAAACTTGTCTTGGATCCCAAATAGGTGGTTTCGATGCTTTAACTTTTTCAACCGAAATCGCTCGCAAGATCTGTTTTACTAAAAAATTTCATGACACATCTTGCTCGCTCGTTTTTGTAAAAGTTGCTATCACCGATTTGTGTACTAAAATCGTTCTGTAAGCCAAACCTTCGTAAATATGTAGATGGGCCAAATATCTAGCCACTTCAGAAGGATTAGGGCATTTAAAGTCTAAAGAATTAGCCAAACACCACCTTTTCCACTTATTCCATGCGGGAACATATGTTCGAATAGTTGATTGTCTCCAACTAGTTAAAAACAGGGATTTTTCTTGTTCTGTCCAATCTTTAATGATGTCTGCCCACCTTGTATCAGCCAAGCCTCCAAGAACATGTTGCGAACTTCCGGCGGATGCAATCCTGTTCTCGTGTCCACTAAAACCTGAGGCAGGTTCGTTATTTGAAGCGGTTTCTGAATGGCTCTCTGTTGTAGGTCCGCCAACCAGAATACCTTTTCCCACCTGGGTGCTATCAGTATGTACTTGCCGCGCGCCGAGTTGAGGTGGTTCAGAACTTGGGGCACCAGGTTGGGCGGAGGAAATATCCAGGCCAGGTCGTAGTCCCAGCACTGCAGAAAAGCGTTGTGAAATACTGCTTCTTCGTCTAGTGGATTCATTGAAACGTACTGTGGTACCACGTGAGCTGTCTTCGAGGCAAAAAGATCCACTTCTGGCACTCCCCAGCGCTGGAACACGGCTGTGGTCGCTTGCGGCAATAGGTGCCACTCTGGACTCGTCTTCTTGCGTGACAGTGCATCGACTTCTGTATTGTATCGCCCGGGGAAATACTGAGCCGTCAAACTTACGTTTAGGTGATCGAGGAGGGCCAGGAGCTGTCTGGTCAGTTGTAATAGTTTCTTGGACCTCGTGCCTCCTTCCTTGTTTATATAGGCCACGACAGTGCGGTTGTCCGTCTGTAGGACAACGTGGGCGTTTTTCAGATGCTGTTGCTCCTCTTGAACCGCTAGGTAGACCGCAAACAGTTCTTTGCAATTGACGTGCCAGCTCTGTTGTTTCGCCGTCCATTGACCTGATAGAGAGGTCTGCCCGAGCTGTGCTCCCCAGCCCACGTCGGATGCGTCCGTGGTGAGCAGATGTGTGATGGGTTCCATATGTAGGGGTGTTGAACTGGAAGCCATCATTACCCACCAATTCATCTCGGCTAGAACTGGATCCGGTATCGTGAATTGTCTGTGGGGTTGCAGTTTCGGCAGTCGTCTGCTGTAGAACTGCATAGTCCGGCAGTGGAGTCTTCCCCTTGGGATGACGTACGAAGCAAAGTTGAGTCTCCCCATTAGGGGCTGGGCCTGTCTGAGGGACCAACTGCCTCTCTGTTCTCGTAGTGCACTGCGGAGCGTTTGGCACTTTGGTTCCGACAGGGACTTGGTGTTGTGTTGTGTGTCCCAGGTAATGCCTAGAAACTCTAGGCGTTGTGTCGGAACCAGAACAGATTTCTCGAAGTTGACCGTCCATCCCAGGCGTTGAAGTAAAAGGACTGTAGTTCTGACCTGTTGTTGCAGCTGCTCGTAGGACTGATTTACCAGTAAAAAGTCGTCCAGGTACACCACGCAGCGAATGTTGTGGCTTCTTAGGTGTTCCGCTATCCAATTGGTGACAGAGGCGAAAATACCTGGAGCTGCAGATAGTCCAAAGGGTAGGCAAGTCATCTCGTAAAGGGTGCCGTCGTAGCTTGCCCTGAGAAATCTGCGGTGCTGTGGATGAATGGGCAGATGAAAGTAGGCTTGGCATAAATCCACCTTCACCATCCAGTCGTTTGGCTGAAGAAATGAAGGTACACGAAAATGGCTGAACAGTTGAAAGTCCCTGGTTCGTACAAACTCGTTCAGTCTTTTCAGATTGAAAATCGGGCGAAATAATCCGTCTGGTTTTGGGATCAGAAAAAATGTTGATAGGTAGCTGGGTGACAGCTCTGCTTCCTCGAGAACCTGATTTTCGATCATCTGATTGATCTGGTGTGTCATTTGATAAGACTGTTTTGTTGCAAAACTTTTCATTAGCAGGTTGCTCGGATATACAAGAGGTGGCTTTAAAATAAAAGGAATTCGAATACCTTCCAAGAGTTTGCAGATTTCTACGGGTGCGCCCAGCTGTTGCCAAATAAGTTGATATTGCGAAAGACATCCTCCTCGAAAGGTCGGCAAGTCATGCGCGACGGTTTTTGTGTCTTGGTGGGGAACGGGAGCGGGTCGGCTTGTCCTTGAACTGCTTCTGTTTCTGGTGGGAGCCTCTGTTCTTGTTACCTTTAGATTTGTTGACCTTGCCTCTTTTCTGGGAGCTTGGAAAACGAAATGTCTTGTCTTTCGGCTGATCATTTGTAGGACCCATTCCCCTGTAACCACCGCTAGTGCTAGGGCCACCACGACCAGCATCATAGTTGGAGCTCTGCATCGATGACACTTTCGAAGAGTTTTGTCTGAAAACTAATTTATCAGCCCCCCCTATTTTCTGTATGTAACTGCAAAGAGTATGGCTATCGAATAGATCTTCTGTACTTGGTGGGATCTTTTCCAACCCAGCACTTAAATACTCATCGGGGATTTGTTTAAGTAAGGTATCCCTACGTAAACGAATAAAGTCTGATCTTCTGCCGCACGCCATTTGCAAAATGTCATCACTAACTTTCATAAAAGCAGAGTTTTTATCAAATAACTGCTCAACTTTTGTAAACAGGGATGAAGGAGTTAACTGAGTATCCTTTTCACCCGACCAGTTAATCAATTGTTGCAAATTATTACGCAATTCTTCTTTTTGAATAAGCATTGCATTAGTCATCGCGGCAAAAGAACGTTCTAAAAGGTATAATCGGTAATCTTCATTATTAGGCGCCTCAAATCTCTTTAATTCTTCGTTAATTTTAAGCTCGACAAAACCGGGGGTAGATAAATATTTCTTTTGTGCTTCCACAAATCGAATTGAAAGCCATTCGCCACTATTGAAACGTTGAAGTTCTCCTAATGTCTTTAATCGTTTGTCATTGGATATTGGATACAAAGGATCTTTTACAACTACAGTGCATTCCGGAATATTAAGCTGAGCCTTCTCCGCACTCGTGCTAGGCGGTGGTTGTAAAATTAGTTCATTAACAGAATCGATATTTTTCGCTTGTGGCATAACTGTCGAGGGAGGCTCGCTTTTATCGCCATTGTTACAACAATTTACTTGCGATTGTGTAATTAATGAAGTCAAGAAGTTAACTTGTTGAGATAAAAATTCCAATTTCAAATCACTCACATGACGCGTCCGCTTTCTCGGCGGTGGACCGGACTCCATCTCCGCTTCCGACTTACCGGACACTTCGCTTTCATCGCAGCTAGAACTCGACGATGAATCCGATAACGCACTGTTTTCACTTATTTTTCTTTTTTGTGTTTCTACTTCACCACTTTCATTATTTTCCATCACGAAAGAGAGAACAATTTGAATAAAATTTTAAATTTTAATAATAACCGTCAGGTATTTGTAATTTTTTAACTTAAGACGTCCGAACGCAACGAAAAACGACGCTATAATGACGAAATAAAAGCGCGCCAACATGGCGTTAGTTTGCGGGAAATACGGACAACTTCAGACCGAAGTAGGTGGCGCCTCCTAGCGGAAGAGAGCTAACTTAAGGCGGAAACGCGCGAAAAACGGAAGGCTAAACTCAACATGGATTCCGGATATCGATGACGGAACAAATAATAATGAGATTTTAGGTCATAAAGTTTTTATTATTCAATCGATTTTTTTTTACTTCCCAGTCGCTGCGGGCAAAACGGCGTGCATATATATGTTAAGGACAACGAGTAGAACATGTAACAATATAGCATGTATTGCTACAAGGGTTGGACCACACTCCATACATTCCTGCCCATTCTCCTTTCAGCTTCTGGCGGCCAGTTATTTCGTCTGTGCGTTGTCTGTCAGTCAGTCAGTAAGAGTTTTATACAGGGTGTTATATATCTGTCTGAATGAAAGAAATAATGAAATATGAAAGAAATCGCTTTTAGCGACAAGGCCGCCCATTGTATGTCTCTTTTGTATATTTTTTCTATCTGTATTTTAATGAGTGTGTACTTACAAAAACTCTAACCATGGCTTCAGACCATCATGCTGAACAACGTAAAGCAAGAATTATTGACGGAAATGAAAAAAAAATGGACTTTTCATACAAATTTAGCAACTTATCGGGACATTTTGTATGAAGAGTTAAAATATTTTTTTCATTTCCGACAAAAAATCTTGCTGTGCGTTGTTCAGCATGAAGGCCTGAAGCCATGGTTTAAGTTTTTGCAACGGTGCCCCTAACACCCTGTATTATTTAGATTTACATTTTTTTGTAGGTACAAAGGAGACATATAATTGGGCGGCCTTATCGCTAAAAGCGATTTCTTTCAGACAGATATTCGGTCATTGCTTTGGAGAAAAAAAAATTGATTCCGCGTTGATATATGAAACAAACAATATCTTTAGCTTTAAATGCTATATATACTCATATTCTAAAGGAGAAAGATTTGATTATTGTTTATTGGTTATTAAAAATCATTGCAAGAAATTAAAAAAACTACTGAACCGATTTTGACAATTCTTTCACCAGTAGAAAAATACATTATTCCTTTTGGTACCACGTGGGTGAAACCACTTGGCGTAGCTGTCCATAATCTATACTTCTATACTAATATTATAAAGAGGAAAGATTTGTAAGTAAGTATGTTATAAATAAATAAATAAATAAATAACTTGTTACATTCACACCAATTATCTAAGACCATGTTAATTTCATTATGAAACTGTATCATGGAAAACTTGATAACGGATAAACATATACTTAAATACTTTTTGTTTGTAAATACATAGGTACTTAAATATACATATACTTAATATACAGAGTTAACACCCAGACCAAGACAAATAGACATGTTCATGCACACAAATATTTGTCTTGTTCGAAAATCGAACCCGAGACCACTGGCGCAGAAGGTGGGTAGCCTAGCCTACCCCTGCGCCAAATCGGTCGTCAATGAATAAAAATCGTAATGAATAAAAACTACTGGACCGATTTCAAAAATTCTTTTACTTTTGGAATGAATGAATTATCCCTGATTTACATGGGCTCTATTTTATCCCGATATTCCCACAGGAACACGCAGGTAAAACCGCGAGGATCCGCTAGTATACAACGTGTTAATGAATAAACCCAAAACCTCTTAGTTGGTGATAGTGCTTATGAAATGGAACAACATTTACTATGGGGCCAACTCTGCAACTCAATAAAGAAAATCAGCTGTTCCATACATTTTGGTCGAGTTGGTATTGACAATTTGTATGAAACACCTGATTTTTTTGTTCAGTTGCAGAGTTGGCCCCATAGTAAAAGTTGTACATATTCATGAGCACAATCACCACCTAAAAGGTTTTGGGTTTATTCAATAACACGTTGTATATTAATCAATGACGTTAGGTATCATTGATATTAATACGTGAATTTACCTTGCAGGGCAGAGGCGGAGCGCACGACGAGCGCGCCGCCGGCTGAGATCCGAGCTTGCCGTCGCATCTGAAATAAGAGGAAGAACAATGAACACCATTTTATTGTCTTACTTCCAGTAAAATTGCCAAACTGTAGAATTATACGCCTGTTCGTACCTCATATAATCAAATAATGGATTTTTATAAGTACAACTTTGGCAATGTTATGGGCATTAAGCATGGGTTGGGTACTTTACTTAACATTGTGAATTTTCTGATACTGCAGACTTCAGTTACTATTTTATATTGAAGGATTACAAAGTCAGTAAAAAGTGGAATGCAACTTAGATTACATGCAAAAGAATACTCGTTTTTGTTTCGAGAAGACAAGACGAAACGTGATTGCGAAGTGCTAAATGAGAGGTCTGATCGACAAAGTGTTAATCAATGTTACACGGCCCACATTTTTAATAAGGAGATGTACAAAACAATGATACCCACTGCCAGACAATGACCGGGTCAAACAATTCGCACGCGTATCAAAACAATGGCTTGCGACATTTAAAATTAAACATCCACAATGAATTGTTCCGATATGCCTCATCTAAATTACATAATAACAATAAAAATGCGGAGAATGTTCCACTTTTATCCTATTAAGGAAGTGTACCACAAAAGTATGCTAAAGATACAATATAATTTTATATAGACGCGTGGGAATTTGAGCTTGAAGGAAACATATGAGAGTTTAGAATATCCGAGTGCCATCAATAAGGTCATTGAACATTTCGGTTTGTGTGATTCATAATTTCTGATAGAAAATATGAATTTAATTTTGTAACTAAATTAGGTATATAGACTGTGGGAGTAGACCCTAGTAAAGTGTCTACATGCCTAACAACTTTTTACTTGTAGTAACCGATTTTTTAGTTTTTTGCGATTTCAAATGTATTTCCAACAAAAAGTGCTAGTTTGCTGTCATTAAATCATCTTAAAACATTTAAAAATAATACTCAAAAATAAGGTGTGTATCGAATTCAAATATTATATGGGTTACCTACCTCTCAAATACTAATTGCTATTGTATAAGTTCGTGCACGATTTATATCTAACATAGAAAGCGAATAGAAGTTATTAGTCCCTTTCATTAACCATTCCACGGTGACGTGATGTAACTTTATCCACTCATCCATTGCGGACCAGTTACATTTTTACTATCGATATAATTTACATCCGCGATTGCGAAATGCGAATCACTAAAATACTATAGTTATATACTGATTTGTAAGCCTTTACTGAGATAAGCGGCACATGGCTATTTAGTAATCAATGCTTTGGGGACCGATTGCTGTGAACATAATAGTGTTAAATGTTAACCGATATCGTGAAAGTTGTTGCAATGGTTGTGTCAGATTGTCCTAGGGCGTGGTTTCCTCGACGTAAGACGACGGCCAGTGGACCGGCACGAATCTGGAGCAGAACCGTCGATATGAACTAACTGTGTGCGTGTCACGCAACCAGAACGCTCCACTTTGCGATTTTACCAATAGATTTTATAACGGCAAGCAACGTTATTTTCGTTGACCATGTAATTTCAAGAAAACGGTTTTTATACAAGAACAAAGGCACCACTTCATTCCAACTGGGACAGGACGCAAACCCTTCCATTTACGGCTACTGCTTTATGCTTACCTATTCTTTGAGCTACTTTCCTATTTATCACTTTTTAGCACCTGAAGCGTAATATTAATATGGCACTACTAACGTGGAACCAGTGAACTTCGTATCCCCTACATCTAATAAAGATTTTCATTCACTCACCAAAGAAGTTTTAAACACTGCCTGCTATCATCACATACTAGCTTTCCGTCGTGGAGTACACGACGTTATCCCGGGGAATGTAATATTTTTCCGGGATAAAAAGTAGCCTATTTGCCTCTCCAGGCTACAAAGTATCTGACTCCCAAATTTCAGCCAAATCCGTGCAGCAGCCGTTTTGGCGTGATTGAGTAACAAACATCCAAACATATAAACTTCACATTTATAATATTAGTAGGATTAAAAGTGATATGAGGCCATATGGCATCGCTAAGTCTCTAATGGGTTAAAAGTAATCCAAAGCGGCTAAAACTCCAGTGATTACATATTTTTTGGAAACGGCCATGGAGTTGTTGTCAGTTTTGTTAGATAAAAAGTAGCCTATGTCGCTCACCAGCCCCCAAACTATCCCCATACCAAAAATCACGTCGATCCGTTGCTCCGTTGTGATGTGAAAGACGGACAGACAAACAAACAAACACTTTCACATTTATAATATTAGTATAGAAGCATGGATGTGAGTAAGACCTCATATATTTAGGCAAATATTTCATTTTCAATAATAAAAATCGCATTCTGAATGCAACAAAGTAAAATTATTAAAGTTTTTTTTTATAGAATATTTAATACTTACTAAATTAAGAGTACGAAATATAAGCAGTTCAACTTGAAATTGGTAGATAGAGTTTTGAAAGGGCTACTTCGTGAAATGCCTACATGGCGCGCAGTTCAGTCTTCGACTGTTGGATAACAAATTATGCGTATTCAGTAGTTAGCAGTTGATAGTAATTTAACATCAAGTTGTCGGTTTCCGTAGTATAATTTACTATAGCGCCCGTATAGCGATCAAAAAGCATCCATGCGAATGACGTCTAAAAAAATTCATAGTGTTTGACTACTATTAATTAGGTAGGTACCTAATTCTCCCGCACCGCACATCGCTATGTTGATTGTATTATGTTTAAAATCTATCCTGAGTACTAATATGATATAAAGAATTTTTTGTTTGCTTGTTTGTTTGTAATGAATAAACTTAAAATAAAAGTAATGTAAAAATTAAACCTGGGACAGGAGAACCCTTTGTGACCAGTTTAAGGATTTTTTCACCTTGAATTGCACTAAGTGACAAAATTTTGCACTTAGTGCAATTCAAGGTGTTTATGATATGAGTCATTTTTATGAAATCTGAAATAATGATAATTTCAGTACAAAAAAAGCGATTGAAAACACGAGTTTGTGTCAAAATGTAACAAAAAGGAAAACAGTACGAAGAAGACAAAAAAAAGGCTGAGGCTAAAAATAAAAATGTCACCTGTTGATCCTAACCTCCTCAAATATTCCTAGGTATTAAGACATAATTATACCTTAAATTGTAAAGAACAACTTAACTGACTTTGATGAAACTTAAACTGTTCCCTGAGTTGGAATATACCTGATTTAAATAAAAAATGTTTATCTCGATATGACTTTCAGTTTTCGAGAAATTCGTGGACGTAGGTACAAACATACATTTACGAAATATAGCACACGTGCCTGGAAGGCTAAATAGATCGCTGTACTATATTAACCAATTCCAACCTTTATCACATACATACAGGTCAAACAGATAACCTCCTTTTTTAAGTCTGTTAAAACTACTGGAACGATTGAAAAATTAAAAATTGCATTGAGAATGCACAATTCACCGATTTTCAAAATTCTTTTACCATTACCATAGACTATACATATATTTTTATCCTGATATTCCCACGGGAACGCATTTCACGCGGATAGAACCACGTGGAACAGCTGGTTGATTTATAATAATGCGTTTTATAAAAGCAAAGCTTAAGACTGCTTAAGATCTATGAAAATTACCGTTTTTCCTGATTTAAGTTATTTTTATTTGCAGTTTTTTATCAAAGTTATTGCGATGGATCTCGCGAGCCTACCCGCGAGCGTTTAGTATGTTGATGAATTCCGTTGCGCCATGTCCTGCGCAGTAATTAGTGCAGATATTGCTTTGTTACGACACCTCGTGTTCGGTTTTACAAGAATGTTGTGTACAAATATTTTACTAGTACATACATTTTGTTAGTTAGACTTATCTATAGGTATTAATAATTATAAATTTTTTACAATCACACCAATTATCTGGCTCATAAATAGTTTTCATTAAGAAACTGTGTTACGGAAACAAGATAACGGATAAACAGATTACTTAAAATATGTAAGTATACTTTTTTTTGTAAATATATACCCAGACCAAGACAAATAGACATGTTCAATATGTTCATGCACACAAATATTTGTCTTGTTCGGGAATTGAACCCGGACCAAGACAAATAGACATGTTCAATATGTTCATGCACACAAATATTTGTCTTGTTCGGGAATTGAACCCGAGACCTATGGCGCAGAAGGCAGGAGTATTTTATTACCTTTTTCTTTTTCCTTACGTGTAAAGAGTAATGAAAATAACCTCACTTTTTCATTATTTCAATGTTTTTGTTGTTATTTTGAGCATAAATTCACTTTTTTAAAAAGTAGCCTGAGAATAGCCTACAATATGTCATTACCTACTTTTCTATATATTATTTGTGAATTATAGATTAATAATCTAAGTATAAAACCAAAAAAATAAATAAAATATACTTTGTTTTTGAAATTTTTTATTGTCGAGTTACGATACGAATATCGTGTTTCTAGCCACAAAATAATCAAGATAGTTTATGAAACTTCAACATTATATTTTTATCTGCTCATAATAAAGAATATTTGATTGTTTACTTTTGAATGAAAAATAGGTTGATTTCGATAATTTGGAGGTACGTGCCCTTAATGGTCGCAGATTTGAATCCAACCAGAGCTCGTTGGGAGAAAGGTCGATCGTATAATTGTGAAATAAGAATATTAAAAAGAAAATAAAAACGAAAATATGATGCCTTATTTCTAGAATCAGAGATACCACGAGATACTCTTATTGGCAGCTTCCCAGTCGGATTACAACAAGCTCATTTTTAGACAAAATAAAAATAAAAAGTAAAAAAAAATGTGTGTATGTGTTTGTGCGTGCGTGTGTGTGTGTGTGTGCGTGTTTGTGCATGCGTGTCTGTGCTTGAGAGAACGCCTGACTAATGGAACTATATTGTGCAAATTAACTGTTTTTCTTTTAAACTTATTCACGTTATTCATGTAACTAAGTTGATTTTCAACTTCTTCGTATGATTTGGATTTAACCAATCAGTCACAAACTTTTTAAAATTAATTTAGTTGCATAGAGTAGATTGTATGTACATTCCTTCCACACTGCACTATCAAAGTACACGATTGATAGCATTGTAAATACGAAAAATTATTTTTATAAAAAAATAAAACCGCCTTCAAAAAAATTACATCGAAAAAGTAAGAAATAATCCCTCTTATACTGTATTCACACCAAATAACGTAAGTAGGTACTTTAAAGTCGGGCGTGAAACATGTACAATTTTTTGTTGTTTTGTTAAAACCCGCCCGACTTCAAAGTATTTACGTTATTTGGTGTGAATACAGTATAAAAGGGATTATTTCTTACTTTTTCGATGTAATCTTTTTGAAGGCGGTTTTATTTTTTTATAAAAATGATTTTTATTTCACTCTTTTTAGTGCATCCTGCAGGCAATTTACGTATATTCTGGTAAATAGGTATGTGAATAAACTGATAAACTCCTTTTTTGAAGTCGGTTAAAATATCTTAAGATATCCCCTCTCCAACAAAACAAGAATCTTCTAAATCGGTTTATAAACAAGGGAGTTATGCCTAAAGATCCTACTAATATTATAAATGTGAAAGTTTAGATGTTTGGATGTTTGGATGTTTGGATGTTTGGATGTTTGTTACTCAATCACGCCACAACGGCTGAACGGATTCGGCTGAAATTTGGGACACCGATACTTTGTAGCCTGGAGAGGAACATAGGCTACTTTTTATCCCGGAAAAATATCACATTCCCGCGGGATAAGGTCGTGTAGTCCACGCGGGCGAAGCCGCGGGCGGAAAGCTAGTACGTAATAAATTCACAAAGTGGTAACGAAAACGATAGTATTTTCAAGATTTCCTGAAAACTACTGAACCGATTTCAAAATTTCAAAAAATGGGACTAACTTGGGAAAACTCCTGATAGGACTAGTTGTAAGACGGCTCGATTTTTTCAAAAATACTTCATTTTCCATTTTTCGAAAACTCCTGATGTTATAACGTTTGAATCATTTCAATCGGTTCAGCTGTCTTCGAGTAATCGGTGTACATACATATAAAAAAAAACGCGACGAATAGATAACCTCCTCCTTTTAAATTTTTGAAGTCGGTTAAAAAGTAATAATTAATAAAGAATTATGTCATGTTATATACAAAATAAGGCACCCAACCTACTTTGTTGACCAAAAATTAAACTATGCTAAGCACGGCTGATTTTAGGGTAGAACCACAGTGGTAATAAGGAACCTTCAGTCTGTCTCGCACAGCTGGATATCTCGAGAACTACTAATGCTATCAACTTGAACTCGAAATTTGGAATAGTTTTACGTTTGCCCAACTATTTTGCAAATAAGAGAGAAATAAAAATATTTGTTTTTTTTGCAACAGGGACTGAAAGAGGGTCTTAAAAATTCGAAGCGTTGCTTGCATATTCTCAAATATTTTATCTTTTTTTTCTTAGGCCGCATAGTTTTCAACTTTTGATAATAAAAAAAAATACCTTCCCCCCCTTATCTCCGATGTTTGCATAGAGAAAATCTGAAAATATTTTATGTGATAGAAGTTTATGTAAAAACGATGTCTCTAAATAGTAACCTTTTTCAGAAATCGTCAACAAAAATTACATTAGTTCCACTATCAGTCAAGAGGTGGTGCTGACCTTAAACTGCAATTATTCTACACAACAATTTTTTTTAAGAATGTAACCTCACCGATGAAACAATTTTCACGTTTTATTTATTTATATTTATGATGATTGTACGGAAGCTTATTTGCGCGAGTCTGACTCGCTCTTGACCGTTTTTTTTATTTTACTTTAAAGTAGGGTAAGGACACGTATGACTTATTTTATGCAATTTAGTATTCGTGTCATAAATTGTAAGTGATAAGATTATTTACGATAAACCCCTACTGTATCGTTGTAGTATAAGTATACTTACATCAATTCTGACCTTTGAGTACCTACTCAAAAGATGGTAAGACAAGTCGTGACTATTATATTTCAACCATAACTATCTAATTAATTTACGTAATAGCCACCCGTTGGCTTTAGTTGCCAATTAATTTTATTAGTTTTAAACCAGTGTCAGATTTTATGACAAAAGGCATACTTATTAATAATTATGTAGAGCTTCCTATAATTATTTGGATTATCTGATGGGTCTTATATGAGCCGTTTTTTCTTATTACATCACGGCCTATTGGAGGAAGAAAAGGTAATATGTAATAAAGGCATATTAACAATTATTGGGTTATGGATGATTAATGATTACACATGTAATATGGATCATTCATCATTAAGTTCTCTTGTTATACAACGTAGAAAGTTATGTTTACTTATAAATTGGACTGATTTTAAGTAGAAACGTTGATTTATGCTTCATTAATATTAAAGAAATCATGTCAGCCATTCAGAAGTTGTAGAGTCCAGTTAATAACAAGCTACCAAGCTACTGAAAAATGTGTTCATACATTGTGTCCAAAATTAGATGCGAGAAGATATACAGCACTGACTGTGGTCATTAGTCCATTCGTTATATCAATAAGGTTAAGTGCTTGAACAACTAAATTAAGGTATTCGGGATTTTTGGTTTAGTCATAACAAATTGTTTAAATATATTTCGTAAGTTTTATTTGCCTCTACCAAGGCTGTTTTGATCCTGAAAATAAATATTTAAGAGGTGAATTTAAATTCACCTCTTAAATATTTACTTTATAGGTATCGCGAAAATAAAAAGTTAAAGTCGTCGAAGGCGAGAGTAGCCTAGCCATCAGTGACAAATAAGAATTACTCCATGTAGCTCCTGTCATATACTAGACGGAGATGTAACAGCCAACTCTTCTTTTTAACCGCCCCTGTGGTCAAGTGGTTCATATCACCGATTTCAGACCCAGAGGTTCCGGGTTCGATTCCCAGTGGGGGTACATATTGTATTCGGTTTGGTTGGTGGTAGGACTTGTTCTTAGCCCGCCTGGCTAGCTACCACTATCTTATCTAATTCTGACGCCATTACAATGATGTTTTCAGCATTATTGTGTCCTGGCAGTTAGAGATAAGATAGCCAGTTCCTCAGTGACCGAGGATTCCGGAAGTAGTGCGCTTCCACCTTCAGCCTTACGACCACTTATTATCAGGTGTGATGAAGGCTAAGTGCTACCCCGTTGGGGATAAAAAAAACATCAAAAAAAATTTTTCAAAAAAAATTAAACCGCCTTCAAAACAAAACTGCAAACAAAAACTCATTTCCCAAAAACACGTAAAAGTGAAAAATAAATTGAATCATTCAATTCAAAGTACGAAAGTGCGGGACTTTTTCTAATTAATCTTGAACTTACTGATCTGATTGAAGTCGGTGTCAAGCCAAATAGATATTAATATTAATATGTATTTGATAGGTTACATTTACACCACTCTGCGCATGAGATATTGTTTATTATTGTTTCACTATTTTGAAATGAAATGAAATTGAATTTTAAGTATTCGTTCTTGTTACTTTCGGCTTGACACCGACTTCAATCAGATCAGTAAGTTCAAGATTAATTAGAAAAAGTCCCGCACTTTCGTACTTTGAATTGAATGATTCAATTTATTTTTCACTTTTACGTGTTTTTGGGAAATGAGTTTTTGTTTGCAGTTTTGTTTTGAAGGCGGTTTAATTTTTTTTGAAAAATTTTGTTTATTTTTCCTTTTTTAGTGTAAGAAATCTACTATAAGAAACCGCATAATGAGCAAGGGTAGCTCAATGTGCAACGACTATAGCCCATATCTAAATTAGAACTCAGACAAGCACCACCCTCCAACTCTTAACTGTTATGCAGTTTCCTTCCAACATCAGCTAACCTAAATTACTTGAAAGAATACAACCTAAAGTTCTATTGGCGCTTGTAGTACTTAAAAACATACTTTAACTCCTAAGCGTTAAAGAGTTTTACCTTCCATCATCAGCTTAACTAAATAACCTGAAAGGTAACAACTACAAATATTTACGTATCAACGATATTTAAAGAATTATCCTCCAACTCCTAACTATTGAGGAGTTGTACCTTCCATCACCAGCTCATCATCGTGAGATGATGACTACCAGTTGCAAATACTTAAAAATTACTTATGAACCTTAAAGGAATCGTATTGCGCCCGTAACATATTTAGTATTTAATTAATGTTTTCGATGGCCATATGTGGTCTTCATCATCAGTTACTCTTCTCCAAATGGTGCTTACCGAAAGCAAATGCACGAGTTACTTAAGAAAATACCAAAATCGCTATAGGTGTGCCTATAATATTTGAAGAGTTCCCTTGATTTCTCCAGGATGCCATCATCAGATCCTGACCGTATAACAATGGGACCAATTTGTAACTATATGCTTTCAAACCAAAAAAGAATTTCTAAAATCGGTTTATAATTGACAAAGTTATGAGGTAACAAACATTAAAAAAAAAAAAAAAAAATTCAACCGAACTGAGAACCTCCGCCTTTTTTTGAAGTCGGTTAAAAAGGAGGAGGTTCTCAAATCTATCTATTCTCTAATCTGTCAATTCATTAGATTAAACGAAAACTAACGAGTAGCCTAGATGATGAGATTTTGAAATTATTCGCGTTCTATACATGAGAGTTTTCCTCAAAGATTCATATTTATATAAATTTTTACTTTTTTGCATTCACAATGCAATTTTTATTGTTGAAAATAGAAAATGAAGTATTTAAAAAAAAATCGACTCCGTAGCTCAGTGGTTAGAGCAGTCGCCCGGATAGCGAAAGGTCGTGGGTTCGAGTCCTGGTTGTGAGACGGGTCGATTTTTTCTAAATACTTCATTTTCCATTTTTCAACCATAAAAATTGCATTGTGAATGCAAAAAAAGTAAAAATTTAAATAACTTGCCATAGTAATTTCTTCTTTAGCGATTGTCAAATACCTATCTGGAAAGGTATTTCTTTCGCGAATTATGGAATGAAGTAATAACTTTATATTTTTAAAAAGAATATTTAATTCAACTTTTACAATGTTGTATTATTATTAGTATTTATTTAAACAATAAAATTAAAGACAAGTGAATGGTGAGAGTTCCCGATCGAATCTGCTCTTCTCGGCGGGCAACGTATCGCCAGCGCCTCGGTCCAGACGCAGCATCAGCACATTCCATTCCATCCAGTACTTGGCTGATACATAACACCTCCATCCCCGGAAGGAAGTCCCTTTTTTCAATTTCTTGTAAAAAAGGGCTGGCTCGTTGTCATCTCTACGGCGGCTTCTGGTTCTTGTGTAGATCTGTACTTATTTATAAATTTCAGATATCCATAGTATATAAGTATGATGAATATAATGATGTATAATGGTGTCGTCCAATAGAAATGTTCTGTTGAATGTGTAGTTTCCAAAATTAAAGGTTTTTCTTGTAGAAGTAAACTTTTATATTTGTAAAGTTTATTCATATGTATTTCGTCCAGTTTCAGTGGTTGGTTCGTGTTTTTGATAGTAATGTTTGCTAACTCAAATGACAGCAGCTTTACAGGATGACCTCGTAATTTATTTTCGGAATTTTGGATACTATTCGTTTCAGTAATAAGTTTACATCCTTTAGGAATCTCTACCAGGTAAGTGCCTTGTATCGAGGTGAAGCTTTCTTCGGTACATATGGTGTTTATCTTGGTGACGGTCGGGCAGGTAATCAGGTAATTATAATCATCTATTTGGTCTATAAGTTCTGATGTTATATTGTGTTTGATATATGTACATTTATATGTTATTTTCTGTTTCAGGATCAAGGAGTAGAAGCAATCGTTGTGGTTTTGCGTCTTCGTGAAGCTTTTGTTTTTGCAGTAATATGTGTTCTTGAATTTATTGCATTCCTCATCCATATACCAATAGCTATCACTGTTCATGGCCAGGTAAGGTTGGGAGGGGATAAGTATAGTGTGGTTATATGTAGGAGTAGGGTATAGGTGATAATAATCGTACATATCAATATACATAATAGGAATTTTTAAGACAAATACTAAAGTGTTATCGGTATAATAAGATCCGCTCTCTATCAAGTCGTAGAAGTCTCTATAGTCAGTATGTTCATCAAATAACAGTTGTTGGGGTTTATAGGTTCGTTTTAAAATATTATACATATATTCAATGTTTTCTATAGATAATATACTATGATGAGTAATATGTAATTTAGAGAAAGCTATAGCGTTGTCTATGGAAGTTAATGTTTCGTACAATGTATCGAGATTACTGTTTAATAAAGTAAATAAACTGTTCATCTTGATATAGTCGGTTAGTTTATAGTTTGTCATATTAATTTCAGTCATAATGTCATTGATTTTACGGTAGATTTTATATTGGTTTGCTGCTATAGTTGAAATGGTAGAGTTAAATGACTCTAAAATTTCATAATTTAGGCTTATATCGGAATTTATTTTTTCAGAAATATGTTTTTGATTATTTTGCAAAATAGAAATCACTGTATTATATTTAATAGCATCCTCGTGGTCCAAATTTCCGGTGATACTTTTTATAACGGAACCAAGGCCGTTAATCAGGGCTCTCTTAACTCTACTATGATGACGTAAAGACTTATACCTAGTATATACTAACTCTAACTTATCTAATAGCGTTTGTCGAATGACAAAAGAATCTTCGATTAAATTAGCATCGAATGTGCTAATATAACCATTCAGTGTACTTAAATGTGTATCTATACTACTTATATATTTATTAAATAAACTTAGATCATAATAGTGGATAAATGAATGTTTATAATTTTCTAACTTACAGATTCCTAATTTAAATGGTAAAATACCAGGATTATTGGTCAACGGGGTCAGGCTGATGTGATGTGCTAGGACCAGCACCGGCGTCAGCGCTCTGAAATTGCATTTGATTTTTCAATGGTTTCCTGATATTTCTCTTATGATAACTAACATTCTTACTATCTAACACCTTAATACCTAAGTCTTTCATAACTCTACGTGTAACATATCGCGGTTTTGTTTTGTGCCGCAAAGCAAGGGGATTTTTAGTATAAAACTGTGTATTTTCTAAATAATTTTCGGGCTCTTTTCGGGATTCATTATGTTTTGACATAATTTTTGTTTGTTTTTCCTGTAAACTTTGATTTATTTTAGCATATAAGGTAGATGTAAGATCCTTGTGTTGGTTTACATAATTTTGTAAACAAGTTGCCTCAATATTTATATCGAAGGGGTCTCTATTATTTATATGTCCGTTTATAATTTCTATGGGCTTTTTATTTGTTATGGAATGTATAGAGTTATTATAGCCAAGTATTGCATATAACATTAGCTCTTTAGTATTTAATTCTGAACGTGTTTTTGATAAAATTCGAATATGTTCAAGCAAAGTCGAATGAAGGCGTTCTACGGCTCCATTCGATTGTGGATTATTGACGCTGATGAAATGTAATTTTATTTTATGTAATTGTGCAAACTCTTTAATTGGTAAGTTTTTAAATTCGGTTCCTTGGTCAGCGACAATGCTCAACGGTAAACCGTGATGAGTCATGAACGTCGTTAAGGCGTTAAGTACGCACACACCGGTCAAGCTTTCGAGAGGATATGCTTGAGCGTATTTTGAAAATGTATCTATAATTGTTAGAAACTTTTGACCTTGTACTGTTAGAGTATCTATGTGCAATACTTCGAACGGTTTTTCTGGAATTGGAACAATTTGAAATGCTTGTTTATTAGGATGTCTCTCATATTTACTAGTTTGACATATATCACAATTATTTATGTAATCTGTTAAAAATTTAGTTAACTGTGGCCAATAATAAGTTCTTTTTATACGTTGTTCCACTTCCTGAATACCTCGGTGATTTGTTTTGCCTTCGTGGTAATTTTTTACAATCTGAAATTGGCGATCTCTATCAATTACGTCTTCTAATTTTAATTTATAAAATGTTAACTTGAATGCGGAATTAGTAAAGGTTTCTTGTAATATTTTTATAATAAATTCTAAATGGGATGTATTTGATAACCAAATGCCGTATTTTATTTGTGGTCGAATAAATTCCTTAAATAGAGTTATTATTTCCGGTTTGAGATTATTTTCGGATATTTGAGCTACGATTCGATGTTTATTTGGAAAAATTTCAGACCTTACGGTTTCTGAAGGAGAGTGGTGAACAAAATAAATAAATATTTGATTATTACACGAATTTATGGCGTTTTCAGAAATTGGAATTTCCAATATCGGGTTTTCCTGTTCTGTATGTACAGTCATTACGTCATCTAAGTTTGAAAGCTCCGGCATTGCCGTGGGCGGATTAGCAATAATTGATGCATTTTGTTCTCCGATTTCTTCGTCATCCGTGTTTATTATAGGTAAAATATCGTTATTTTGTATCTGAATTCGCGATAAGGCGTCGGCGTTTACGTTGGATTTTCCTTTTTTATAAATGATTCTATATTCAAATTCCTCTAGTTTTAAGCGCCATCGGACGAGGCGAGAGTTAGGTTCTTTCATATTAAACAAATATTGTAATGGTTTGTGGTCAGTAATAACGTTAAATTTCCGTCCATATAAATATGGCCTGAAGTATTTTGTGGCCCAAATTATGGCCAACAATTCTTTTTCAATTGTGCTATAGTTAGACTCGCTGTCGTTCAAAGTTCGCGACGCGTAGGCGACGGGCTTATCAGAGCCTATGGGACCTTGAGACAGCACAGCCCCGATCGCAACGTTCGACGCATCTGTGCGCAGATTAAATTCTTTCGAGTAATCTGGGTATTGTAAAACGGGATCGTTAGTTAAAATTTGTTGACATAATTTGAAGCAATTAATATATTGCGGAGTCAATTCTACTTTTGCGCCCTTTTTCAAACATCTAGTTAAGGGTTTAGTTATATGAGCAAAGTTTGATATAAATTTTCGGTAGTAACCAAGTAGTCCTAAGAATGATTTTATCTCTTTTTGCGTTTTCGGAATCGGAAAATTGATAATGGCGTCGATCTTTTTAGGATCGGGTTTTACGCCGTCTGGGGTAATGACATGGCCTAAGAATGACGTTTCTTTTGTGAAGAATTCTGACTTATCTGGTTGTAACTTTAAATTTGCCTCTCGTAGTCTCTGAAAAACTGCCTCTATGTTCGAAATATGTTCATTTAAAGATACGCTATATATTATAATATCATCCATATATATCATAACGTTATCAAGGCCGCGTAGTACCGAGTCCATAACCCGTTGGAAGGTAGCTGGGGCATTTTTTAACCCGAAGGGCATGCGTAAAAACTCATAATGACCTCTGTAATCGCAATCGACACTAAACGCTGTTTTTGGAATATCTTGGGGGTTAAGTTCTATTTGGAAAAATCCGGAAAATAAGTCTAAAACTGTGAAATATTGACTGCGTCCTAATTTATCTAGAATATATGTTATATTTGGTATAGGATATCTATCTGAAATTGATTTTTCATTTAGTTTTCTGTAGTCGACGACGAGGCGCCATTTAGTTTTTCCGGATGTGTCTGCTTTTTTAGGGACGATCCAGATAGGTGATGACCATGGACTGTCGGAAGGCCTGATTATGTTTTGTTTCAACATTTTCTTAATTTGTTCTGTGACTTCTTTACGATGTATTTCAGGATAACGATAATTTCTTGTGAAAATAGGTTCCTCATCGGTAGTTTTTATATTATGTTTAATTTTGTTTGTAAAGGTCAAGGGTTCATTTTCTGTATGAAAAACGTCTTTATATTTTTTACACAATTGTATAAGTTTTCCTTTTTCCTCGCGGTTCAAATGCTCGGTCCTAATCAAGGACTCTATGTCGATATCATTCGCAGCGGTTGTACACTCGAAGTTATGTATATTAAAATTACTGTTCAAGCATTGAACTAATAACGGACGTGTAAGGCTCACTATTATATCATTTGATGTCGGATTTTTTATCTCTACATATGCGTAATTTTGTACAGCTTTTGTGACTATATTTGGTATATAACATTGATTTATGTATGTTTCGGGAACAAAGATATCGCCTTCTTTAATTGATACAGGTAGCTTTACATGTTTGTTGCTTTTGGCACGAACTAAAGCTTCGAAAAGGTTTGT
This sequence comes from Crambus lathoniellus, assembly GCA_949710035.1. Classification (NCBI taxonomy): domain Eukaryota; kingdom Metazoa; phylum Arthropoda; class Insecta; order Lepidoptera; family Crambidae; genus Crambus; species Crambus lathoniellus. The sequence continues at coordinate 21,740,712 of OX453299.1, forward strand.
AACACCTGACTGTAACATATGAATTCTATTTATAGCATTCGTTGTTATCAACTGTTTGTTGCACAAGTCGACTTTCGCTTGTAATTTTTCTAGCATATCTAAACCAATCAATCCGTCAAATACATTATGAAATTTGTAAATATAGAATTTAGAGATAGATTTTTCCTTGAATTCCGGAAATGTCGGAATATCAATCGAATATTTATTTTCCGTGGTAACATGCAAGTTAGTTACCGTAAAAGGTTCATAATTAAGTTTTGAATTAGGGTAAAATTTCTTTATTACTTCCGGTGATAGGAAAGACTGATTCGCTCCGGTATCAATGAGTAACTTAAGTGGCGGGTTCCGTATTTGTATAAACAGTAACTCCCGTTTCATATGAACATTTATTTCAGTTATGTTAAGTTGGGGTTTTCCAGAACTTCGTGAAAATTTTGAGATTGCTCCGAGTTTTCTAAGTTTTCGGGATATTGGAATGCAGACATATCTGGATTATTTTGGGATAATGAGTCATTTTCTCTTATGTTTTCAATGTTATAATCGTGATTTTGAACATTTGTTTCTTGTGAATTTAATTCTTCAAAAATAAAGTTTGGGTCTCTACCTAACGGTTGGAAGTGATTATTATTGTTATTATTCATAGGTCGCAACGGGATGTTTCTCGACTGATAAGATATACCGCTCATCGGTTGAGGTGCTGAATTCCGTGGAGAATTTTGCATATAATTATTATTTCTTTGAACGGGGAAATTAGGTCTGTTTTGAGAAAACTTTTGATTGAACTGTGGCCACTGTGGCCTTGGGGATCTAAATGGGTTATTATTATTAAAATAAGAATTTTGCCTGTTTTGACCATAATTGAAACGATTAGCGTTATTAAAATTATTATTAAACTGGCGAAATTTAAATGGTAGAGCGTTTTGCTGAAAAGATCTTGGCATATTGTTATTCTTTGTCTGAGGTGGATGCGACTGTTGATTTTTAAAGAAACTTGTATTTTGGTTATTAAATGATTTGTTACGATTTTGTAAATACGAAATATTTTCCTCTTCCTTTATCATTTGAATAGCACTAGGTAAATCATTGGGTCTCATTGCTCGAATTGTAGAGCCAAGAGGTTCTTTTAAACCGGCTAAAAATGTTTTCAACGTTTGTGACTTAAAAAATTCGCGTTTACATTGCTTTACCGTCGCATCGGCCTCATGCAAATTCACATAATTTATAATAGTACTTAACATATGCATGCATTTATCATAAAATTCTTGTGCACTACAATTATCTTGTCTGAGGTTTACTAAATCGCAAGTTAAAGAATTTTCGTCCCTTTGATCGGAGAAATGTTGCAATAATACGGTTTTGACTTCCGTCCAAGTGGAAGCGCTGTTTATATTGACAACTTCCTCGGCTTTTCCTTTTAATTTTCCTAAAATACTAAACAAAACCATCTGATTTTGGAATAAATCAGGTTGATTTCCATCATAGTATTGAGTTAAAATAGCCTCTGATGTCGAAATAAATTTATGTAATTGATTTGGGTTTCCCTCAAATTCGGGAACAAAGCATATTGCTTGTTTAAACACATTAAGTTCCATCTTGCAAAACAATCAAAATCAATATCCGTACTTTATTATTTTTATTAAAATGTATTTTATTTTAAAATCACTACGTTATGGAAAATTAAAGCTATTTTTGTCTGTAATTTTCCTAGTCACAATCACATAAAATAACACAATATTAAACACAATAAAAATGTAGAGGAAGGAAATATTAAGGATTTGGCACTTACAGAATGATGGCCTGGATTTTCCACATTTTCCGCACACTTTTCCGTAGGTTTCAACGAATTTCGATAATTCATTAATCCACAAGACTGCGCCAATTATGGAATGAAGTAATAACTTTATATTTTTAAAAAGAATATTTAATTCAACGTTTACAATGTTGTATTATTATTAGTATTTATTTAAACAATAAAATTAAAGACAAGTGAATGGTGAGAGTTCCCGATCGAATCTGCTCTTCTCGGCGGGCAACGTATCGCCAGCGCCTCGGTCCAGACGCAGCATCAGCACATTCCATTCCATCCAGTACTTGGCTGATACATAACACGCGTGTGGGGGTAGTAATATCTTCACATTAATGAAATTAACGCTGGCTATACAGCGTGTAAGAAGTATTTGATAAATTCGACGCTTCTCGTAACGAGTCCGTAGCTCAGTGGTTAGAGCAGTCGCCCGGATAGCGAAAGGTCGTGGGTTCGAGTCCCATCGTAGCTGGTTGTGAGACGGGTCGATTTTTTCTAAATACTTCATTTTCCAAGATTCATATTTGTTTATGTAGTTGCCTCCTTACTCTGTATAATTTGTGTGTATATCCATACTAATATTATAAATGTGAAAGTGTGTTTGTTTATTTGTTTGTTTGTTTGTTTGTTTGTCCGTCTTTCACGTCAAAACGGAGCAACGGATCGACGAGATTTTCGGTATGGAGATAATTTGAGAGCTGGAGAGTAATATAGGCTACTTTTTATCCAGGAATATTATAAAATAAAAATGGTAATTTTGTATAGAAAACAGTTAAACTGTCATACTTCACACAACTGTCATTTCTTAGCCGCTTCCAAATGGCTTCCAAAGAAAAGGTATGTCAAAGGGTATGTAATCACTGACATTTTTGCCGCTTAGGATTTCTTTTTTTTTAATAAGTGACATTGTGTCAGGCATGTGATACGAAGTTCGTGTCCAATAAAATTTATATGGCAAAAAAACGTTTGCCGGGTCAGCTAGTAGATAATAAACGTATCTTTTTGTTTCTTTATTTCTATTTTTCTAGTGGGATAACTCCAAATTGATTTTTATACAATATTTACACTAAGGATAACAACAAAGCCGCGACTGTTTATTTAATGTGTTTGAAGGAGCATCCCAATTTCAGGAACTATCCATCAGGTTGAGCAAATAAAGTTGAGATCATGATCAGTGACGTAATAACCTTTTCCTCTACAATCACTCATAAAGGAGATGAAATTTTGTAAGGATGTAAATTCTAAAACAAAATAGTAGCAAATAATAATAGTACCTAACTATTTTCGTACCGTTTTGCCCCAATGTTCTGTTTCTCCTAAATGCACTTTGGTTTAACTTATCTTTTTTAAGGAATTCTTAATCGTATTATAACTTCAAAAATAATTATTTGTAGGTAGTTTTAGTTCCATACTCTTTGTAGAGAGTAAGGTTCGTTTGTGCCTTGCCCAATATAACGGTATGTTCGCTTCGCCGGCGCGCACGCAGTCCGTTATGTCACCAATGTCTGTGCCAAGAATGGCGGTCACTGTGTTACTTCAGAAGGCCTGTCCTCCCTAAAATACCGTGAACGTGGTAATTTTGGAACCCGTTTTCTGTTGACATGTTATGAAAATGTATAACCCAACGCAATTATTATTTTGATGACAACGGACTAATGAAAAAGCATTTTTTTTTTGTACTTCATACTAGTGAATCCGTGAATCCGTTTTTAAAACCAGAATTGTCATGTAATGTATTTACAGTAGATATTTTAAATCTTAACTTATTATTAAAGCTTGAGAAACTATAAGAGTTGAGACTCACACCGTTAATTTTAAAAGTCTCAAAATGATTTATTTCATAATCGAACACCATTAGGTAATCTAAGGTCATCGCGTTGAATTCACATGTGCTTATGACATTATCACTTTGAGGCGTCATTTATCTCCGAGATAACATCAAGTGTTGAGATAGACAAACCGTCTTTAAATATATAAAAAAATCGTTAATAGATCGTTATCACTAAAAGATAATCTCGCACTAAAGGCGCAAGAAGTTACGGCTTGAACGCGGATACAAAAGAACTACCAAGCTGTTTATCCAACACTCTCAGCCTAAAAGTGACCCAATGAAATTGACGGGTCATTTCAAACACAACCTATTTCGGCCATCGATCCTTTCCCCAGATAACACGTATCGAAATGTCATTTACAAATTTGATACTCCGCAATATCGTGACAGAGTCGTGACGAAGAAAACATATTGCATTTATAGAAGTTCAGTATCACTGTGTGATCGATTGTTTGACTACTTCGACAACGGAGTAAGTTATTGTGCCACTGCCAAATTTATCTCACGGATCCGACTGCATTAAGAGTTCTGTGTCATTATGATTGAGGTCTCGTAATCTTACGACATATTTGGATAAATAAGGAATACGACAGGTCATAGATAGTGCATGAGGTACACGCAACCAAACCGCAGACAATGGCTCGCCCACTCGGTGCACAATTAACTTAATAATTGCGACCTATGGCGACACACGTGGCAAATATTATTAGAACCATATTAGGTCCGTTTAACTACTGGTTATGTATTTAATTCTGACTGATTCACGACTCGATTATGCTTATCATAAGCGTCGCTCTCGCCTACGCGGCACGTACAATTGTTACGTTTATGGCAGCGAGGTATTTTAAAAGCATCTTAAATCCAACTGTCTCGAGTTACGCAATTTGCTGATTTTTGAGAGAGCTACGTGAAAACTTAAATTTACCTGAATGTTGGTCTCTTTTCGCAATGTGCCGTGTAGGAACTCTGTAATGCGCTAGGTCGCCGGCGAATGAGCGCGAACGTGATATTCAGCCCTAATATAGTGTGATTCAATATAATCGTGAGCGTTGTTAGTGTAGGAAATATGAGTAATTGTCATAGCCAGCCGCCAGTTTAGTAGATAGCGATCCCGAAAGACACTGATTGACGGTGATTCATATAGCTCTTCCTCTTGTCACAACGCGGGAAGTATTAAATCTAGGGATTCTGTCGTCTACGTCAACACTTATGAAAGTGGGAGATATAATCTAGTCTTACAGTCTAAGAACTAACGCTTAAAACGTCCGGCAAAACGAGCTCTTTTCAACCTCGTTCCGCACTGCAATAATTTTTTATTACTCCAGTGCAGCACGACGTTGAAAAGGCCCGGTCTTATGGTAGGTATACCACAGAGTTCAGGATCAATAGCACAACTAATATTATGCATTTATCTCTTTCCTATACTAAACCAAACAAAAGTTACACCCTCCGCACGATAGAGAAGTTTATATTACTACCTTGCCGCACCCACAGGCGAGACACGTACGAGGCGTTCACCGCACTGAACGTGTTAAACAAAATGATTTTGGCTAAGTGTGAAAATTAAACATTTGACTTTCAAAAAGCATTTCAATGTACCAGTTTTTAAATAGTTTTATCTCAACTACAGCATAGTTCAATTGACTGAACTGGCTGTCTGATAAATACTGCGTATCCTGGATAGCGTTTGTGATTGACGTAGATCAGACAAACTTGCGCGTCGCTCGGTCAAAGCGTGGGTACTGTCTTTGTCCAGAAATTATCATATACCTATATATATTGAAGTCACAGGATGAAGCGGAGGAAAGTATCATGAAATGAGTTTCCTTAGCAAAGAAAATTTTTGATTGCTTTCTTACAAAATAAAGCACTTTTTACTGGGTAATCCCTTTCTTACATATTATGTTTTTTCCCCCTTAACGCAAAGAAATTTTAATCTGATGATGATACATCACAGTCATATCATAGGTCAGTGGCCTATAATAGCTGATGTGACAAATAGTGCGTATCCTGATGAATCGTCAACGCAGGACGCAGGTTAAATGGGTAGGCACGCAAACAGCGGGACTGCGTAGGTACTGTCATTATCATTTTTAGGAGTCATTATATGGACAAAGTAAAAAGATGTAGCGGGGATCACATATTTTCCAGAATTTTTTCTTTGCAGTTGATTCCAATACGGAAATGATTAACAACTTGAAAATTTTAAGATCCCATATTGACTATAAGTACTTAATCAAAAAATACATATTACTATATTTTATTTTACATACAATTTACACATTACTAAAATTATTTACACTTAGTTTTTCAAAAACTCTTAACAGATAAGAACGTTCATTGCATACGCATATTATATAATACTAGCGGCCGCCCGCGGTTGCACCAGCGTGGTTCCCGTCCCCGTGGGAATATCGAGATAAAAAGTAACCTATGTGTTATTCCAGCCATAATCTATCTCTGTTGCAAATTTCATTCAGATTCGTTGAGTAGTTTTTGCGTGACAGAGTAACAATCATCCATACACCCATACTTACAAACTGTCGTATTTAATTGTATATTAGTAGGACTAGTAGCGAAATCTAAATAGGTAGAGATGCGTAACCAACTTTTGGTCACCCATCCCATCATTGACCATAGCGAAAATTTCTTAACTTCAACAATGGCGAGCGAAACACGCTAACCACTGTGCCACGATTTCCATAATGTTCCCGGAGCTCCCGCGTGGTATCCTTTCCTTAGCGATAATACCGGGATAAAATTTAACTATGTCACTCAAGAAGAATGTAGCTTTTGAATGGGGAAAGAATTTTCAAAATCAGTCCAGTCTTTTTGAGTTTATCCATTACAAACAAACAAACAGAGGAAAAATCAAACATTTCCTCGTTATAATATTAGTATGAATAAAAATGTCCTTTACCTCCTATTGCATGAATTTTGTAATCTCATTCGTTCGCTCCTCACTTGGGCCACGGCCTGGCAGACAACCGCCTCCGTTACATTCCGAGACGTTTCCTCTGAGCTCTTACAACTTTTTTGTTGTTTGCTCATCTACTATGATGAATGGACTCTTGATTGAATAATTACGAGATACAAATAGTTATTTTGCTTCATTCATTTTATAACAGAATTGTTTTTTTTTCTAGCGGGAGTATTGAGGAAATGCGAGTTATGTGCCAGTTTTTAAGTTAACAAAAATATTTTTGTAGATCTATTTTTCATATCACTGTTGTCTCTTTATACTTAAATCATTGCAGTAATTGCGATAAATTTACGGTACAGTATATCAGATTTTCTGTATGAAGAAAGTAAAGCATATGACTGCTCAATATTATGCCTAATGACAATCATTAGGTGTTGCTTACTTAACATGGTTAGTTAATTTGTACGATATCCCAGAGTTGGCATTTACATTTTCGATTGTGTTTCGACAGATGGGTTCCCATGCGTTTGCTTTCGTTATGTAATGAGATGAAGACAGTGGGACATTTGGCATTTGACCTCATCGATATACCAAGTAACTAATCAAGGAAACTTATGTCCCTTTAAACGATTTGGTTTAGGATTTAAGTCTTACTACATTACAAGAGGATTAGTAAGGAGGAGGATTAGTAAGACATAGATGTTAGATAATTTTCGTAACTAAATGACTTTTGATTAGATGTTTTGATTTTAAAATAGAAATCTATGGATCAGGGGCAGGCTATTTAATATTATTGCAAACTGCAATTAATTTTTATCTTAAAATTTTTGAACTTTACTAAATTTAAATTATCAAACAAATAAAAAACTTAAAAGATTTAAATAAAATAACGTAGGTATCTATAAATAACAAAGACGGCTATAAGTGCACCTGCCATCAAATATTTTGTTTGTCATAATGGCGTGCCGCCTAATCATAGAAATTTTTGCTTACAACACCGTTGCCGAATAGTACAATACAACCTTACATAACCTCACCATTTCCACTGCGTTTACGGGTACTCTAATAAAGTACGTTTGCACAAAAAATACGTTATTTCAGTATATTTGTTTTTTTTACGGCACACCATTATTATTATGATATCAACGGTTATAAAGACAAATAATAATAAATATTAAGTATATTTCATATGGCATGCGTATTTATAGTACACTTACAAGTTAAAATGTGTGTGAATTTTGTCACTGTATGTATTTGTTAACAGTACTAGTACCTACATTACCTAAGCCGATTTTAATAAAGAATTAAGTAGTTAGAGCATAAGTTTACAATAATAATTTATGAAATACTGGAATAAATCAACCTGCCTCCACGCTTTCGACGGGAATCTATGTATAGTTGGGTGGCAGGCTGGTAGGTCGACTTTTTCTACAATTTCAATATAAGGCAGAGGTACCCTTTGTGGCCACTTTAAGGGTTTTTGACTTTTAAGCACTAAGTACTAAATGGTCTTAGGTATTTAAGACACAAATTATATCTCAAATTATGGATAATTTATCTACCTTTAAAGGTACATTTTTCAAATTTAAAAAAGTTATGGGACACACCTTGACAGCACCCATTTGACACCTCCCACACAAATGTGGGAGGTGTCAAATGTACCGGTTTTGGCCACTTATTGATAGTTAATCTTTTGTAAGTATAGCGAAAAATCAAAACCAAACCCAGGTTTAATCAATATATTCTAATACGCTAGAAACCAATCAATTGCAATTCCTGGACTTAGGCTCTTGACGACGATGACTAAAAATAAAAATTTTGGAAAAGGAAAAAATACGAGTCTCCTCTTTTTAAATGTTATTTCTAAATAGCAAATAAAACACATGATAAATTTTATGAAACGTTGTCAATTTAATTGTAAAAAACAAAGGTTTATAAAGTATTTCATCCAAAACAAATTTCTAAAATTTTCATACAAAATATTTTTTAAAACAGAAAATGGAATTATTGAAAGAAAATCGTATGACTTATGGAATTCTAACGGTTGTTATTATTACCTTAAAATACCTTACTTATTTTAATTGCCTTTAGCAAAAATAGCGAAAAGTTCTTTAGAAAACTTTTAGAACAAAAAGTGGCCAAAACCGGTACAGTGGCCAAAACCGGGGCTTCTGTCCTAATTTTGAAATAAAAATATGTAAAACAACTAACATTCTACTTGTTTTATTCTTGTCATCAGTATCCATAAACAAAATAAAAATTGGAAATATATACCTAACTGCTGGAAGTATTACGTTACATTTTATTTATTGAGTAGCCATTGATGTAACAAGCAACATAATTTGTTGGCTGTACGAAGTAATTAAAATTTATTTTGTCATTCTACGGCTAGCACAGACGCCTGAGCATTGTTCCCATGACCTTTCATTTCGTGGCCGACGTATCTTTTATTTTGTGTACGCCTTCCGCTATGTACTTCCACATGAGTATTTTAATTGTGTACATCCGCTTGTTTATTAAGGAATTCTAATATATTTCTATGTACAAAGATAGACAAGTTATTGTAATGTAAAAATCGATTACATTGATCTGATTCCTAACTAATAGTAGCTTAAGGCGATACTCAAAAAAATTATGCTGAAGCGAGATACTTAGCAATGAGAAAACGACGCGCGCGGGAGCGAGACCGATTTTGCAGATTAGGCAAAAAAATACAAAATCACTACGTATTAAAAAACTACAGCGATTTAAAAAAAATGCTTCTATACGATCCTAAATATTATTGGTGTCCACTAATTAAACCAATTTCCAATAGTGTAAGTAACCCCATTCAAGAATAATCTTGAATTTTCGTATTTTTTAGGTCTTTTCGAAATGAAAAAATCATATAATCGTGTTTTTGAAACTATACGAATCTAGATAAAGGTATGAAAAAATATATATCTTATTACCAGATTTGTAACAACTATAACCGTCCTATAGTTTTAAATCAAAAAGTCCATACTTTTTCCGAGTAGCGCCTTAAGCACTACAAGTGTAACCCATAAAAGCAATAACAGAGGTATTACAAACATATACTTACATATATTTTTTATATATATAATTCCCATACACAGAAAAAACGCTCATCATATAGTCCTGAGTGGGGATGGAACATACTACCCCTGGCTCAGGAGGTATTGTTGAGTAAATTGAAAGTGGCGCCCCATTATAAGAATCCTCCATTGAAGCCGAGTATAGCCTGGGATAACGGCCATGCCGGTATGGTTCCGACTCGGGTCTCTTTTACTTTCGACCAACATGTACCACAACCACACCACATCATCGCAGCGACAAAATGTGGTGAATAGTGTCGATGCAACTTTTTGCAGTTGCGTTGTGGTTTTTATGTGGTAGTGCGACAAAATGTCGTTCTCGCTAGTCGCTGCGTCGTCGCTGGTGATTGCGTTGTGTGTGGCTGCGTTGTGGCGTATCACCCACGCGGTCGATAATTACTGCAAAATGTGGTACGTGTGAATTGACTATTCATTTCCAATACAAAATGCGCCCCGCCCATGTGGTGTGGTTGTGGTTGTGGTTCGTGTCGGTTGAGCGGTTGAGCCTGACTCCAACCGCCAAACGGCAAGAGAATTCACAACGCAGTGGTGTTCAGCCAGGTATCACCTCCTGTACTCGGTCACTGGGCCCAACCTCCACGAGCCCAGAAGTTTGATAAAGCTAGTTTCCACTGCAATACCAAAAAAATGAGGCACTGTGAGTACCACTGCGCCAACAGGCCAGACATAAGAAAGACATTGTATTCGTAAATGCTTATAAAATGAACATTTTACACCTAGTCAACATTACCTAACTTCAGAGTCACGTAGTCGATTTATAGTTCAGTTGTGTATCAACACTTTTTATTAATAGTGAAGCAACAGTCTTTTAAGCGATTATGTTTAATAAAGTTTATTTAACGTTTTCCTTGGAGTTAACAGAAGCCTTCCTCATTTTATTTAGATTACACTTAAAGCAACGTTGTTAATGTATAAAAAATACGCAGTTTTTAAAGGTCAGCTTTATTGCTATCATCGGCCTTGCTTAGGCTTGCTTGCTACCGAGTATGTCATCCATCACTTAAATAATTTAAATGAAACTAACTTACTACCAAAAACCATATCCTAATGCTAGACAGAATAAGTCAAGAATTAATACAATGCATAAATGGCACGTCATGTATTGTACATTTTTAAATGTCAATATGCTTCTATTAAAATTAATATGTTTTTTGGTCTCCTTGTCACTTTTAGGATATCCTAAATGGGTAGGAAGAAAAAAATGGGTCGACTCAAAAGCGCTTAGCTTAAAGTTTCTTTCAATATTTTGACTTGAATTTATTAAACTTACGTTAAATGCAATAATAATTATCATGATCTAACTCAGGCTTATATCTATCTATCAAGCGTTTGAAATCAATAAAAAACGACTACCATAACCAGGCACGTGTTTGTGACACTTAGTAGAATTATTTAATAAATTATTTTGTAAAGAAAATTCACGGATGAGCAACTGCGCAAAAGAAAATAATGAAACTTAGATGAAGCTGAATTGTGTAGGTGTTTCTAATAAAAGCTGAATGTCAAATTCTACTACGATCAAAAAGTTTTTTTTTACTTTTTTGTGTTATCACCGGTTTTCGCCTTACTTAGCACCTTTTTTTTAATACCCTCCGGAAGTTAAAATTTTAAATTTTGAATGACTACCTAGATTTTATTACCTGCGCTAACTCTACATAAATATGCACCAGGAACTTTGAAAATGTTCAGTAGCTACGTAAATAACTTACGTTGTCAAATGAATTTGTAAGTCTACATCGAAAAAAATAAATTTTTCTTTGAAGTAGACTTACAAATTACTATCTTCAAATTCCCTTAAATTAAAAGAAATCTACACTTGTCCTATTATGCGCAAATCTTTGCAAAACAATGTGTATATACAGCATCTGGGGCGTAACAGTGCCCGTGACGAAAGTGACAACTCTCATACAAATCACGTAACAATGGAGAAAGCAAGATCAATCGAAATCTTTGAGAAGTTATCATCTCGTCAAGATTGTGACACTTCAACCAGATAAAATAAGCCTATTTTTTAATATGCGTTCCTTTAAACGCCACTGTTGTTCTGCCTCGTAATTATTCGTTTAATTAATTAGCAAAACAAAGCGCTGCAATTTATCACGTTAAGAGTGGGCCGTTAAGAGACACCGCAAATAAACAAACTATGTAAATTAAATGACAGTGAATAATTAATTAAAGCGAGATAGGCTGAGTATCGTCAATATCGCTTGGATCTTATTGCTTTGTGCTGTCGTTTGCGTAGATCTTGCGAGGCCCTGACCGGTACACGACAATGGTTTTACAATTCGTAGTTTCCGTAACATCCTTCTTCTTGTAGAAGCAGCATTATGTAACGATCAATTACACACTCTCATGTTCTTCAGTATTAAAGTTTCAATTTATTTTTTATTCTAAGGGTACATTGACAATATAGGATTGTCAGTGATTTATAGTGCCGAATGGATAAGATTGATGAAGCTCTTCTATTCTACAGCATGATTACTGTCAGAATACTGAAGCATCAATCAGAAATTTGTTACTGGCAGTATGAATGGAATTTAGTGATTCACAGATGATGCGAAACTGATAGTAGGCGTTGCGTAGTAGGCATGTGTGTGCATGGACTGCAAATCATTGTTATTGTAAGCCAAGGGCACTAATTATGTTTCCCATGTAGGTACTTTAATCTTCAAGGTATTTTAGAGATGGGCTGAGGTTTGGAGATAAGATAGGTCATAATTTTTGTTTATAATGTAATGAGTAAGGTGCGTTAAGAAGGGTTGGCTTAGCAAATAACAAATTACTATTTCTTTTGCGAAAAGACCACGGTGAAACATTTTTTATAGGTAGGTATAAATATAGGTGTGATTAGGAAGTTTCAAGTACAGGTAATAGGAGGAGATTGCTACATCTGGCTCTCCTTATTGCGACCTAATTTACGACCGACAGCGGAGAGAGCAAGTAGTGAGAGGTTTATTAGGTATTCCTACTTCTGACCCCCTATCGAGCACTTCTCACTGGATGGAGAGAAGCAGGCGATGGCCAAGCAAGACCCACCCCACATAACCACCGTCGGCACACCGTTCGAACGGGGTATCCCCACACTATAAAAAGAAAAAAAAGGAAGTTTAAAGTAAGTTTATATTTTGTCACTAATTCCGAAGTAGAGATAAAATTATTGCAGCTGCAAACGTACTTTGAAACTTTTTAAGTTCATAACTATTAAAGCTCGTATAGTATCCATAACGGAAAAATGGCAGCGCAAACCACTTATGTTTTTACTGCTATTTCATATGCCATATAGAACAAAAGTTAAAATACTGCAATTAATTAGCTATTTTATTCAAGTCACGTAGATCCTTTAGCCAATTGATAAATACAACAGCAGTAGGTACAATCGACAGTCATTAAAAAGTGTATGAACTAAAAACAACATCTTAGTACAACTGTTAATCTTAACGTGTCGCCGACTTTACATGAAAATTTTTCTACATAACCTTAGGGTCATACAGAGCGATGCCCGAGTTGTGTGCGTAGCGTCTTGCCTCGCTCACAATACCATGCCTGCGCATGAGCACTTGCGCAAGTCACAAAATCAAAACACGTTGCGTGATTTCGCACAACATTGTATGCGATGCGCCAATTACGTAAATCTGTATCGAAAATCGTATGCACGTCGAACGCCGGCAACGAGTTACAAAATCTCCCTATAGAAATGTGGGTAATTGATACTTAATTAGTTGAGGCAAGCGGTTTATGTGCGTATGCGCACATTGAGAACACGTAATACATACTCTCATATTGGGCTGTGGTGTAAGTAAACGCATTAAATAATTGTCCTATATTTTACAATTTGTAACATTATTTGTTAATATTTACCTCACTGATTTCTTTTTGCTAAATAACAGTTAGGAAACCGAGTTAAACCAGTTTAAGGTTATCAGTTGTACAGTAATTTTAAATGTAATAAGGAATTTTAACCGTCTCTGTGGTCTAGTGGTTCATACCATCGATTTCAGACCCAGAGGTCCCGGGTTCGATTCCCAGTGGGGGTACATATTGTATTCGGTTTGGTTGGTGGTAGGACTTGTTCTTAGTGCGCCTGGATAGCTACCACCATCTTATCTAAGTCTGACGCCATAACAATGATGTTTTCAGCATTATTGTGTTCCAGCAGTTAGAGATAAGATAGCCAGTTCCTCAGTGATTGAGGATTCCGGGAGTAGTGCGCTTTCACCTTCAGCCTTATCACCACTTATCATCAGGTGTGATAAACGCTAAGTGCTACCCCGTAGTGAATAAAAAAATGAAAATATTTTAGTTTTAATACAAAGGTTTTTGTAAATTTTAATTCAAAAAATTTTTGTGAAAAGAATACGGTTACGCTATCAATTGTTTTCACCATTTATTTTAACTTCAGATTTTTTCATAGGCCTCATTAATTCCATTTAATTAATAAACATTATCATATTTAGCATGTTTGCAAAAAATCACATTATATTTCGAGTGTATTAAAAAAGTGTATCGTTTAGGACCTATTCTTATATAAGTGGAACTTTATACAACTATTATCGAGGTAAACCTACGCTTAAGTCGATGAGTGTTGACTTCCTGAGAAAAGTAACCATAGTACTACTGTTTATGTGGCATAGTGGTGAAACTTTTACTTCTAACTCGATTCCTGAAATAATAAAAAAACACAATAAACTTGTTACTAAGGAGCTCTATCTCATTGGGATGCCGTGGCAGCAACGCCAGCACCAGTCTATCAAAACATGTGAAATTGTATTACATTCCTAGCCCCTACTTACTCCTCATTGCCCTTAAGAACTCTGCAACATAAGCTTGAAGTATTTACCTATGTATTTAAAATGACTTTGCTACTTGTATTATAAGTAAATCAAGTTTTTTACACATCCCACACTTTGTCTAATATCATATGATAGTAAGAAGTTGTAACTACGAAACTATTGCTAGATAAATTTTTCAAACGCCTTATTATAAATTTTTTGTTCGTAGCATAAATGCCATTTGAAGCGGAATCAAATGGGGCGCTTGTCAAAAACTTGATATCCCACCTGACATTGGCCCTGATATTTGAACCGTTCACGCCATTCCAAACACATAATACATACGTACACATATACGTCATCATAAGTAAGTATACATGCAAATAAAATCAAGACATAAGATATATTTATAACGGCATGCTATTAGATTAATTCAATTGTTAGATAATGGGAAACAAAACGACTTTGTGCGGTGATTGAAATATTCTAAAACGAACAGTTAAATACCCAAATAGAAATTTTATTCTCTTATATTTTATTCGTATACGTTTCGTGCCGTTTTACGTACCGGGGCCTAAGCATGATATATACCTTTAATGGAATTTTACATTGATTGTGCAAGCAATATGTCTAAGCTTTTATTTTAATAATATAATGAAATTTTCGCTGGTAGTCCTAAATAACTAAAATGTAATAATAATATAATACCTTTTAACTACACTCATGTTATATAATATTCGACTTATGAACTCATGCCTGAACGTATATTGATACACTTTGTGCCATAGTCAACTTTAAAAAATAAAAGTGTTTAATAATGGTCATTATGATAAAACCGGATACAGCTTTCACTCATTATAAAACACTTATTTTTCTTAATTTTACAATCTCCATGGCAACCGTAGGATTTACCGGCCCTGACTTCCAACTCTTTCGAGCCCTTCTTTAGCCGGCAACCATGAAGCTCGACTTAATACTGAGGTAACTCAGAGTATTAAGTCAAACTTCATGCCGGCAACAATAAGAAACTTTTTTTAAATTAGAATTTTGAATTTAGAAGGTATGGACCGTATAAACTCCTATCAGTGGGGTTTGGCGCCAATCCATATTTTATAATTAATATTTTTTTGCTTAATTTTTGAAATATATGATAAATGTAATGAGTGTAGATAAAGTAGTGAATGAGACTGCACATAACTCGGTATTAAAACACTCGTAGAATTCTATAATAAAACTCGCCAAGGCTCGTTTTTTAAACTCCCACTCGTGTTTTAATACCCCTTATGCGACAGTCACATAAACTACTATTAATGACAGATAATGTACTGTCACAGACCTGTGAAAACCCTGAAATAGCGTCGTATCGAATTGTATGACACAAAAACATCTTGCAGGAAAAATTAGCACACGACTTGCAATTCAGTAACTCATGAGCACAGAACACGGAATAATAGATTGTATTACAAGGGAGCAAAATAACATATTTACGGCGAGGGATTCTAAAGTAGAATCCTGAACGCAGCGAGGGATTCAATATACGTCGCCCGAGGTAAAAATAATTTTGCGGCCGAGTATTACACTCTACTTTTCATTTTGAATATAAGGAAAGTAAATACACTCTGCTTTTCATTTCCTTCTTTAAGAAAAGCAATAAAGACCACTAAAACTACCTAGCAAAACAAAGTCAGGCATTTCTCATCATGACGTATCTTTATAAATAATTTCTACGAAGCACCGTCTTAACGATTCGCCCTTGACATTTGGCATAGTGCTTGCTCCATTCCATCCGTTTGGCATCACATCGAACCTTTACACGTCCATTAAAAATGTTTAAGACAAATACCAGCGCGCACATCAATAATAATGTCTGGTTTCAACATTTGTTATTAAAACAAGTTTGCCAGATTATTCTTAACAAAAGTTTGATGAATGAATGAATTTCTTTCTGAAAACCAAAACACTTTTTAGACTTAGTTCTTGAAGTTGTATTTTTTACATTGATAGGATGATAATTTCTCAATAATAACGGTGTCGTACAGAGGCAATGTAAATCCTTACTTATATTATAAATGCGGCTCTGTCTGTCTGTGTGTTACACAATCACACCTAAACTACTGAACCGATTTGAATGAATTTTGGTACAGAGATAGTCTAGAGCCTGAGAAAGGACATAGGATACTTTTTATTCCTGAAAAATATCATCTTCCCGCGGGATAACGTCGTGTAGTACACGCGGGCGAAGCCGCGGGCGGAAGGCTAGTAAATTATAAATGTAAACTTTTTTTGTATAGTTAAGCGATAATTACCTTCAAGTAACAATATAAATTTATTTGTGTATAAAAACGTATATAAAAATATCACTCAACCTTTATTTATTTTTATTTTAGTACACAAAATTTTATTTTAGTACACTGCATTGTATTTTTCAATTAGATAGATAGATAGATAAACACTTTATTGCTCACATAAAGATCCAGGTACATAAACAACAGAAACAAGTAACATACAATTATGTGGGCAAAGGCGGTCTTATCGCTAAAAGCGATCTCTTCTCTCGATGAAAAATTAACAAAGAGCGAGTGGCAGTGCACAGCAACATACAAAAATTAACTAATTTGAAATTAAAAAATAAATAAATAAAATAATAATAACATATAAATAAGTCTACATAAACAACTTGCTAAATAACATAATAATTAAATAAATGATTATAAAAATATACTACATATACATTACATATATTATTACTACAAATATAATAATATACTACATACAAATAAAAATAGTTGCAAACTACGATTTAGTTAAGAAATACGAATGCAGTTTCGTCTTAAAAATGGCAAGTGACTTCGAATGACGGATCTCATGCGGATCAATTAGATAACGAGTTTATATTTTTCAATCACGCCTATTTACTCTGATTCCACGACTAAGCCGTTTCTTTTAGCAAAAAGTGGTCAACATTGTGTCAAGAATAGAATTATCTCTCTTTCTAAGTGTTGAAGGTGTGTTGGCGTGTGTAAGGACAGTAAGTACAGTAGCCTGTGTGATCCGGTAGCTGTTTGAGGCGACCGCTCAAGGTCTCTAAGACCACCTCCCGCTTGTCAATCACTCGTCTACAACGAACAAAAAGAAAAAAGAATATACAAAATTTAAATTCTGATGCAAAGCGTTCGAAAAACTTTAAATATAATTTTAAATTTCAAAACTCATGTGGGAGTGAGCTATTAGATTGAAGTTGCGAAATGAAATATTAGCTTGGCTATTTGACTTTGTTTTTGACCTGGTACACTTAATAGAGAAAGCTTTTAACTTTAAGAAGTAGGCAAGTAGTGATGCCGTTCATTTGCGAAAGGTACATGTGTATGAAAGAATGTATGCAGTGTGATTGTTCTATAATAAAAAATAAAGTTAAACAACTTCTAAATAATGGTATTTTAACTACGTAACTTGGATGGATGTACTTTTACTGCACTGTGCTATTATACTGTAACCTCTACATTCACTGAGCAGTTTTGTATGGGAAAGTTAAAAAAAACTCGTATTTTGACCCATATTCCCTCGATTTATTGATTTCTTTTTGATGACATAACTAATATAACCCTAGAGTTATGGGATATATATCAATCTTGTATAGTACATCTTGTATAGTTTGCAATATTTATTCTGTTCCTAAAATAATGTCACGCACAAAACTGGCTATCGAGCATAATGTTATTGTAACTAGTAATCGTTATCACTGAATCTGCGAAAGCTGAGCTATTAATAACGCTTTCTCAACCTTGACCTCGCTCTTTGCCAGTTTGAACTTTGGAAACCCTTAATATGACGCGACTAATTGGTGTTTCTCTTTAGTCTTGTAAATGAGGTCAAAGGACTTTTGACTGGCCCGAGATCGTAAGGACAATTTGATCCTGCTCTCCCTAGAGAGCAATGAATTATCTCTTTTTCCTAGTAAACAATATTTCTGTCAATACGGCTGAAGGTGCGCGATACGACATAATTGGCGGAGGCTATAATTCGATAATAAACTGCTCTCAAGAGTTTTATAGTCACCTCTGAAAACAATATTTTATACAGTGAGTATACTGTTCGCAGACAGTGCTTTAAAAGTGGGTCAGTCCGGGTACGTTTACAAAACGAAACTAACATTACTTTATTGTTATTTTATTTTGAATATTCATAAGTAATCACATTCATTCGGCGACAGCGTTTTAACGTTACAGGGGGATCATAATTGTCTTTCGATAAAACACTTAATAAAGAATTTGATATTTTAATCATCATAAGATAATTGACAAAGAATTGGCAGTCTTTCACTCTAGTCCCATAAACATAATATCACTCGCCATACAAAATTATGCAGCATTTACACGAAGCTAATACTTAAGAAAATCCAGTGTGCCAGTCCACTAAGACAAGAGATATAACTATTGATCACTGGCTTAAGGACAATCAACAAGGATAATAATGTAGTGGACTGTTTTTATTTACACGATGCATTGGAGACTAACTTTGTGGATTGTCTCAAGTATTGGCTCCTGTAAATGCTGCCTTAGTTGTTCGCTGGAGTGTCTGTCGGCTGTCAGTAGGGTGATTTTATATAATTCTAAAAATTACCACTAGGCCGATAAGTTTTTAGCACTATTCTTGGGCTTTATAAAAAATATCTAAGTCGATTGCGTCAACTGCACAGCTGATGCTACGGTCTGTCTCTAGTGAGTCGTAAATTGCGATCACTTGATTGATGGCCCACCGATGAGCTCTGATCATATTGCAATCAGCGCAATATGGGCCACCAACTAAACGCATCACAAATATTCACCTCTATGACCAAGCAATAAGGACTCAATACAACGTAATTATCGACATCCTCCTCCATCTGCAATACACGAAATTAACATTCACATGGTCATTGCGACTTTGATAAGTTCAAAGCAGATCGATAGATCTCTTACAAAATAATATTCAATGAGCTCTTTGTATAGTTTAACACGATACTTCAATCATATTGCAATAAATTAATTTAACTCAGACATAATTTACAATGAAGTACTTATTGTAAATTAAATTGGTTTATATTGAATTTGTAGTCATTTCTTACGTTTGTTCATCTAAAAACGTATATACATATCAAGCAATAAACGTAATATTATCATCATCATAATATAATAATATAATAAAATATAATTTTAAGTCAGCACTTTTGAAACCATACTTACTAGCACGGTAATTGGCATTATAAAACAAAACATACATTGGTAAATAAAAGATACATGTGAACCAATTAGTCCCGATAAGAAAATCTGTAAACTATATCTAAAGGTGTGTCATATAGACTAAATAAGTGGTGATAATATTCCAGACGAGTGAAAGGATTAAGGTTCGAAAAGAAGACGGATGGTCACGCAACAATCCACTTAAAATGTGACAAGTGAATGGGTCAGATGAATCGAAGCATTGACGATCTGCAACGTAATCGTAGTTATGTGAATGATATCACCATCTACCATTATCGAAAAATGTTTTAAACGCTGGGCGCGAGTGAAATCAAACCATGATCTTTGCAATTGGTTCATATGGTAAATAATAAAAAAATGCGTCAGATGAATAGATTCATTGACGTCCCGTAAGTCCCGTGACTTAGTCGCAGGTTGCAGTTATGTGAATGATTATTACCTACTATTTATCGATAAAAGTTTCAAACTCTTTTAATTATTTGGACACGAATGAATTTACATAGCATGATCTACATTTAGAAAAATACATATTTGTGAAATTGTGACCAATGAATGACCTGATGAATCAAAGCATTGACGACCCGCAATGCAATCGTCAACGACCACCAATCTGCATTGGGCCCGCGTGGTGGGTCATGGTCTATTCTCCTTATCCATCCATGGGGATGCCATTCAATGGCTGATGATGATGAAAATATAATCGTAGTTATGTGAAGGCTTATCTAACATTATTGACAAATGTTTCTACCACTTTCAACCAACTGATGGGCGCTAGTGAACCATGATCTTAACAATCAATTCTTAAAGTACTGTCGAACTAATTGAATCATGACCCATTTTGCTAGTAAATTAGTTTGAAAGCGTCAAAACTATAAATTTATGTCAGTGTCAATGTCACCAAGTTTGAATTTCGACCTTTTAAAATTTTAATATTTGTAAGAAAATGAACATATAGAGGATCATGATTCAATTAGTTTGACTGTACATTGAAAAAATATGCCTATTTGAACCAGTGAATGGGTCAGATAAATCGATGCATCGAAGCGTAGTCGCAGTTACGTGAATGATATCTTAAATTATCTAAAAATGTTTCCACTGCTGTGCGCACTAGATTGGAACCAAAACCTGATTTAAATATAATTGGTTATGCACAAACTAAAGTTAAATTATAGGAAAAATAAAAATATTTTTTTTTTTTGTGACAAGTGATTGGATCAAATGAATCGAAGCTTTGGCGAACCGCTTCTTAATCGTTAATGTTGATGTGAATTATTTCTACTAATCTAATAAATAAAAATGTCGTGTCACAGTGTTTGTTATCGAGCTCCACCGAAACGGTTTGACCAATTTTGATGTTTTTTTGTATATATTTGGTGGATCTGAGAATAGGATGTATGCTATTTTTTTATTCCAAAACTCCACAGTTGCAAAGCTCCGGGGCGCAGCTAGTATCGATATTATATACTACAACCGCTACTAGGCGTAGTCCAGTCTAGTTAGTAGGGCGAGTCGTTAAAAATCAAATCAGATTTTATTAAGAGGACTGGTGTACCAAGCGTTCTCCATACAAACAGCGATAACGTTTTCCACCCTCTTAACATATAGCAATGAATTTTCGATATGTTGTTAAAATGCATAAGACCTGGGGCGGTACCTACGATTCGTTTTTTTTTTAAATATTCTCTGTAGATTTTAAAATATTGGCACTTTTTTGTTTTGTATGAAATCACTAAAGTGCAAATATTTCAAAATCTATGATAAATATAAAAAAAAACAAAACGTACCGCCATAGTTCTTATGCATTTCAACAGCATACCGAAAATTCATTTTAAAGTTTACAAAGTTAAGCAGTTTACAAAGCACCTACATTTGATCTGGATACGCGGCAGCGTATCAGCCAAGTTCAAAAGCAAACAGAACTGGCGAGCAGCGCCAAGTTCAAAAGCAAACAGAACTGGCGAGCAGCACCGTGTGTATCTTAACACGAACCATTTGGAGCCAGTTTTGACCCCCTCATAACTCAAAAACTATTACACAGAAACATGTCAAATTTGGCTTATGTATTGAGACTAGCGAGATAAAAATGTGCTCCAAATTTTATATACACAGTTCAAACGGTTATTTAGATATTTACGTCCAAAAATCGTTATTTTTATCACTGACTCACCTATAATCAAAACTCTAACCCACTTCCAGATGACCTAGAAAGCTGAAATTTGGCATGCAGACAGGTAATCTGGTGAATACAAAGGAAAAAAATCCGAAACTAGTATTTTTTTAAAATAAAACGTTGACAAACTTATATTTGCGTTCCCCATGCACTTATCCTGTATAAGATCTTGTATAAGATGAAGTACAAATATAAGTTTGTAATAGTTTTTA
Organism: Crambus lathoniellus; assembly: GCA_949710035.1. NCBI lineage: Eukaryota > Metazoa > Arthropoda > Insecta > Lepidoptera > Crambidae > Crambus > Crambus lathoniellus. The sequence continues at coordinate 21,762,777 of OX453299.1, forward strand.
TTCTGTTATATACCAATAATTCGACATACTTCTCGAAGTTCGGCTAGCGCCGACGGCGTAGTGGCCATTCCATATTGAGGACTCGAGAGAACCAAGTTCGAACCCCAGATTACCCAAACACTTTTTTGTCCTCGCGTTAAATTAATTACAATTTTGCGCTATCTAGCACGATATCCATAGTATTATTATTTATTAATTATTAATATTAATATAAATTATAAAGTTATGGAAATTTTTACTTTTTTGCATTCACAATCCAATTTTTATTATTTAAAAATGGAAAATGAAGTATTTAGACAAAATCGACCATCATCTCACAACCAGCTCCGATGGGACTCGAACCCACGACCTTTCGCTTAAATTAAATATTAATATAAATTATAAAGTTATTTAAATTTTTACTTCTTTGCATTCACAATCCAATTTTTATTATTGAAAAATGGAAAATGAAGTATTTAGAAAAAATCTACCATCATCTCACAACCATCTCCGATGGGACTCGAACCCACGACCTTTCGCTTTCCGGGCGACTGCTCTAACCACTGAGCTACGGAGTCGTAATGATAAATGTGAAAGTGTGTTTGTTTGTTTGTTTGTCCTTCTTTCACGTCAAAACGGAGCATAGTACTTATAACCCGACCACCAGGGGGCGCAATCTTCATACATTCAAATGGGAACTAACGAGAAGCCAAAAATGCGGAAGTTGCTATTTTCTCCCTGTAGGTGCACACTTTGCACATAAATAGTTCACTAAAGTCAACGATAGATGTCCAAGTTAATACACCCACCCACAGTATAGAAAAGAAGAGAAAAATCCTTTTTTCTATACTATATTGTTGAAAGTTGATGGAAGAGTATAAAATTTAAGGAGAGTAAAGTGTACTTATAGAAAATAATGTCAAATAATCTAAATTAGCTGTAATTTGTATGGGGACAGCCTGTCCAGTGTATAAATAATAGAGGTCAGTGGCTATGTAGTAATAATTATATAGTATTCTTTGCTACTGCCAAGGATTCTATATTAGTGCATTGTGCGGCAAAAGATACGAGTTTGTCCGGAAAGCTTTATCGCTTAATGAAACCAGAATCAAAACGCAAATGGAAATGCAATATCTGCTCAGGAGCATTAAATACCTACTGCAACTTCGTCAAGCAAAACACCCTTCACTATTACGGCTAGGAAAAAGAAACTGTTGGATATAGGAAAATCGGTTAAAAATGATATTTCTACGTCCACACCAAACACGAGCATAAAATTAGTTTCATTGTCAGTAGCTGATACACAAGGGCAAAGTAATATAACTGACCATATAAAATATACTGAAACATTTGGTATTAATTTTATTATGAATAAGTACCTACTAATAATTTCTCTACAAAAAGTAATGATATCTCATCAAAAACATAAAATATGTGAAGTGAGAGCCAACTTCAGTATTAGGAAATATGCCTTGGTTGTTGACTTCAACGACAAAAGATGTGAGATCTAAATGGGTGCCAAGTTTAACGGTCAGTCCGGAAAATTTAGTACATAAAATGTTTTATAACAACTTAAAATATAATTTCTTCTTATAACTTAGGATAATATATTGAAGCCTAAGGTCTGACTTGGCTAGTTTTCATATACGAATTATATATATATTATAGCCTTCGCAAGCTCTAAAGCCGAAGTTCTTATTGTATTCTTCCAAAAATTTGGCTTGCTGGTAGACTAGAAACTAGAGATGAACATTGAGCTCTTCCATGACTGTTTCAGTAAGTACCTAATAATTATTCGTATACAAGAACTAGCCAAGTCAGACCTTAGGCTTCAATATATTATCCTAAGTTATAAGAAGAAATTATATTTTAAGTTGTTATAAAACATTTTATGTACTAAATTTTCAGGACTGACCGTTAAACTTGGCACCCATTTAGATCTCACATCTTTTGTCGTTGAAGTCAACAACCAAGGCATATTTCCTAATATTGAAGTTGGCTCTCACTTCACATATTTTATGTTTTTGATGAGATATATATTTCTTGCTGCCTGTTATAGTAGTTATTGTTACAAAAGAGGAAAAATTTTCACACTATAATTCGGTTAGAGAATTTGAAAAACTCCTAAAAAACGGGCACAATTTCTTCGAATATAATTTTAAAATGCGTTAGGTTTTAACAAGGTATTACGCATTTTGTATTTTTCAACATTCTGAACACTGCAGCTTATTACTGTTATATTGAATTAATTAAAACTTTTGCAATATGATAATAGAGTCATCATTAACTTGCAATTAGTAATACGACATTATTACCTTCTACTAAGTAGAATCTACTTATTACCGTTTCCATTCTAACTCCAATGCCTCTATTGCAATCAGTGTCAAGTAGAGACTAGTTATTCGAGTAATGACTTGATTCCAATTAATCAGGGGTATGACGAGCAGTTGCGTCCATTCACTGCAGTGTGCAGTCTGCAGTATGGATGCCTTATCGCGAGACATTACTAACCGACTCTAATTTTAGAACGGCCGCTCGATGACCTATCGGATCGACACTCCCTCTTGGAATATTCGTATAGGCTGCATTATGTGTAGGAAAAGTCGTTTGATTGAGCTGGATGAGACAGCAGCGCTTAGATCTCAGTTTGTACGAAAATTCAAATTCAAGTCTCGGTAGAAACTATTTTGTATAAATTTCTATTATGAGTAAAATTGTCTCCTGGGGGTCTACCGGCTAAAAATATGAAGTTCAGATCCATATTACTGATTTCAAGCCCAGACCCATAATATGGGCTTCAATTGGAGCTACCGGCTAACTGTTTTTCCGGATCTGGATTTCGCGAGTGAATGATAGTCGCGTCTTGTTGCATCATTTCAAATAAATACCAATATTTAACAAAATATTATTATTTCTCTGCATTTTTTACTCTAATTATTTATATTTTAAATGACAACGGATAAAGTCGATAAAAACAATTAATTTAGTTCTTCATAGTATTAAAAACAAGTATTCCTAAAATAAATAATGTACGTATCAATTAATAACCAAACGCAAATGACAAGCCTTTCTACAGTATTCCACCTATGAAAGATCTTAGTCCAATATGCATTTGATCAAAGAATTTATCAATGAAACCATTCGAAGTTGTCCTCGTCCAATTTCTTGGATAAATATTTGATAAGTGGAATACCACCCTTAACTTTACTTTTTGAATTATGTAAATAACACAAAATTAATAAAAATAACGAAAAAGGCATATCTTTGAGGGTCAACTATGGTTTCTCTTCGATTTGTGTGCGCTAATTACGTGAACAATTTGACAAATGACCCCGTCATGGCAAAATTTTGTAGAAGTTATTATTTGGGTCATTTTGTGGTTAATGTTCTTCATTTCCTCTGATGATACTACCCGTAAGGCTCATTACCAGAGCAAGGTTGCAGATATTTATCAAGATTTAAAGAAAAGCAGACCGAATGTTCCTTATAAGTTTAATATTGACATGATGGAATGGACGGCTACTCCAAGACAAGAACATTGTTTATAAGATGATAATTACAGAGAAAATCATTCAACAGAACCTTTGAAAGATAAACAGTACAAAGTATACCGTAATAATGTCTTAAATTATGTGTTGTGAACTTGTGACAATAACAACTTGGTTAATAAATGCATGATGATACCATTTTGCGAGTTCTTTATTTCTGGTTGTTAATTTCTTGTACTTACCTACTTATACCTTTGTGTTTACATAAATTATTAGTATATTGTGACAAATTCAGACTAAACAAAGCCAATATTCTCAATTAAGAAGTGCCACAACACAACCCTTCCAGAATTTAAAATAAGCAATGTTTAGTTTCTTGAATTCATATTTTTAACACTTATTTATGTAACATAGGTAGGTACTTATTTTTATCATTATCTTTATTTTATATAAATTTGCTATGAAAGAGAAATAAGATTACTATCATTTATGAGGATGATTAAATAGTTAGACCTGTAAATACATAAGTTATTTATTTCTTCAGCGGCCAAAAGTTATTTTTTTTCTATGATTTTTCAGTTTAGCACATCTTATGTTTTCAGTTGCTAACTTAAATATAAATAAGTGGGTTTTTGACATTACAATTTAACAGCAATTAAGAAAATTAACAAATTGTCTATCAACTCATAATTTTATTTGAAAAATATGAGCTTTAAGCGCTGTCTCATAAGAGTTGCACACAATAGACAGGTATAGATGTGCATTGTAGCTATGCTATATTGTACTTAGTAAGTACAACATAGCATAGCATATTATCTAGTTGTACTACTTACTACAAAATACTTTTACAAAATAGCACATAACGTGGATTAGGTACTTTGAATAGAAATTGCTAAATAAATAGGTTAATAATATGGTTTATTTATTCAGTAATTCTGAAATAATTGCATCAACCCGAAACGAAAAACAGACAAACTAGAGTTAGTCTGTTAAGTATAGAGTATCTAACAAATGATAACAGATGGGAGCTTTTATTGAAATTTATAACTTAAACTTCTATCGATTAGGTTAAAAATAAAAAGATATTTGTTCGACAGAAATGATTAAAAATAAGCAATGATTAAACTGTTCAAATAAAATAAAATTCCTTTATTTCTTTGCTTACTGACTATTTTAGTACAAAATCACAATATTAAAATTAAAATAGGCTACTTATGTTAACATAAAGTTACACCTAGCAAAATATGGAGAGACTAACTTCTCTCCACTCTCCTCAGAATGCCTTTGAAATAAGAAGCCAGATGCACTGCAGAAACGTGGAAGCGCCAACAAGGATTTAAAGATGTTAGTGAATAACACACGCAGGGCATTGTAGGAAAGCTGGATAAAGTTTGACCACAGACTACTGGTATAAAATTTTTGACAATAGGCTTTAAATAAAGTAAAATTTACTTCTACTGTACACCAAGCAAACCTATGTCTCACCATGTTACCACTGACCAACAAAGCCCTGCATCCCTATCCATCTATATCAGAATAAATTGTCATACAGAGTTTCAGTTACTCTAGGTATTTAAACTGACTTACACGGCCCAAGGGAACCCTGTTCAAAAGTAACAGGGGCACATTTTCAAGTCTCTTAATGTTACCCCTGAAGATCATGAATTCACTCTATTTCTCGTTGTACCTTAGGCTGTGCTTCCATATATAGTCCTCGCCGGAGCTTTTTGGGGCCACCCAGCGATAGGCTGAGCAGCACAGCACCATGTCATCAGCATAACTGATATTATTCACACATACATTATCTATATAACAACCATGTGTGCTGCTCAGCCCAGCGATGAGCTTGTCCATATATACATATATAAGAGCGAAGTCAGCCCATCCTGTCTAACACCACATAAACTCTTCAGAGCATGTATTTCCCCACTTTACCACATTTTTCTGATTACCATACCAATGTGCCAGTACATTTATAACCTCAGCCAACGAGAAACATCTTTAACTTTAAGTTTTGTCCAAAGGTCCAAAGCTTATCATAACTTCATAACACACAAGATCAAATGCTTTGCTGAGGTCTTAAAACATGCATTTATAGGAAGGAGTTAGCTTTATAACATAATAAATAACAGAGAACTTTAACACGGCTCAATATCACTTGTGTCAATCAATAGCACTTTCCGTAGACAATTCCAAAAAAAAAGTGGCTATTGATAATATCACAGAACACAATTACTCCAAGGAGGATAATAAGTATTATCTAGCACTTCAGCACTTCAGCACACTTCAGCCAGAATGGTGGCTAGGCTAGGCTAGGTATTTGGTTTAATTTTTGTGTTTCGGATAAAAATCCATAAAAATCCTCAAAGCAGTAAAAACAAAATATATAACCGTGTACGTACATAAAATAAAACTTTCCTATTTTTGATTTACATAGTATCTTCATTACTTTAATTAAATGCCTAATTTTTGTCAACAATTTATCTTTAAAGTTATGTAAATTCCGATAACGAAACAAGTAACGAAAATTTGAATTTCACGGGTAAAATTCCATTACATGACTTCGAGAGAAAGGAACAGCGAAATAGCAATTTGTGTTTGTCTCTTTCGCTCCATCTTTTCGCTCCGCTTTTAAACTCTCTTCTGCTAAAGTTCAACGTTTTACAAGTGCTAGGGGTATATTTACTATAAATGAAGTTGATTACACTCAAAAGTAGCAAGTTATTTCACACAAATTGAGAAATTAAACTTTTCCATGAATCTTCCGATACCAAAATACTCGCCTGCTTCATTTGACATAACGATATGAATCTGGGTTTCGAGTTTTTACTTTTTAATTTTTACAAAATACTGATTCTGGGCTTCAACTGTCAAAAATGTATAGAGAATTTTCTTCGTCATTCACTCTTTTTCTGACATATGGGTATGGGAAGAAATATGAAGTCCATGGAATTAGGCGGTACCGCCAAGTTCAGATTATGGGCTTCAAATGTCAAATAAAGCCCATATCCATATCCAGATTTTTTAGGCGGTAGACCCCCTGTTGTGATTTATCATTTGACTAACATACATGAGTTATTGAAAGAGAAACCGTTTATGATTGAGCCTACACGTAAATCTTCAATTGAAGTCAAATAAAATTCTGACTTAACAATGTACCCTGAAAAACATTTTTTATGAAATTAAAGCAAATCTGAAAACCAGCCTGTACTCTAAAATACTAAACGTACACAGAACGTGACTCTAGAAATATTAATTCAAACTAATCTCAATGTAATTAAGCAAGCGGATGTTGTATATCAGATGATAATCTATAAATTCACGTTAATATTATTTAAGAAATATCGATTCGCTTCCGCTCGGATTGCACTCAAAGTAAACAGTCTGTCGTGACCCCAGTGCAGCACCAGCAAGTCGTTATGAAACAATAAGAGCTAAAGTAGGGAGAACACTTGATAATTGGCGAGCAGTGGGCGTAGAAAAAACGTGACAATCGGCAAGTTGGCAAGCGCAGGTCGTTGCCGCAAACTCTCACAAGATGTAATATCAATTTGAACGATGGCCTTGACACAGAAGCGTATTAGAGTTTCTCTACAAAATGGGGGCACCGGATTTTTTGTTCATAACCAAAGATGACAGTATGAATTGGTTGGAAAAACCTACAAGAACGCGTGACGACAGCTCGTCATATAATGTCTGAAAGATTTTTTCACGACGGTCTGCTGAAAATCTAAAGGCTTTAATAGGAGTTGTATATGAAATAGCCAAAACCACTAAAAGTTCGCCGGATATTCAAAAAATACATTTAAATAAATGGCTTTATTTTATTTTATTTACGGATTAGCTATTGCGATTATACTTTATTACTCTATTTATCTTTTAATTAATCTTTATTTCGACACATCCTGCATTTTATTTTCATAGCACATGGTATGGTTTTTTAATTTACTGATCTTTATTTTCATACGAAGTGTTTATTGTTGTATTTTAATTTCAACAATCCATCTATCTGTTTTGGGTTAGGTTTACCATTCCGATCAGTGGGCGTAATGTGATTGAAAGTCGATGACTCTCCAAAATGATATGAACTGTTTTTCTCGAAACGAAACGAGTTTGCGCGCAGAAATCTAAAATATGTTCAGGTTCTCCACGATTAAAAATAAAAGAATAACGATTTAACAGTCTAATTACATACTGTAATATTACTTAGAATGATGGCTGATATTGTACCTCAATATATCGCGAGGAGCTGCTTGGCCACACCGGCTAGTCCGCGGCGGGCGGGCACGGCATGCCGGCCCCTGGTACTACTTGCTAACTGTGCCAGAGCCAACGACCCATTTTCTGAAAAAGGAAAAAAAATATTAAATTTAGTTTTAAGGATATAGCATAGGTAAAAAAAATATCGTCGATGGCCGTTGCTTACACAAGCGAGGGGGTGCTGGGATCGGTAAGACTCCGGCCGCGGCACTCTCGTAGACTGAGAAATACGTGTAGACGCGGCATGCAGCGCGCATTCTATTTACATCTAAAATATCACCTATGTGCGCTTTTACTAAGGAAATTATATTATGTAGAATACAAGAAGAATTATTATGAATATTTATTGTAAACGTCGGTTTGTAGGAAGAGTAGATCTTAGATATTATTCGTATGTAGTAAAAAAAGCTTTTTTTAACAAAGATAGTCACTTCAAACGATTCTTCAAAATGCAGAACACAGCAGCAGCTATTTATATTTATTTTCTATCTCTAAATGATCTTCGCAGGCAAAACTACAACATTTGCTACAAATTACACTGAAAAAAATTAATAATGTATACTGCTCTAACCAGTAGGTACATTTTCAGATTTATTCCAATCAAATTAACAAAACTTATAATTTAATATGAAAAAATATAAATAACTCATACTAGCCCATCATCTAATACTTTTTTACAAAATAAATCTACTTAGTTAATCAATATTTAAATAAGTATACCGTTTATATAAAATCACGCTATCAATTTATAATATAAATCAATATATAAAAAAACACTTAAATAAAAATATTGTTTAAGTACAAAAAAATAAAATAAAATACATATTATTCCAATACCAAAAATGATAATATCAAATAATACAATAACTTGTGTCATTGAAAATTGGTAGCAACGATCACATACACCCAGATACAAGAAAATATCTAAAAGTTAGTTTTCGACATTTACCCGTCCGAGAATCGAACCCGAGACCTCAGAGATAGTGGCACCTAGAAAACCGGTGCGTACACCAATCGGCCACGAAGATCGTCGAATTTGTTTAAACTAAATGTAGCGCAACTGAAATAATTGATACTTTGTTTACTAATGTAAACTTGCCACGTAAGGTAAATCAGCCACTTTAAAAAAACCTTTTTTCATTACTCATTTTAAAATATCTTTATTTTTCACTGTCACTATTTTTCGCCATGTACGCATCATAACCCTTGTGCTCTAAAAATGGGTAAAAACGTAAAAACTTGCCTAACGTCAGGTTCTTTTTTCTGTTTAAATATTATGCGATATGCTGAAATATTTGTACTAATTAAAAATTTAAACCGAAGCGACAGCAACACAACTATATGTTAAAATTTTGTCATATTCATTAACATGAATCTCAAGACAATTTTGTGGTATGTGTGACATGACAACCAAAGGCGACAGCAAAAAAGACAATAATGGGTGCATCCCATTGCATTGTAAAGTGATTGACTGATATTCGGAAAATTCTAAACAGTTAAACAGTGTTTATTAAATTAGTCGCGTGAATTGAGTGAACTCACAAAGGTAGTTTTATAATGTGGTTGGTTATAGTACTTGAATAAAATTATGTGTGAATAGATTCACCCAGAAGATGCCTATTCACTTGCGACTTTAAGAGGTTTGGGTTGTAGGTACTCGGGCAAACAGAAGCCGGCAGGGTATTCCAGGCATGAATCATGATGAAGGAGTACTTAATTCTCTGAGCGTGAGTTTAAAGGAGAGGGCGGAATGAGGTTATGCAACTCAGATGCACACTCGTTAAAGCATATCTGACAAGTGACTCAGGGGATGACACTCATAGCTGAAGTCCCCCATCGACAGTATGGGAGTGCTTATTCGCCAGGCCAGATAAAGAGGTACGCACTGTGTATCAGACTAACACCAGTAACATAGAGATCCTTACTACCGAACTTAGTAACTGTACGGTCACTTCAGTCTACAAACCTCCCAATGCACCGTATTATTCAGCTGTCCGCCGAACTTTAACGCCCATCCGGTTACATTCGTCCTTGGTAATTTTAATAGCCATAGCGAGAACTGGGGATACAGAACCAGTGATGACAACGGAGTGAAGGTTGAAGAATGGGTTGATGGACACATACCTACTATCATTGATCCATGATCCAAAACTTCCGTCATCATTCAACAGCGGTCGCTGGAAAAGGGGTTAAAACCCTGATCTAATCTTTGCCAGTGATCACATAGATCACGAGTGCGTGAAGAGAGTAAGTGGTGCAATACGGAGGACCTAATTATGTGCCAGGCCTTACGACCTGAAGGATAAAATAATAAAATAAAATAAAAAATATCTTTATTCAACTTGACTTAAGAAATAAGCTCTTTTGAATCGTCAATATTTTCGTTCAAGACTTTTTTAACTGATAAGAATAGGCGCAATAAACTTATCAGCTTTAATAATTGGAGTAACGATTTCCAAAGATTTATATCGTTAACTTTTACAACTTTTCATTATAATATTACATTAGTTCAGCTAAGGTTATGTGTTACATCAAATCCATGCATTACGGTCTTTCAAATAGTCGTCTACTTTATAATATCCTTTGCCCATGAGCATTTTTTGCCATGACTTTTGAATTTGTGCAAAGGCAGCTCTACTAAATTCTGTGGAACTTTATTAAAACTAGCTACGCTTTTCCCCAAAAACGAACTTCTTCTTTTTTTCAAGTCGAATCCTTGGAACGGCAATCTTATTTTTATTTCTTGTTTTGAATTGATGTATATTGCTACGTTTTACAAATGTATTGAGATACTTCTTCACATATACCATATTCTCATATATGTATTGTCCTGCAACAGTTAATATGTTGATTTCTTTTAAAGAATCTCTTGGCCGAAGTTTGTATATGGCGCGAATAGCTCTTTTCTGAACCACAAAAATACTTTCGGTTAGCTGCTGAACCCCAAAGTAATAGGCCGTAGGACAATACACTCTGAAAATAGCTAAAATAGATTAACCTTGCCGTTTCAATATCGGTTAAGAGCCTTATTTCTTTAACAGCAAATGCCACAGAACTGAGTCTACCGGCCAAGGCTTCAATATGAGTGTCCCATTGAAGTCGATAATCTAATGTTATATCAAAAAATTTAGTACTGTTAATTAATTCTACTACATTGTCATCCAATTTTATGTGAATATCAACCTGTCTTACATTTGGCAGGGATATTTTTTTCATATTTTGTTTTTTTCGAGTTTAATGATAGATTAATTGATGGTATCACGGCAAAAAGAATTTGCCACAGTACCATCAATGGTACTGTGTAATGGTACCATGGTAAAGGAATGGATTATTGCTATGAAACCAATGCGCAACTTTCGATAAAGTACTATTTACTTCGTCAGAACAATTATTACCCCTGTCAACTTTAAAGACTAGAGGAAGTGTCATCAGCAAATAGCACTGTCTCGCATAAATTCTTTGCTTAAAAAGGAAGGTCATTTATATAAATTAAAAACAGCAAAAGGGACCAGTATTGACCCCTGGGGTACGCCCATGTTGATAGGGGCTCCAGTAGACTCAGTTTTTTTGATAACTACTTTCTGTGTTCTTTCACATAGATATGATTGCATAAGGCTAACCGATTTATCATAGACACCATAATGTTTTAATTTCCTTAAAAGCGTTTGGTGATTAACACAATCGAAAGCTTTGGAGAGGTCACAATAAATACCAACTACATCTCGCTTGCTCTCCCAAGCATCAAATATATGTTTTTAAATATAATATGATAGGATGACATACCAAGACCAGTATGAATTAGATCCCATCTCACAGGACACCATCGATTTTGGGAATGAATTGCTAGAAGCCATATCCGAAACAACGAGAGAAAAGTGGAACAAGCTAATCGAAGGCGTAGATATGACGCATAAAAGCAAGAAGGCATGGTGTTTTATAAGGAAACTAAATAATGATCCTAAAATCGCTGATCGTCATTCCAATGTGACCACAAACCAGATCGCTCACCACTTACTCCAAAATGGGAAAGCTTCCACGAAAAGTCTCCAGAAGAAATTTACACGAGACCCTGGTAAAGAGGTTAACCACTTGGACGAGGCTTTTACAGAAACAGAGCTCAAGTTTGCCCTTGATAAGCTCAAAGAAAGTAAAGTCGCTGGCTTTGACAACATCAGGGTCGAGCAGCTGAAACGGTTTGGTTTCGTACTACTTATACAAAACTGTCATTTCTTCCATGGCCGCTTCCAAAAGGTATGTAATCTAATCACTGACGTTTTAGCCACGTACTTTTAATAAATGACATTTGTGGCAGAGAGTGTATATAAAACTTCTTCGAGATTATTTATTTTTATGAGTTTATTATCTTTGATATAATATGTTAGTCAGTTTAAAGTTAGCCCGCCATTTGTTTATGCTTTGTGCAATGAAATTAAAATAATGAAATAAATATTCCTCCTTTGGAAGTACTTGTACCTATGCAATATTTCATTAGAGTATCAAAAATTTTACTCCGACTATGCAAGTCTCCTTACAGAACTCCGCAAACTTATCTGACGCGGTGGTTAAATTTGAGAGTTAAAACTGTCAATACAGCTGACAGACTTTTCATTCTTTTTTATTGCTACTGGCGCCTCAACCATCGGTTTTAGATATTGTTGTGGGGATTTCGAATTTCGAATTTCAAAACCGCGAGAGCATTTCTTGCAAGAAATTGTATGCATGCTCTATTTTGTACTTATAATGGATAAGAGAATCAGTAATAAAAATGTTTTGAACCTGAAATTTACACAAAATGGTGCGGTTTATGTTCCTCACTCAAAGGAAAGAAGCTGGACTTCTCACAGTCTCATAAAATTGGTGTAATGGTGATATTAGATCAACTAGGTATATAAAATTCTTACGTTGGTTTTATTTCAAGAATTGATTTTACATTATGTCTCTGTAAAAAACTTTTTCAACAAGCGAATTTCTTATTTCTTGATGCAATTTTTTACACCTACCTATCTTAACTTTCTCACATTTTAAATTTTGAGGAACCTACAACGAACCTAAATTTAATATACAGTAGTAGAAGTTAGAAACTTAGACTAATTATGTACCTACAACACAACAAAATATTGGTACTCAAATAGGTACAACTTTTATGGGCTCTTAAGTATCTTAGGCAATATTATCCGTCACTTTTATTTCAAACTATTGATGTTTGCTTTAGGTAATGAGTAAAATAACTTGTCCTAGGTTACATAGGTCTATGGTTATGCAATAAATGGCAAAGCACTCATCTATACCCAATCCTGAAGCGCTATTTCAATATTTCCTAGCAAAATAAGCATCATTGAAAAAAATTAGGATCCTAGTGTGAGTTTTTTTTTTCAATTTTGGCGCAATCGGAGCGATACAGTCTCCACGTCCAAACGCCGCCAATGCCAGGCGGAGACTGAATAATTATGCTGCGAAACGGTGCACGATGCATTTTGGGATACTAGTTATTGACTATAAATATAACAAAAAAAAATTTTAGTAACTTCCCTAGATATGACTAAGAACTACTTACACAAAAAAAATTAGCTTGATTACTCAACTAGTTATTGAGATAATTGAGTTTAAGACGGAAAAAAGGGGTCTTGAAAATAATTTTTTTTAGTACATTGTATTTATTTTATTCAAATAAATTTTAGTAACTTCCCTTCATAAAGAAAAGATCTATCACATATAATATTTTGGAAGGCCTAGCAATGATACTTTGTCAGGAAATTTAATTTAAAAACATTGAAAATTTTGAGTTTGATCGCCGCAATAGCCTTAACTAGGTGTTCCGCGCGCTTTTTCTCGCGCTGTTCCCGTTTCAGTGGGAATATTAGAAAAAGTTTTGTGTCTTTATGTTTTTCTGATGTATTACTGTAATGTTTCATCTGCATCCATTCAGTAGTTTTTTTTTGTGAAAGAGTAACAAATATCTAACACAAACTTTCACATTTATAATATTAGTAGGATTTAAACCAACTGTTATTTGAGTATCGGCAATCTAAATGGGATCTGGTCAACACTGTCATAAACTAATAATCCACCTCTTTTACGAGTTCAATTTACCTACTAGGTTCATGTCTTTACCCCATATAAGGAAGGAAACTAACAACTCTGCGTTTTATAATTTTATTAATATTATTATCGTCACAAATTTCGGAACAGGTTTAGATTAATAGATATGAATAGGAATAAGCGATAACATGATATTATTCTTGAAATCCAAAATATTGCCTACTTGTTATATTAAAACAAGTAGGTAGGTAGGTTCAGCAATATTTTGGATTATAACATAATAAAATAATTGTAGGTGTTTATTTCCCTTTGAAAACCTTCAATTATTAGTCCAACCACATTTATGAAGTTGTCCTACCTGTCTGTCAATAAGAACTCTGATTACTTCAATTTCCCTACCATCTGTTTCCACAATTCTATGACTATATCCAACCGCTAAGAAACTAATCAATTTGAAACGACAATAATTGATAGAGTTCGTTTGATTTGGCACAGTGAACTCAGGAATCTACGATATACACAATTAATTACGAACATATTTGGTCCATAGTAACATTTATACAAAACAAAAAAGATAATCGGTTAGCATTAAGCGGGTTAGATTGTGACACGGTTTCTATATTTTTGGCTTTAGCAAGGTCGCGTGTGTTAAACAAATAATTACTTTACATTAGTGATACTTTCTAACGCCTTTTCGTCTTGAGTTCGGCTATACCTATTTAAAGTTCGACTGAGCACTGTTTGACTATTGATTTCACAATTACATGCGGATTCCAAGTAAAGAAATGTATTCGCTTAAAAGTAAATAACAGTACCGATATTTGCGTGTGCTCAAACATTACATTGTTTTCTATCGACAAAAAATAGGTAATTGAACTGTTTTATTATAGCATATGCCTATCCATTTAAGGCGGTAGTTCTCACAACATATTATTTCATTGTATGCTTCATTCGTTTTAAAAGCATATTCTTTGGGTGTGAAGAAATAGTAGATTGTATTACGAGGGAGCAAAATAGCATATTTACGGCGAGGGCGCTATTTTGAATCCAGAGCGCAGTGAAGGATTCTAGAGTAGAATCCCGAGCGCAGTGAGGGATTCTAAAGTAGAATCCTGAACGCAGCGAGGGATTCAATATACGTCGCCCGAGGTGAAAATAATTTTGCGGCCGAGTAATACACTCTACTTTTCATTTCGAATATAAGGAAAGTAAATACACTCTGCTTTTAATCCCCCTATATAAGAAAAGCAATAAAAACAACTAAAACTACCTAGAAAAATAAAAGAATGGTGGCGGGGGGCTTCGCCTTCTCTGTTTTTCTATTATATTAAAAAAATTGAAGTTAAGATAAAACAAAAAAATTTTTGAACAAAAAAATAAAAAAATAAAAAAAATTATATGTCCATCGGATGCCTCTTAAGGATCTCCGGGATACAGTAGGGCGTTGAAAATTTTGTTAGATTTTAGCTACGACGCACCGTTTTTGAGATATTAAATTTTTTATAAAATTCATTTTTGAAAAAGTCCCGGCCCCATACAAAATCAGTAGAAAACTTTTTCATTGCCGATGAGGCAACTCTATGGTTGACTGTAACCAAATTCAGTTCTATTTTTTAAAATACTTTTACACCCTAGGGTCCAACGCAGAGTTTTGAACCCGCTGCTCAGTTTAAATATACATCACTTTCCGAAAATGTGAGATGAAAAAATAATTATGTCATCTGATAGGTAATACTGTTTCATATTTTTGAAAAGCTAGAAAACTTTGGGCACTGTAGGTCTATTTATTAATTTAATTTGTATCAATATATTTTTCTTGTAATATACATGACTGTTTGCTGCTAAAATAAATGAAAAAATATAGAAATAATGAAGTGTACAACAATTTTGAAAACTTATGTAGTTATTTGAATTTTTACTTTTTTTGCATTCAAAATGCAATTTTTATACTTGAAAAAATGGAAAATGAAGTATTTTTAGTATACATTGATGAAATTAGCGCTGGCTATATAGCGCGTAAGAAGTATTGGATAAATTCAACGCATCTCGTAACGACTCCGTAGCTCAGTGGTTAGAGCAGTCGCCCGGAAAGCGAAAGATCGTGGGTTCGAGTCCCATCGGAGGTAGTTGTGAGACGAGTCGATTTTTTCTAAAAATACTTCATTTTCCATTTTTCAAGTATAATTTTTTATTTTGAATGCAAAAGAAAGTAAAAATTCGAATAACTTGCAATAGTAGTTTCATCTTTAGCGATTGTCAAATACCTGCCGGCCTTGCATGAATGGCTTTTATCACACAATATGATATGGTACGGCATGCCGTCTTGCTTACACATTAGTGGGGTAAGCAAGACAACTTGCCGTACCATATCATATCGCGCGATAAAAGCCGCTCATGCTAGGCCGGCTGGAAAGGTATTTCTTTCGTGTGTGAGGGTAGTAATACCTTCACATTGATGAAATTAGCGCTGGCTATAGCCAGCGCTAATTGCTCTATAGCGCGTAAGAAGTATTGGATAAATTCGACGCTTTTCGTAACGACTCCGTAGCTCAGTGGTTAGAGCAGTCGCCCGGAAAGCGAACTTGGTGCCAAATTCGTGAAAAAAAACTGTTTTACATAAGTACTTATTAAAATTTAAATTCTAATACATTTAAGAGTTTCTGTGTTTTAATAAACAGAAACTCTTAAATGTGAACAGTGATGGGAGTAAAAAAATAAGTCACTAACAAAGATTGAAGTCTTGTTGTTTCAACTCAGGCACTGTATTCTCACTTGATGTCGCACGACAGAGGCTATTGCAGAATCTAACAACAAACAGAGAAAGGTATCGACTGGCAAATAGCCATAAATTTTTCAATTACGTATGCATTTACCCAGTTACCTAGATTTCCGTGATTACGGCAGAGTGACTAATATGCTATTAGTCTTTTGTTGCCGCATCGTGTGCACCGTGCATTAGGGTCGTAAAGAGAAAGAGCAATCGTATCGATATCAGCCAATCGAAGGCCATCTGTTTAATAAGGAACCGATGACATTTTTTGTTACTCAATTATCATTGTCCTCATATGAAATAGGTGGACGGACAGTTAATTAAACGGGCATGTCGCAGACTGAGAGCGTGCCTAGTTTTTTGGGTGACCAGACTATTGTTGGCAATGCAAAAAAATTTGGCTTTCAAGGCATACGGCGGGGTCGCGAGCCTCACGCCCGCCCCGACCTCGCCTGCCGAACTAATAACCAATCACACAATGCAATAATTGTTCACCCGACGTGATTGTGAACACAGAATACCTTTGCTCGTCGGAAATTAATGGCCGCTGGTAGAATGCTCGCGTCGACTACAGATAACAGGCAAATGTAACACCCTGCATGCTAAGTGAAGGGCGTTCTGCACGCTTGATGCAACATGATTTAGTAGTGCGTGAGACTTTAAATTCGTAACATATGATTGTTTTTTATTCAATTTAACATTTAAACTGCGAGTAAAGAGTTGTTTTACAATGTTGCTTGTTAAATGTTAAGCAGTCTTGATTTTCCTGAGTGCCATGAAAGATGGTGAAAGTTTTAGCCTTGCATTTTGATGCGCTAGTGCAAGTATTTATTTAAAAACCTAATTGACGGGTGGCAACGAGAACTACGCTGTTTTAAAGAGCCTCCTTTGCCTCAAGCGTTCTAAAATGAGTTTGAGTCCTAACTTACGTAAGTTCGACATGGGAAGCTAGTAAGTGATTACTTTAATAACTATATTTGAAAACATTGTTTCGTGATACTCTCTCTTAAATTAAATGCATACGGTAAACATCCAGCACTTTCGCCACTTATAATAAAGTTCATTACGTATTGTTATTTAAATTTTTACTTTTTTGCATTCACAATGCAGTTTTTATTATTGAAAAATTTAACTAAAGTATTTAGAATAAATCGACCCGTCTCACAACCAGCTCCGATGGGACTCGAACCTACGACCTTTCGCTATCCGGGCGACTGCTCTAACCACTGAGCTACGGAGTCGTTCTCAGCTCCGTAGCTCAGTGGTTAGAGCAGTCGCTCAGTGGTTAGTAAGTCGCAGTTGTGAGACGGGTCGATTTATTCTAAATACTTAAGTTTAAATTTTTTGTTACGTATTTATATAATTTTGATTTCTGGACTATTTGGTTTTATCGAATATTATCGTCGGTTATTCGAAGATGCCATAATTCTAGATACTTACCTTTAATTTTGTAACCATTCTAAATTATATGCAGAGTAATGTATTTTCGTAGATGCTGATACTGTTACCAATCGTAATTTGTGTTATTCAAGTGTTTCGTCGTTATTGTCTTACAGCCTTGGAACCTTGACGAAACAAGATTGAAGCTGTTCATTTCTTAAATCAGTGGGTACATTAACTCTTCACTGTTCCGCATTTTGAAATCGAACAGTAGTGCTTTTAAAATTGTAATGACTAGACTAGTTTGTAAAAAGATTTCGAATTTGCAAAACAGGTTATAATACCAGTAAGCGATGCTGTCGAGTACTTGTGTATTGTTTTCCTAGCTGTATTGGTATTGCCGGGTATACTATATACATACATGTTGTTGTAGCATGTTTACATGGGAACGATAACAGGCGTAAAACAACCTTTGGGTGTAATGTATAATTAACGAAAATATTTGTTTTGCGTAGAGATTACAGCGGTGTGCTGGTGGTAAAATTCACAATGAGTTTGTTAATTAATAAATACCGATGTATTGACTAATAAGTGTGAATTTTTTGACAACATTCTGGCATACGAAACATTTAACTTGTATTTGCCAAATGGGCGTGTTGCGACTTATTTCATAAGTTTCGGTGACAAAAGACCCATGTTTTTTATATAAGTATTTTAAGACCTAAAATAATATTTAAGACTTTTATTTTGATTGTAGACAATATATAAATTGGATAGATCCAGTGATCCAATTTATATATTCATATAGCGAAATACATGATGATTGATTCCATGGTTGAAAAAGACAAATAAACAACATTCAGATAGAGTTACTTCCGTCATATTATTAGTATGGGTGAATAACTATGTTTATTATTATTATGTTTTCCAACAATAAAATTTGATTACTCTTCATAGTTAGAAAGACCATTATTTTTTAGTATCTCAGTCATGAACTTTTAGTATTTTCGTGAGTTTAGGTGCATATTATGATTTTTTCACAATTGCTGAATATTAAATTAAACTTAATGTAAAAGTCTCAGAATTAATCTAAAAATGGTTGAATCTCGTAATGAAACACTCTAAAATCAAGTAATATGGAAAGAATCTCCAATGATAGAGTTAAAATCTTTCTGTGTTCTGTGGATAGAGTCTTTTAGGACGTAATGTGTCTGCGTGAGTATCTTTTTCCCACACATTTAGTCCCGTTACTTCATAAAATGAATGATAAAATTATGATAACGATCATCTTCTTCCACTCTTAATTAAATAATTTCAGTTATAGATCTATTAGCAGAATGGCATGAGATAACCCTAAGTTGTGCGTGCGTGCATATCGTAAATAAATTGTAGCAAACACTGCGTCTGCGCAGCGCTCGTGGGAAAGGCGGTGCAGTGGCATTTAGTCGTCGGCTGCGCCGCGTCGTGCCATCTCCGTTACCACAGAATAAATTCTATGAGTACTACATCTTCATCTATAGGATGACTTTGAAGTCTTTAGCACCTTTTAAAATCAGAACATACGCATAATATTGAGTCCTTTCCCCAAATATGAGGCAAATCCGAGATGAAAATTAATTTTTTTATCCCTGAAAAATCATGTAAAATACTCAGTACCTCCTTGGTCACTATAACAAATAAAAATAACTAAAAATTACAATTTAATAAAATAAATCATTGATAAATTCTTCAAATATCATACTAGTCTTAAACTACTATATTGGCCTCCAGACAAAACGCGGGGCTAATAACGTGATTTTATTCAAGTTCGAGCACGGAATTCACCGAAACAAACAATGTCACCCATGCTTCATGCCCGCTTTGCCCGCGTCCCTGCGCTGCGCCTGCGCTGCGCTGGCGTCGGGCCGGGCACCACCTCTTTTTACGTAAAACATTCCTTAATATGAGTACATTAATGGGCTAAATGGATGCCAACGAATTCAAAATCATCTTGTACCAATATACCAGGACACTCAGAAAGTTTTGAGAAACTAAAAAAGTAACTTCTATGGATAAAATATTTTAATTAAATCTTTTCAAAGAACTCTTTACCAGCCTCTATACAAAGTTTCATGCATCTGAACCTCTGATCAACAATAACACCCTGAATCGATTTTCCAAACAATTTTCCAGTCCGCCGCTGACATCTCTTCCATGGCTTTCTCGAACGCTGATAGCGCGTCTTCCGGCGATGAAAACTGTATCCCTTTCAGGTGATTTTTTATTTTAGGGATAAACGGTAGAGTTGGTTTCGAAGGTCCTTCATCCAAAAAAGCCATTTAAAGTCGATCAAATGAAATCATTTCACGAAAAGGTTCTCGATGCAGATCCATATTTAGGGATTCGTACAAAAATGGTAATTACTAAAAAGGAACCCTTATGCTGCGACTCAGTCTGTGTGTCTGTCTGTCACAGCTGGATATCTCGAAATTATTTTATGTGCTAGAAGTTTATGTAAAGATTACAGGAAAAATAAAACAATGTCTCTAAATAGTAAACTTCATCAACGAAAATTTCACTAGTTCCGCTATCGGTCAAGAGATGGCGCTGACCTAAAATTGCAATATTTTACACCGCAAATTCTCTGACAAATATAGCCTCGCCAATGAAAACATTTTCACGTTTTATTTATTTATATTAATGATGGTATGGAACCCTCGGTGCCCGAGTCCGACTGGCTTTTGACCGGTTTTTTAATGCGACACGATAAGCCTTAGCACTATTATTTATTCTGTGACGATAATTTAATTTGGCTCTCGAAAAACTGTGGAGGGCAATTCGAAATTCGACTTTTTATCCCGGAAAAATATAAGGTTCCCGCGGGACAACGTCGTATAGTCCACGCGGGCAAAGCCGCGGGCGGAATTCTAGTAATATTATAAAGTGGAAAGATATGCCTTTAATAGCTAAAATCGAAAACTGCTGGGCCGATTTCAAAACTTCTTTCACCAGTAGCAAGTTACATTGTTCCTGAGAGGCAAAGACTATATTTTATCCCCGATATTGCCACGGGAACGGGTACCACGCGATTAAAACCGCGACGAGCGATAGGCCGGAACGCATGTTATGACTCATCGCCTGGAGCTCGGCATAATCTTGGAAGGATCTGGGCATGCGTCTCATACCGACCTTTTATATGATGATGGAGTACTGGTAGCATTTATTCTGTGCCGTTACCTAACGTTGTGATACGCGGCGCTTTGATGGCGATGCTATGAATTTAATAGTCACTTCTTAAGAATGGTGATTAGTTGATTACTGTTTAAGAATTTCTTATAAGTAGTTTTCTTTGCTGCGGTGCGAATTTTATGACTTGTTATTTTTTTTATCCCCTCAAACCTGAGCAATATGGTGACTAGTTTTTTTAAGCGTTAAAAATTTAGAAAAGTTTAATAGTTACTAAGTTTGTTTGTTTGTAGTAAGTTATCACGCTTTTAAACTAAGTCGCCTATCGGGTTCCCTTAATTTATTTCATAACAAAAAACCGATATTCATCTCAACAGAAAGTCAGTCATGATGAAGCTGTGAGACTAGTTTTCTTGCAATTACGCAGAAATCAATTAATTTTATTTACTTGTTTAATGGAATTGTGTAAGTGAAAGATTAGGCCTAAATATAGGTTTATGTAACCGGTACAGTGTTTGCCCGCAGTTACAACTAGATTGCTGATAATGTTCAGAGATTGCAAAAAACGAGATACAGCGGATGTTAAGTGAACATCACATAGCCACTGCATTTTAAGCCTTATGACAACATAACCTAGTAAACACCGCATCTTAAAACCAGCTTGATACTAAATGTCGCACATTACTGTCGACATTTAATTTAGATATATCCACTGCCGATTTATTCTAAATACTTAATTTCAAATACGGGTCTCACAACAAAGACTCCGTAGCTCAGTGGTTAGAGCAGTCGCCCGGATAGCGAAGGGTCGCGGATTCGTGTCCCATCGGAGCTGGTTGTTAGACGGGTCGAATTTTTCTAAATACTTCATTTTCAATCTAATTTGTTTTCTCAAGGGTTTTATCTAGTTTACATAACTTAGTTATCAAAATTAATAAAACGTACAAAAGAAAACAAAATGTCTCATTGTTGAAAATATTGGCTACTATAATTATTTTGCTTCGTAATACAGTTATCAGTCGATATTATGTGATCGAATGCAATCGCTAGCAATGCATACAGTTCCTCTGTTTAATCAGTATTGCGTTGATGTCTTTTTTGCGAGGGTGCGTGTGCGCGGCGTTTTGGTATAGAATCTAACGATTTGCAATTAACGCCCGTCCGCGTATTTTAGTGCGTTTATTCCGTGTTCTTACATTGTTCAAGAAAAACGATTCCAATATTATTTATGTTATGCGTTATGTTTTATAGTGATGGGGCGAAACTTGTTGTAGAAATTATTCTTTGCTGAAGAGATAATGTTGTTAAGAAACATCGGTCAATTTTGGTAGATGTTGGTTTTAATTTCAATTGCTTAATTTGCTGGTTAAACCTATAAAAGTCTGAATATTGTTGATATCAAAACCAGAGCTCTACGTTGTTTAAGCAATGTATACCTGAATGCACATTAATTGAAGAATTGACAAAATAAGTAAGATTAACATCTCAGTTCAGTTGTAAAGACTTAAACTTATCCTACACTTGCCTCTCTAATTGTTATATTTTCTCTGAGTCCTAACCACAGAGTCATATATCCAATTAATCTTAACTTTTCGGTATAATAAGGGTTGCGTTACCTTATGTTTACTTACCAATTTACATGTTATGTCCTCATCTAATCCTCTTGTTAAACTTTGTTACCAGAATCAGTTATGGTGTTGGGAAATGGGTTGCACAATGAAAGAACATATTCAACGAAACACTGCTTGCCTATAATTACATGACATGCAACAACATTTTGTGACTTGTGTACAGTAATAAAAGTAAACTAGAAAATTAATGCTAATTGAATGTATATGTTTAGTTTCGTTGTGGAACTACACTAGTACCTATAATGATTCTTCAAATAAATAGCTTTTTAAAATGTTAACGACCGTATAATTAGAAAACGATTTTCGTTTAATTATACACTTCTGGTTTTATTGCCGAGATCGTGTTAAAATAACTATAAATTAGGCATATCCAATTAGTTTTATTCTTCCTAGGATGATATCACTAATCTTTTAGTACGTAATTGAAATTTAAGCATGTACTACATAAATTAAAGTTAGAAACATACACTTCGCACAGCTTATGCTGCTTATAGCATCAGAGAGTCTAGAAAATGTTCATTGCTTTTATTGAAGTTGTAATGAAAATGCAGTTTCCCAAGAACCAGAGTTGTTGTGAAGCAATACATTTTTGTTACCCCTATTTATATCACTCCGACATAATACAAACCAGTTTAATTGTCAAGTAAGTGAGTTGTAATGCAAATAGTAGGTTAATTGTGATCAATGCCTGCGTTTGCGAAAGACACGAAACCTGTGACAATAATAATGATACTGTGAAGGTTGTAGATATCAGCCATTTAATATTCATGTAACTTATGACCCGGGTGCTTTTAAAAGGAAGGTGGAAATCTTATTTCATGCGAATAGGTCGACCTTACCGGTGGTATTATATTACAGTCGTTATTTTAAAATACGTCCGTTATCGGCAATTTTTTGTTGAGTTAATATGGACGCGTATTCTTTCACATACGATATTTTCAATTATATAGAATTTGTGTAGAGTTTCAATGGCAAAAACATAGAAAAGCAGGCATAATAAGATCGCATATTTAGAAAAAAAAGAATTTGAATCAAAATCAAGATTGATGATTGCGTCTCGTGCTAATCAATCAAATGATACATAGACCGGTATCATTTAAGTTATTTACGGAGATAGGATTTGGATTGATTTAGACGCACCGATGGCCGTTGGGGCGGAAAGGTTCTCGAATGGCGACCGCGTGCCGGACGACGTTTCGTGGGCACAAGGTGGACCGACGATCTGGTCAAGGTCGCGGGAAGCCGCTGGATGCGGGCAGCGCAGGACCGATCGTTGTGGAGATCCTTGGGGGAGGCCTATGCCCAGCAGTGGGCGTCGTTCGGCTGACATGATGAGACGCACCAGTTGGAGTCCTAAGAATAATTCACTACTTGTGGCTCTAAATATTTTTTTCTTTGTCAATTTTTATTGGATACAACGAATGAAGCTACAGAGAAGTAGCGTTTCTTTTCCCATCTTTTTTATTGTCAATTTTTTACTTTAGAACTTTGCTTAAGATGGTACTAACTTTTACATGGTACTTTTTATAAACTCTTTACAAATGACGGTGGCAAAAACCGTCAGTAACTTAAGAAGCGTTAAATTGATTTCGGATTTTGTTTTCCTGCTTAGTTTTATTAGCAATTTTTCTAATACCGATTTGACCGTTCAAGAAGAAGTTATTCCTATTTAATATAATGCTTTAAAATTATTTTTCTAGATTTCTACTTCACCAAAAATAGAAACTTAGCTCTAGGGATCGATAGACATTTAAGGGCGATTGGAAGAAATTCTTTCAATCAAAAACTGTTTTACAGTGTCATATCTCGACTACACTATGCATGACTTTATTGTTGAAAACTTAGTAATACTCCCGAAATCCTCAATCACTGAAGCAATATCTATTCTTATATCAAACTGCCGAAACGCAACAATGCTGAAAACATCGTTGGGCATCGGATTTAGATGAGATAAAGTTAGCTAGCCAGGTGGACTCAGAACAAATCCTATCACTAAAAAAACCTTTCCGTAGCACCTTTTTTATTATAGTGAGGGCAAATACAGTCATTATGTATACCAAACGGCATGTTGGACTCAGCCAGACACAGGGCCTGTCACAATGTAGCCCCATTGGGAATCGAACCCGGGACCTTAGTGTCTGATACCGGTGGTGTGTAGCACTAGACGACAGAGGTGGTTCTAAGTAGAAGCAATATCGTTCACTTTATAGTTTTCATTAGTGTAAGAACTCGTTGATGTCTTTAGTTAGTTAGCAAAAATATTCGATCATGGTACTTTATTGATTTCATATTTTGTCGTGTCGGGACTTAAAATGGATGATAATGATGACGACGATAATAGAGATAGTTGTGAATCATAATGCCATGTGGTACAAAATATAGATTAAAAAAAATCTGTGTGTATGCCTTATGCATACCTATGCAATGACGTGAATATTGGTTTTTTTATTATGTATCGACTGGTGCCTGGTACCTGGTGAATACTTTGTATTTTTAACTTTGTTTTATGGAACAAAACAACACACTTTATTATACGGTACTGAAGTAAAAAAAGATTAAAAATAGTGATCACGTTTCCCTGGTGTCGCGGCTGCTACGAATTTCACCAGCAGCGTAGTCACGATTTATTTTTCGCTTCTGTTTGCTGGCAAGTTTTAGGGATCTGCCGGTAGTAATTAAAAAGTAATGAAAAGTATAACTATTACAACATTGACTGAGATCATCTTATATTAAAAGTATCTTTTACTCTTGCTCTATATTTTAAGTTAATTTATGTAAAAAGACTTATTTCAGCTCCAATTCCTAACTTCTCCGAAGAAAGACTACATCAACCCAGAGTTTTTCTTCCTCACGAAGAAGAAGAAGAGTTCTAAACAAAGTGAATAATTCTGATTTAGAAAAAATAACAATCACAAACATAGTCATATATTTTTGTTCATTAGCATTTTCTACATTAATTCCACCTCACATATTTATTTATTCAATTGTCACATAAACAAACTCAAAATGTACAGAACCAACACGAATATTTACAGCGTACATTTAGCTAAGTTAGCAGTTTTTGTGTCACCTGGCGGAAGGCGGTGCTCACGATATGGCTATTAAATCTGGTAGTCGTTGCGTCAACGCGAATAATGTTTAACAGCCTACACATAGCTGCGTTGCGGCGCCGCACCGCCGAACACAGCGTTACGCCAAGGAAGTATAAAATGTCGGAGCCATATCGATGAACTAGGCCGATCGAGATCTGCCTGGGCGCATCGAGATCTAGCGGTGTTTGGTGATTTGGCCGATCATGATACGCCTAACATAAAGTTGGGCAGATCGATGAGAGCGCCGATTTGGCATTAATAGGCTAGCGACTCATGTCACTTGGGCACATCGTAATGTAGTTCCATTCCGCGACGCTTATGGCACTCGTTGCGCTCAGTCAGCTGTGTGTTTACGTGCGAAAAATAGAAACATACGGACAATAAAAAAATGGTGGCGTATCGTGATGTGACCTGGGCCCCGATCGCGGTATTTCTATGACGCATTAGTCAAGTGTACGTGCAGTTGAAGTGCAGCTGACGTGCAAAACCGTTTTTGATAACGCGCGGCTCTGACAGTGCGACAACGTTTTCTGTTCCGGTGATAATCTTTGGAACTAAAACAGTTTTCATACGGCAGTCTATTTATAAGTACCAAGATAAATTAGAAAAAGTTACGTACCATCGTCCTTTGAATTAAAAAATCTTATTATTTTTTTAGTTTTTAGTGATTGTTAACTTTAGTTTGAAGATCCTTTTTGAAGGCGGTTAATTTTTTTAAAAATAACGTTTTATTTTTCGATTTTTAGTGTAAATAATCGCTTAAGAAACTATGGTGATTATGATAAATTGTTGTAAATATCCTATCCGTTACGGAATTCAGCTTTCCATCTGTAGCTACTTAGATAACTTGAAGGAATACAACTGAAGGTCCATTCGTGCATATGGTATTTATAAAACATCATATAACTCCTAACTGTTGAGGAGTTTCACCTCTCATCATTAGCTCACCCTAATAACCTGAAAGAATATAACTATAATATTGGTCCATACGTACGATTAATATTTAAAGAAATATTCTCCAGCTCCTAGCCGTTAAGGAGTTGTAGTTTCCATCACCAGCTCATCACTATGAGATGATGACTACCAGATGCAAATACTTGACTAACTTCAAAAATAAATGGAACGCATAACGCTTGCCTATATTTGAGAATTTCTTTCAATTTTCCTGGGATTTTATCTCCTGGTCCTTACTTGGTGAAAATAAGATCAGGTCAGAAGTACCAACTATCGACAAAAAATGATTCTGAAAATGATCCCCAGTTTGATGAAAATATGAAATCGTCCATATACCTAAATAAAGTCTAAATACACATTATTCAGGATAACTCCTGAACTTCTTGTCAGTTCTTGATGAAATTTGAATGGGACCACACGAGAAGCGTCACCTTTTAAATAAAAAAAGAATTATCCAAATCGGTTCATTAACTAAAAAGTTCTGTGGTAACACACATAAAAAAGTAAGCTCCTCAAGAACTGTCAAGTATGAGTCTTGTTGTAAATAATAACAAGTACCACCGATGTTTACGTTGCGGCGCCGCAACGCGTGTGTTTAGGCTCTTAAGTTACGCCTACTTGCGCCACGTACTCAGTGATCATTAAAAATCTTACTAGTTACCTATCGATTTTTTTCAGCCCGAATCGACCCACTGCAGGGCAAAGGCCTCTCCACCTTCTTTGCACTTCGGCCGGTTTTGTGCAGTTGTATAACAGTCACTTATATACAAGTTGAGATCGTCCTGCCATCATCGCCATCTCGGTCTATCGCGTGAACGTTTAGCTGTGGGGATCCATTTGGTGGCGATTTTTGCCCAGCGGTCTTCCAGCAGACATGGCTCGGCTTCCGGCCCAGTTATATTTCAGCATTGCTGCTTTTTAGGAGACGTCGGCAACAAAAGTTCTGGACCGCAGTGTCATGTTTCTTATGCGGTCAGCTAACTTAATGCCCAGCATGCTGCAGTCCATCCCCCTTTGACACACCCCGAGGGCGAACCTCTGTGATTTGGTCAAAGAACAGGTTTGGGCGCCGTATGTGAGGACAGGAAGGATGCACATGCCCATGAGTTTAAGGTTCAAGGAAATTGATGTGTCCATTTTATGAGATGTTTAAAGGACTAATAGCGTCTCCAAGCGCTCTCCGTGCGTCGAGCGACCTCTTTTTCTTGTCGCGCCTGAAAGGAAACTATAGTTAAGCCAAATTGATGTACTCAGACATGTTCAACCTCCACATCACTCACTCACAAATATTCTGCGACTGACGCTGTTTGTCATTTTCGTCTTATCCAAAGTCCAACCTCGAGGCTAGTTGTTCACAACTCTTTGGGCATTTTTTATTTATGTAATAAAATTATGTTTGAGTGGCAAAAATATTTGGGTCAATTTTCGGACTGTGATATTGTACTGGTTTGCCAATTCTCAATGCTTCTGATGTAATGCCGTCATCTCCTGGACTTTTTTGGTATTGGAGGCTCTTGAGTGCTAGATGTATTCCATATTCATCGATTAATGGGACATCTTCGGGGCAAGAGTAGTTGTTGTGAATGGGGATGGTCTCATTCGAAAAATATGGATTTTTTAAAATTGTGTCTATGATTTTTTCCTAGTCTCTGTGTAAAAGGCCATGACAATACTGCTACAGGTGATACACATACAGGTAATCTGTGTTTAAACCAGTGTTGATTTACCGACTACAGGAAAGAATTTTATACTTGACTATTGAATAGCCTTTTTGAATAAATATATATATATTTCGTTTGTGTATTTGACTAGCTTTCCGCACGCGGCTTTGCACGGTGTGAGCAAAACCGCGTCCCGTAGGAATAAGATATTTTCCCGGAGTAAACAGTAGCCTATATGCTATTCTAGACCATTATTTATTTCATCCAGATCCATTCAGCTGTTTCACTGAGATTGATCGCATTTATAAGTTAACTTATTAGTTTTAACGTATTTTAAATAAAAGGTTTAAAAAAATTCAACCGCTTTCAAAAAGAATCTTCAAACAAAAATTTACAAACACTAAAAAACGAAAACAATATTAATCCTACTAATATTATAAATGTGAAAGTTTAGATGTTTGGATGTTTGGATGTTTGGATGTTTGGATGTTTGGATGTTTGTTACTCAATCACGCCAAAACGGCTGAACGGATTTGGCTGAAATTTGGGATACTGATACTTTGTAGTCTGGAGAGGAACATAGGCTACTTTTTATCCCGGGGAAATGTCACATTCCCGCGGGATAACGTTATGAAGTCCACGCGGGCGAAGCCGCGGGCGGAAAGCTAGTTTATAATAAATATTAAAACTTGGTAATTATTAGTACCAAGATAAGTTAGAAAAAGTCACGCGTTTTCGTCATTTGAATTAAAAATTCTAATTATTTTTTTGTTTTTTAGTGGTTGTTAATTTTTGTTGGAGGCGGTTAATTTTTTTGAAACGTTTTATTTTTCGATTTTTAGTGTAAACATTCGTAGCTTGCCTAGAAATTACATGGTTATTTTGATAAATTGTTGTAAATATCCTAACCGTTACGGAGTTCAGCTTTCCATCTTTAGCTACCTAAATAATTTGAAAGAATACAACTGAAGGTTCATTCGAGCATATGGTATTTATAAAACATCATATAGCTCCTAACAGTTGAAAAGTTTCACCTCTCTTTATCAGCTTACCTTAACCTGAAAGAGTATAACTATCGGTCCATACGTACGATCAATACTTAAAGAATTATTCTCCAGCTCCAAACCGTTAAGGAGTTGTAGCTTCCATCACCAGCTCATCTCTATGAGATGATGACTACCAGATGCAAATACTTGAATAACTTCAAAAATAAATGGAACGCATAAGGCTTGCCTACATTTGAGAATTTCTCTCGATTTTTCTGGGATTTCATCTCCTGATCCTGACTTGGTGAAAATAAGATCACGTCAGAAGTATAAACTTTCGAAAAAAATTTTTTTTGAAAAAACATCCCCACTTTGATGAAAATAAGAAGTCGTCTAAATAAGCAAACAAAAGTCTAAATACGCATTATTCAGGATAACTCCAGAACTTCTTGTCGGTTCTTGATGAAATTTAAATGGGACTACACGAGAAGCGTCACCTTTCAAATAAAAAAAGAATTATCTAAATCAGTTCATTAACTAAAAAGTTCTGAGGTAACACATAAAAAAAACATACAGTCGAATTGATAACCTACTCCTTTTTTTGAAGTCGGTTAAATATAAAGATTATGATCTTGTATAATATTAGAAAGAACCCTTTAAATTAAAACAAAGAAATGCACTTAAAGTGAATCCTACATCACTTGACTTTTTGACGATAGAGCTTGATAAAAGAATGATTTCCAACGTATAATATTACTGACCTTCCGCCCGTGGCTTCACTCATGTGGACTATATGACGTTATCCCGCAGGAATATGATAATTTTCCTCGAATAAAAAGTAGCCTTTAACACTCTTCAGCCCCCGAAATATCCCCCATATCAGAAATCACGTTGATCTCTGGCTTCGTTTGGACGTGAAAGACGGAAAACAAACAAATAAACACACTTTCACATATTTAATAATGTTAAAGTATGGATTTAATTTACTTATTAACTTTATCAAACATGATTTCGGTAGTAAAACTTTAAGGTAAAAAGCAGCGCAAGAAAAATAGACAGTTATTTTAATTTTAGTTTTTTGCATTCACAATGCAATTTATATTATGGAAAAATGGAAAATGAAGTATTTAGAAAAAATCTACCCGTCTCACAACCAGTTCCGATGGGACTCGAACCCACGACCTTTCGCTTTCCGGGTGACTGCTCTAACCACTGAGCTACGGAGTCGTTGTCGTCGTCGTCTAAATACTTCATTTTCCATTTTGTTTAAGACAGTTGCGTAAACTGAATACAAATTACTGAAGATTCTCTGAAGCCGTTCGGCAGACTCCAGACGGCGGGATCGGACTATGCGGAATTCCAAAGAGAAAAGTTTATGTTCTGGAATAATCATCATCATCATCAGCCATTATAAGTCCCCACTGCTTATAATATCTGATGCAGGCCAGGAAACAGGCCTTCCTTATGGATGGATAAGAAGAAAGAAGGAATAAGAAGCATGACCCACCACGCGGGCGCAATGCGGATTGGTGGGTTTGAATGACTGCAAACTCAGCCGGAACCAACGGCTTAACGTGCCTTCCGAAGCACAGAGGAGCTCGAGATAATTAATTTCTAGTCATCGATCCCGTGACCGACCATTGGGAAAGTTGCGGTACTTCAAAGATCAGGTCGAGCGCGCTTACCACTGCACCACGGGCTTCTCGCTCCTCGTGGAACAATAGACTAGCGAGAATCGCGCGATCACCGTGTTACTACAAGGAATGCGGGCTGTTTTGAAAGTGGCACGTGCAAGGTCAAAGGTGCAACTAGTTGAGCTTGTCTCGAGATTAATACGGATAATGCGACTACCGCAACTTAATCACACAAATTTCCACAAATGTCTAGACGTTTTTGTAAGAAAGATTTGTATCGTCAGCCATTTCATATCTTTACTGCTGCATTAGTGGATGCACCATTGTAGACATGAAATTGCTGACTGAATTTTGATTTTCAAATTGACGAGTTTTAAATATATGTACTTACTTTCTTAACTTTTGTAACTAGAATTAAGTATCATCATCAGTCGTTATAAAGTCCCAAACAGGTCTTCCTTAGATGGATAAGAAGAATGGGACATGACCCAATGCAGTTTTGGTAAACAACTGCGAATGCAGCCGGGACCAACGGCTTTACGTGCCTTTTGAAGCACGAAGGAGCCCGAGACAATGAATTTTAGTGCACCCATCCCGTGAGCAATCATTGCAAAAGAAACTTCATGTCAACATTACATGGTGAGAAGTTGGCTTACCACTGCGCCACGGCTAGCTCCACAAAAATCGTGTATCGCCATAGACACAGTTTTATCGGCCACTAACTTTTAAGTGCGTGTTTCTTTATAACCCTATTAATGGCTCTGTCTAGTCGTTATTACAGTTTTGTCGAGGAGACCATATACGAATGAAAGAGTACAATCACCGTGCGCAAATGTCAGTTGGAGGTCTTAATGATTTAGAAAGTTTAAGATCGGTCAAATGATGGCTGTGCGAGATCGTGACCGGTGATGATGGCTACAACTTGTCACCTGGACACCAGCACAATTAAACGAATGCGCAATGAACCACACACACATTAGTGCGATTTTGACAATAGATGTAGTGGAAACATGAGTATTTGGAAAGGGATACATTCATAAAATTTATTCCATATCTCTAAACTGAGCTTTTACTTTGACTGTAAAGCTCGATGATATAATTAATCCAATTCAATTGGTGGCCTAATAAAACACAAGGTAATCATAGTGTTGCTAAACAAAATCAAGTAATTCTGTATAACTAGTAGGTGTGTAGGTATATAGTGCAAACATAGCTTGTACAATTGTTTCTTTTCACTTACTTGTCAATTTAAAAGTATTACAAAATGATTTCAATGAAAAAGAATAGTTTCAGTTTAACATTTTGGGGGCGTCCATTGATTACGTGAGGCATTTAGGGGGGGAAGGGGAGGGGGGTCGAGCCGAATCTCATCTAATCTCACATGGGGGAGAGGGGGTCTCGGCAAATATCACGTTTTTTTTTTGCAAGTAACAGTGTAAAATTTTAATTAAGCACGATTGTATTAAAATGGAAAATTTAAAATTTATTACGGTTCCATTTCTAAGCCATGCTTTTTTTTTCGCGTAGCATAATTAATTCCTTAATCACTTAATTATCCACAAATAAAAGTTGCCTAAAACAAATTATACGGTATTATGCATAGATTGAAGATTATAAAATTTTATGTATTATTTATCATACTAATACGGTCTGTTTCCAGTGGTATCCTAAGTTGTGACGCAAAAAATGCGACGAAGGCGCGTAACAACGTAAGAACTTTCACCATTTATTTATTGTGCTAACATTTGCTAAAAACCTAGAAAACACAATGGTGCCGGAGTTAATTACATCGTTAGTTTCATAACAAAAAGAAAAAAGGATTTGTGTTCCTACAAGAGTACACTTTTAACTAAAGTGCGTAGGTTGAATTCAGGACATAGGATGCTCTTTTATAATACGTTGTTCTTTGAAAATAAGAGATTTTTATTGTTTAAACATTATTATTAAAGTTTGTCATATTTGGTGTCTTTATAATATCACTGACTGTCGAAGAATCATAAGGGAGACTGGTCACCTCTGGACCAAAGATTAAAAAATAAATGTGCGGCCACTTAAAAATGTAATTTTAAATGAAAGTAATGAATAAGTGCTTCATTTTTTCTTATGAGCATAATTATCAGATGTGGATAGTTAAAAAGATAATGTAAAATGATTCTCGTTCCCGTGGGAATATCGGGATAAAAAGTATGCTATGTGTTATTCCAGCCTATAATCTAAACAAAACGTACATAACAGCCCTAGTTCTTATGCATTTCAACAACATACTGAAAATTCATTGCTGTATAAGGTTTAGAGGGTGAACAATGTATGTTAGCGCCGTTTGTATGGAGACCGTTTGCTACACACTTCTCTAAACACGCCGTATTTATATGGACATGTTATAAGATAAGTGTGCATCTAAAACATACATTTACTAAGAAAACCGATGTCAACTGACGACGTGTTAAACACGTGACATCGGAGAAATGTGACCGCACCTT
This sequence comes from Crambus lathoniellus, assembly GCA_949710035.1. NCBI lineage: Eukaryota > Metazoa > Arthropoda > Insecta > Lepidoptera > Crambidae > Crambus > Crambus lathoniellus. The sequence continues at coordinate 21,796,296 of OX453299.1, forward strand.
AAGAGTTACTTGAGTCTAAATATAGACACGAAAAAAATTGTTAAAATAATGTTTTTTATGAATTTTTTGTGAAAGTCAAAATATTTAAAAAAGATTATAACTCTGAAACTATCCATGACAGCGAAGTAAGGTTTTTAAAAAAGCAAGCACATATTACTACCATTAAGTAGAGACTACTTCTAGAAGTGGCCGCCAATTTTTTTTCTTGGTCCAAGCTCCATAGTTTTCTGCCCACTCTCCTTTCCCTTTTGCAATATACTCGTAGAATGTGACACTTGCATCCCTAATAGACAAATTAAATTTTGTGCTGCACTCTAAACTCTTATGCCCAAATACTCGTACGCTACTTATCTTTGGGAGCGTCTCACACATCGCCCTGTCACTTTTAATGTCAAACGTATGAAAGAGATGCCATGATGTTTGAGACGCTCCCAAAGATAATTAGCGTTCGAGGATTCGGGCGTTAGAAGCATCCGCAAGAGTTGGTTGACCATGCAATATCAAGCATCGAGTGAACATGTGAAGATCTCTTTATAACAACCACATGGTTATAAAAATACATTAAAGAGATACAAGAATTGTTTTAATTTACACACTTATTGTTCTTCGTGCAATATTTATAAACAAACCGAAATATTTAGAAAAGCGAGATATAACATAATTATGTTATTTATGTCAACTTAAATGCATAGCGGTATAAAGCCAAGTCAGTCGCTAACCTTAGCGGATTTATTATAAATCCCAACCCAATAAGCATATAGTTTTGAGTTCAATAGGTATTATTGCAACGCACATATGACAATGGTATGCGGTATCATCATTAGGTATTTGCACAACGTAATGGTGACCATGATTCTTAAATTATTAAACATTTGTTGATAAATATTGGATTATTACATACAAATTATTGGATTATTAAATTTTTATATTTTATTTTATTAAGTTTATTAGTTCTTTACATACATGTAGTTAATCTTCTTATTTTATAAATTGGCATATGCATGCAAACTTTGAAAATACTTATTAACATTCAAAATAATAAGTATTGTGAATGCTAATTTATGTAAATTAAGTCAAAATAACATTCGAGTTTCTGAATATTAAAAAATACCAAAAGATTTGCTAAAATACATATTTAACAATACAATATTTTTTTTCAAAAATACAAATCTTCAGTAAAAAGCACTCTATTGGAAATGGAGGCGCATATAAATTTTTCAAAAGTGTTTCGTTTACTCACCAAACAATATTATTCGCTAGCTCAAAAGGGTGTTACACAACAGCATAGATAGACGATCACATTTACATCTAAATGAAATGTTTGCCTAATATGCTCTATTTTAAGTAAAATACGAGCTCCGTATTCAACTAGCAGAAAATATAACATTTAGGTATAGTTAAAAGAACAGCATAATATTGTCTATTTGTACGAATGTTGAATATTATCTCCTTAATGGCTAACAATCTTGATAATTTATTAAAGCTTTTTATGCTTATTTAAACTGAGATGCCTCGATTAATGATACTGAAATAATATTTAATTTACTTTTTATTAGTTATTTCATATTGCTAACAACTAGCCAACTTATATTATAATACTGTTAAGCTATTTATTTAAATTAAACTCCACTGAAACATATAATAAATGAACCTCTTGAAACTTGTAGAATAGTTATTATATTTGAAGATTATTTTACTATTGCCTGATGATGGGTAAGATAGGCATAGATAAATAAAATAGTTACATTAACGCTTTGTTATATTTCATACAAAAAAAAACCTTTTTTTATAACATTTTGTAGGACAGTGTTAAAAAGTAGGTACTTACTAAACTATTCCCTGCCTCCCTTCCCTCGGGTTTAATATTTTCGTTTTCCGCATTTTTTCAAACAACCAAAGTTTATCCTCAAAACCTCTCAGAAGTGAGTATCCCTCGCCTCGTTATGGCGGGTCATCGACCGCGCATCTCGTTGTCGCGTGAGCACCCGTGATTACTTATCGACAGTTATTAATAACTAACAACAATAAACCGATTCCGTACTACCTACCTATATCAAAAACGACACATAAAATTTATTATAGGTACAAGAAAACTCCAAATTGCCTAGATGATGTATTATCCCACTATATAATATTATACTTATATGTGAAAGTTTAGATGTTTGGCTAGTTAGATGTTTGTTACTCAATCACACCAAAACGGCTAAACGGAAATGGCTGCAATTTGGGCCACATATAGTTTGTAGCCTGGAGAGGAATAAAGGCTACTTTTTATCCCGGAAAAATATCACAAACCCGAGGGATAACGTCGTGTAGTCCACGCGGGCGAAGCTGCGGACGAAAGCTAGTTATGTAATAAAGTAAGAACTAAAAAAACTTTATGAATCAGCGTGTTCGTGCGTAAGGCTGTATTGCACATTACAGTTATTGACAAACGTCTTTCTCATTTATGTTTTGGGTGCTGCATACTATAAGCAAATATGTATATGCAAATATTTGTCTCAAATTAATATCTAACTTCTAAGAAACCCTTTTCAGGCACCAGTCCTGCAGAAACATAGGTTACTAAGTAGCATTTATTAAAATTGTAACTGCTTATTAAGTTTGTGAAGTGACCAATAAATGATTTACTTATTTATTATTTAACTACTTACAAGGCAGATTTTTATTTCATTCATGCGCTACATACATTATAATATAAACTGTGGGAAGTATGCCTTCATATTAATGTTGAATAACTTTTTAACCGACTTCAAAAAAAGGAGGAGGTTCTCAAGTCATGTGAATGTTTTTTTTTATTTTTTTTATGTATGTTCCACGATAGCTCCGCCAATATTGAACCGATTCTGATAATTCTTTTTTTATCTGATAGACCAAAGTTTCAATTTGGTCCCATGAAAAATTTACAGTAGTCGGTTCAGAAGTTTCTTCAGAATCCTGAAAAAACACATTGTCTTCGTCTGGTAATTCTTGCTTTACGCTTCAATATCTTAAACTATTAACCAATTTCGATAATTCTTCTTTTATTCGAAAGAGTATATTCCTGAGTTAGTTCCATTGTAACGAAGTTAAGAATCCAGGGGAAATTGAGGAAAACTCACAAATTTTATAGGTATTTTACATGTTTTATATATTTTTCAAGTATTTGCATCTGCTAATCATGATATCATGATAATGAACTGGTGATGGAAGGTACAACTCCTCAATGGTTAGGAATTGGAGGGTAATTTTTTAAATATCATTAATACGCGAAGATTTGTAGTTGTAATATTTCAGGTTATTTAGGTGCTTTCTGATCTGTTTGAAGTCGGTGTCAAGCCGAAAGTCACAAGAAAAATACTTTGTGAAACAATATACACAATAATAATGTGAGTGATGTGAGTTGTAACCTACCAAATAAATTAGGTAACAGGCTTGACACCGACTTCAAACAGATCAGAAAGTTCCAAGACTAGTTAGAAAAATTATATTTAAAAAAACCTTTTATTTAAAATCAAGCTTTTATTCAAATGTCCTAAAAATAATAAAATAAACTGTGTATCAAGTCAAATCCAACAAACTTATTACATTAAACAATTTATATGTTTTAAAAGCTTGTCGCTTTAATTTTATATGTCAAATATAAGTTAAAGCATTTGTGTTTAGTGCAAGCCCAGTAACGATAAAATCTCGCGACAAGCTTTTAAAACATATAAATTGTTTAATGTAATAAGTTTGTTGGATTTGACTTGATACACAGTTTATTTTATTATTTTTAGGACATTTGAATAAAAGCTTGATTTTAAATAAAAGGTTTTTTTAAATATAATTTATTTTTGTATTTTTAGTTATTGGACATGTTTCAGTTTTTCAGAAAAAAAAACAGCTGTTCTATACATTTTGATCTATTCGATTTAAAGTTTTCTATGGAACAGCTGATTTTTTTTTTCGCGTTTCCAATGTTGGTACCATAGTAATAACTCTTTGTATGCGTGAGTACATTGACCCCTTAAAATTATGTGCACTATTTAGGAAGGACCTTATATATATTTTACCACCAAATAGAGATTGTAGATTCTTACTATAGACACACACATAAGTATTCATTAAATACAAGGCATATTCACATAGGTTTATGAGAAGGTAGCACTGTATTACGAACAAGAATAGAAAACACAAATTAGACTCAATAAGACAAAAAGTTCCAAATAAAAATGTGTGTGTGCCGTGCCGCAGCAGTACCTACTCAATGGTCGCAGCTCAGCGTCATATTACTTGTCTTGCAACGCAAGCAAACGCTGATTTTCAGTTGTAAATTTTAGTATTTAAAAAATAAATACTAAAGAACAAGACACATTTAAGTTTCTATCAAAGTTGATAAACATAGTACTTACATAAAGAAAAAAAGGATATTTCTTTTCTGTAGGTAGACTATGGTTGTATTAACTTGGAGCCATCTGTCGTTGACTTTAGTGAACTATTTATGTGCAACTAGCGGCCGCCCGCGGTTTCACCCGCGTGGTTCCCGTTCCCGTGGGAATATCGGGATAAAAAGTACATATAAACCTTCCTCTTGAATCACTCTATCTATTAAAAAAAACGCATCAAAATCCGTTGCGTAGTTTCAAAGATTTAAGCATACAAAGGGACATAGGGACAGAGAAAGCGACTTTGTTTTATACTATGTAGTGATATACTATGTAGTGAAGTGACACCTAGTAGGGTCTGATTAAAGCAACTTCGCGTTTTTTGCTTCTTTTTAAAGTTCGTTCGTTAGTTCTTATAGCCGCTACACACGTCCAGACCAGACCTAACCGCCGATTTGGTGCGGACGAACTTTGCTGTAAAGCAAATATAGGTAATCCGTGCTACACACGTTCGTACCAAATCAAAATCAAATCAAATCAAAAAATCAAAAAAGCTACACCAAATCTGGCCTTGGCGAAGGCTTTGTATCACATCACTGGACAAGGCCTTGTATCACATCACTTTTTCTTATCAAATACCCACAGAAATCACCTGGATTTGCCAATGCAACGGGCTTGTAAAGAAAAAGACCTATAAACAAAAAAAAGGTCTTGGATTTGAAAAAAATTTAACGGTAGGTACCTGTCACAAAAGAATGACGAAAAATTCTTCAAAACCATTTCGAGTGGCCTGTAACTGACAGGGAAACTTTTAATTAAATGTAAATTTTTTAAGTAAGTAATTGAGAAAAAGCCTAAGTATAGGGACTTTAAATTAATGTTTTAATAGAAATAATAATAATTTTCAATTCTCATGCTCTAAAAGTACGCAAATATAGCCCTACGAAGCGGGACTAAATAACCACTTTAGTCCTTAGGGAGTAAAATGTAATCCTAATTTCTTGTATGCATGAGATGAGATGAATTCCTGATTATAGCGCCTTAAAATCAAATAATACGCGTACATAACTAAGTGTTGTTTTATTTTAACTATATCACAGTCACGATGTTGTAAGCTCCCAGTCGGCTCGAGGTATCGCACGAATCCATCGCTGACGCAGTGTTCCTCCTTCGGGAATCCAAATCTTTCGAGATCCAAGGTTTCATAAGTAATTTCCAACAATGATCACGTATTTATATGCACTAATTATACAATAGATATTGTATTAAAACACCCAAACAGCAATCAAGAAAATCAAACAGCAACGTTTCTTGACATGACCAAAGAGTATTCCGACTTGCCACATCCAGATAAAAAAAATATCCAAAATGTGCAAAAATAATAATTTTTCTTTTATTTTGTAACAAGCAAATTTAAACAAGTTGTTAAATAAATGCGTGCAAAATCCGAGAAAGTGTTTTATTTAAATAAACAGTTCGCGCAGAAATCTAAGATGTGAATTGAATTACGGCGAAAGTTATTTTTTTTTAATATATTATATCAAGTTAAGCCTAGTTAACGAAGAGATATAGAGGGAAATGTTTGGAACACAATTTTTGACTTTGGAACTTTGTTTGGGCTAAAAGTTTTTTAAAATACTGTATATATTTTACCGGCCAAACCAGATTTCAGGACAAACTAGTTTTTCCTAGGCCAAACTAGTTCATCGCGTTGACATTTCAGAGAGCGAGTTTGTCTCGGAAGTCCTGTAGAACACGTGATTGGTTAAAATGGTGGTAATTTTTTTTGTGTCATGTTCTACATCTACAGGTCTTCCGAGGCAAAGTCGCTCTCTGAAATGTCAACGCGATGAACTAGTTTGGCCTAGGAAAAACTAGTTTGTCCTAAAATCGGGTTGAAAAAAAATGAGACCTTCAAACCCCGGATTAAGGGCTACGGGCGGGGACTTTTGCTATGTTTACCTCCTTATTAGCCCAAACAAAGTTACAAAGTCAAAGATTGTGTTAAAAGCATTTACCTCTATACTGTTTTTTGAGTGTTCGTTGATTTTTACTTCCACATAATTTGAGAGTTATCGCCTAACCTGGCAACACTACACGATTGTTTGTTTATATAGAACAAAGAGTAAAGTGTATAGATCAACAATCTTTTCTGTTCCGGTGACAGCAGCGCTGGTTGGACAGTGCTACTCTCGTGCTACTTGACAGTAAAATAACATTATGAACAAAACACGTTAGTTCCAGTTTTGGCCACCGGAACAGAACACGTTGACGTAATCGACTGCAACGTTGCCGCTTTTCCAAGGAGCATGGCTTGTTACAAGTGCAACGAGTGAGATAGAAGATGGCTTTGGTCAAGCACGTGTCAAGTAACCATCACAACAAAACAAGAATATAGTACTTGAAAATTTGCAAGAATTCTGAATTGATAACTATACTGATTATATATTTAATTGCATTGTCATCGGAACTAAAGGTAAATTCCAAATTTCAGCTCAATCGGACATTGGAAAGTGGGTCAAATTTAGCTCGCAAGATTTGACGAACGGACATGCATACATACATACACTGCAAGTTAAATAAAAGCTTGTAAAAAGTCGCTCATTTTGATCCTATAAATTGAATGATTTAATATATTTTTAATTTTTACGTCTTTTGGGAAGTGAGTTTTTGTTTGCAGTTTTTTGTTTTGAAGGCGGTATATTTAAAGAGTCATTACGAATCGTCTCGTTCGCAGGTTCGACGACTTCCAACCTCCCGAACAAACCGGGTTCCGGAAAGGCTATAGTACCATAGACCATATTCATACGTTGTGGCAAGTTATACAGAAGACCGAAGAGTACAACTTGCCACTTTGCTTGGCGTTCGTGGACTATGAGAAAGCCTTTAATTCGATTGAGACCTGGGCGGTGCTGCCGTCTCTCCAGGGGTGCCAAATAGACTACAGGTACATCGAGGTGCTAAGGTACTTATACCAAAACGCCACCATGTCCGTCCGATTACAGAACCAGAGCTCTAATCATATCCAATTATAGCGAGGTGTGAGACAGGGACAATTCATCTCTCCGAAACTGTTCACAGCTGCGTTGGAGGATATTTTTAAGCTTCTGGACTGGAAAGGATGCGGCATTAACATCAAAGGCCAGTACTTTTTTTTGTATCAAGAGGAGAATGCGATTTTTGGGCATACCAAACGGCATGTTGGACTCGGTCACACCGAGGGCATGTTCCTCGCCGCACCCAGCCCTCCCGCTAAGCCTAATAGGCTTCGCGTAAGGGGTGGGCGGTTCTAACCCCTGCCCCGCCCCCTAGCGAGCTTGAAAGTTCGAGAGGAGGCTGGACAAGAGGAGGAAGCGTCCTCCCCAGCTCCCCACGTGGCTACCCACTCTTGGCGGGCAGGCCAGGTAGGGCGAATAGGAGGATGCACTACTACCAACTAATCAATGGCCAGTACCTAACACACCTACGGTTTGCCAATTATGTAGTTCTTATGGCTGAGACCTTGGAAGATTTGAACACAATGCTCGAAGATCTCAGTAATGCTTCTCAAATAGTGGGTCTTAAGATGAACATGGATAAAACGAAAACCATATGCAATGCCCATGTTGCACCCGCTCCTGTTAATGTTGGGAACATTACACTCGAAGTTGTTGACCGCTATGTTTACCTGGGACAGACAGTCCAGTTAGGTAAGTTTAACTTAGAGATAGAGATCTCTCATTGAATCCAGCTCGGATGGGCAGCATTCTGGATGCTCCGGCATATATTCGCATCCGAAATACCTCAATGACTCAAGACGAAAATCTTTGACCAGTGTGTGTTGCCAGTTATGACATATGGAAGCGAGACGTGGTCCTTTACTATGGGTCTCATAAGAAGGCTCAAGGTCACCCAGCAAGCAATGGAGAGGGCGATGCTCGGTATTTCCCTGTGCGATCTAATCAGAAATTATAAAAGCCGCAGGAGAACTAAAACAACCGACATCGCTCGAAGGATTGCATCGTTGTAGTGGCAGTGGCCGGGGCACATAGCGCGGAGAACCGATGGCCGTTGTGGCGGAAAGGTTCTCGAATGGCGACCGCGTACTGGATGACGTTCCGTGGGCAGGCCCCTTATAAGGTGGACCGACGATTTAGCCAAGGTCGCGGGAAGCCGCTTGATGCCGGCAGCATAGGACCGATCGTTGTGGATATCCTTGGGGGAGGCCTATGTCCAGCAGTGGGTATCGTTCGGCTTTAGGCAAATGAAATTTATTTCCTTTCTTACTTAAGTCTAAATGGGCAATTTAACGCTCACATAAGGAAGAAAGCTTTGAAAGCACAATTTCCATTTCAGTTATTCTCATAAGTTTTCTATTGTATTAAAAACCTTTAAATTATACAAAATACTACAAACCGTTTTTTTTAATCTGCTTTTTAAAAATTCAATATCAGTTGAGTGTTGAGTTCTTTCGTTATTGAGAAATTTAAGTTCACAAGTGTAATTCTACAAATTATAATTCTATGGCAAAGATGTGGAAAAGGTGTGACGAATACAGATTAAATGTACCGGAAAACTCAATTCAGATTTAAATTGATTCGTCTAAGAAAATCTGATTTCACACTTAATTGGAAGCAATACAGCTCTATTATTATGTATATTAAAATTACTATCGATTTCGAATTGAAATAAACATGCCTAATTTAATTATTAAGGTGTAATGCTTTGTTATGATAATATGATTTGAGCATATTTACAAAATTCTTTACACAAATAAAAAGTGATGTAGATAGTTCATTCCATGCAATGAATTTTGAAACTCCTATATTTCAGTTTGAAATTCGATTTCATAAAGTTGATCAAATGTATTTACTTACAAAACGGTACTGTGATGGAGGTTGAGCCATCGAAAATAGATCAATTTTCTAGAGACTGGACTTTAGTATTTCTTGTGCCCAGAATTATTGTTCAGCAACCAGCAATAAAACTTGCAGTAGACGATATAACTAGTAATCAGACCCAATAGAAGCACTATTAGTGTAGACGTTTTACAAATAAGTAGAAACGAGTAATGTTACAAAACGTGAGCTACAAAATTACAAACAATGAGTTATTTGAAGTCAAAATAAAAATAATTAAGTACTTATGCTTATAATATCGTGCGTGAGTTTAAGGATCATGTTATGCAATAATTACCCCTTTTGAAGTGCAAATACTTACAATTAAATATTTAAATGTAAAGGATTCTTTAAAGATCGTTTAACATTCTCTTTTTGGCGGTCGTTGTCCGGTGAGAATTTTGTAAAAAAAGACATCATAAAATAAATAATAACATAAATATTGGACACCAACACTTGTTAAAATGCTAAACTATAGTAGCTTGAGCCCTCTTATTATGAAATTAGAAACAAAGACGACGAATATTTACCACATAGGTACCTACTATTAGACCCGAGGAAATAATGAAAAGTTCGTTTAGCACTAAAAAGTTTTTGCTTTGTAGATTTTCGTCGAAAATATTTAACGTTTTTTGTCGCAGGTACCGTTAACGCAATACAGATACATATCTCTCAACTTCCTTGCTCAACGCACTCACAGTTATTTCTGAAAGTGCGTTTTTATACGATGTATGTATTGAGACACTTGCAGCTGGAGGAATGTAACATGTGCCGATATATAAGTGTGACATTTGTTATGGAATGAAGTGTCTGCTTGTATTACTGAGAATAAACGATTCGTCTCGTTGTTTCTGAAGTAACAATACGTTCTACATTTGAGACTTACTTTTGTTTACTGAAGTGTTTGTTGTCTTTGAAGATGTGCAAGAATTATTGCATGAAACTCTTCGTCGCGTTTACTTTAATATTATACAATAAGCATCAGAAAATAAACTATAAAAATCAACAATCAGCTCCGATGGGACTCGAACCCACGACCTTTCGCTTTCCGGGCGACTGCTCTAACCACTGAGCTACGGAGTCGTTACGAGAAGCGTCGAATTTATCCAATACTTCTTACTCGCTGTATAGTCAGCGTTAATTTCATCAATGTGGAGATATTACTACCCTCACACGCGAAAGAAATACCTTTCCAGGTATCTGGCAATCGCTAAAGATGAAATTACTATGGCAAGTTATTTTTAATTTTTAGTTTTTTGCATTCACAATGCATTTTTTATTACTGAAAAATGGAAAATGAAGTATTTAGAAAAAATCGACCCGTCTCACAATCAGCTCCGATGGGACTCGAACCCACGACCTTTCGCTTTCCGGGCGACTGCTCTAACCACTGAGCTACGGAGTCGTTACGAGAAGCGTCGAATTTATCCAATACTTCTTACTCGCTGTATAGTCAGCGTTAATTTCATCAATGTGGAGATATTACTACCCTCACACGCGAAAGAAATACCTTTCCAGGTATCTGGCAATCGCTAAAGATGAAATTACTATGGCAAGTTATTTTTAATTTTTAGTTTTTTGCATTCACAATGCATTTTTTATTACTGAAAAATTGAAAATGAAGTATTTAGAAAAAATCGACCCGTCTCACAATCAGCTCCGATGGGACTCGAACCCACGACCTTTCGCTTTCCGGGCGACTGCTCTAACCACTGAGCTACGGAGTCGTTACGAGAAGCGTCGAATTTATCCAATACTTCTTACTCGCTGTATAGTCAGCGTTAATTTCATCAATGTGGAGATATTACTACCCTCACACGCGAAAGAAATACCTTTCCAGGTATCTGGCAATCGCTAAAGATGAAATTACTATGGCAAGTTATTTTTAATTTTTAGTTTTTTGCATTCACAATGCATTTTTTATTACTGAAAAATGGAAAATGAAGTATTTAGAAAAAATCGACCCGTCTCACAATCAGCTCCGATGGGACTCGAACCCACGACCTTTCGCTTTCCGGGCGACTGCTCTAACCACTGAGCTACGGAGTCGTTACGAGAAGCGTCGAATTTATCCAATACTTCTTACTCGCTGTATAGTCAGCGTTAATTTCATCAATGTGGAGATATTACTACCCTCACACGCGAAAGAAATACCTTTCCAGGTATCTGGCAATCGCTAAAGATGAAATTACTATGGCAAGTTATTTTTAATTTTTAGTTTTTTGCATTCACAATGCATTTTTTATTACTGAAAAATGGAAAATGAAGTATTTAGAAAAAATCGACCCGTCTCACAATCAGCTCCGATGGGACTCGAACCCACGACCTTTCGCTTTCCGGGCGACTGCTCTAACCACTGAGCTACGGAGTCGTTACGAGAAGCGTCGAATTTATCCAATACTTCTTACTCGCTGTATAGTCAGCGTTAATTTCATCAATGTGGAGATATTACTACCCTCACACGCGAAAGAAATACCTTTCCAGGTATATGGCAATCGCTAAAGATGAAATTACTATGGCAAGTTATTTTTAATTTTTAGTTTGTTGCATTCACAATGCATTTTTTATTACTGAAAAATGGAAAATGAAGTATTTAGAAAAAATCGACCCGTCTCACAATCAGCTCCGATGGGACTCGAACCCACGACCTTTCGCTTTCCGGGCGACTGCTCTAACCACTGAGCTACGGAGTCGTTACGAGAAGCGTCGAATTTATCCAATACTTCTTACTCGCTGTATAGTCAATTTGTGGAATTTTTCTAAATCGATTTTTTCTAAATACTTCATTTTCCATTTTTCAGTAATAAAAAATGCATTGTGAATGCAAAAAACTAAAAATTAAAAATAACTTGCCATAGTAATTTCATCTTTAGCGATTGCCAGATACCTGGAAAGGTATTTCTTTCGCGTGTGAGGGTAGTAATATCTCCACATTGATGAAATTAACGCTGACTATACAGCGAGTAAGAAGTATTGGATAAATTCGACGCTTCTCGTAACGACTCGTAACGACGTGAGACGGGTCGATTTTTTCTAAATACTTCATTTTCCATTTTTCAGTAATAAAAAATGCATTGTGAATGCAAAAAACTAAAAATTAAAAATAACTATAAAAATCAGCTAAATGATTTTTTTGTTGAATTAGTGCATATGCATTAGTGCAATTACTGCATGAAACTCTTTTTTGTTTTCAATATAATACTATTGTAAAATAAGCTTTACAAGCAAAACTAATATTTGCTTTAAAAAACAGTTGAAAGAAATGTTGATTAAATTAGTGCGTTCTACATTTGACACTTACAAGTGTGTACTGTTTTGAAGATGTGCAAGAATTATTGCATGAAACTCTTCGTCGCGTTTACTTTAATATTATACAATAGATCGGAAAATAAACTATAAAAATCAGCTAAATGATTTTTTTATAGTATATGGAGTGGCATAGTGGAGGTGGATGGTAACTTATTACTTAACCGTTAAACCAATGATTTTTAAAAGTGTAAATCATAGTAATAGCAGTAAGCTAGACTTGCATGGCATTGTTTCTCTTCTACAGCATCCTAGTTATTTTTTATGAAACACTTGTTTTTTGTATTAAAAAACAAGGCAAATAATGTAAATCTATCACATTCATAAGATACTTGTATCGTAACTCACAGAAGATGAGTAGCTATACTCAGTAAAATATTTATTCTAACCGATCCCCGTAAGATAGAAAACGTATATCAAGTACGTCTCGACGGACTAAACTGAGAATTATACCTTCCATCTGACATAAGATCTAATAAAATGGATGGAGAGTGTACCAAGATTGGGTTGCAGTCACGATCTTAAGACGATACTCGGAAAAATTATGCTAAAGCGAGATAGCAATGAGAAAGCGACGCGCGCGGGAGCGAGACCGATTTTGCCGATTACGCAAAAAAAACACAAAATCACTTCGTATTCAAAAACTATAGCGATTTTTAAAAAATGCTTCTATACGATCCTAAATAATAGGTCTTTACCTATGAAATTGCCGTTTTGTATGGAGATTTCTGTAATTAATTTTTTTCCATACTAACGTTTTTGTTATTATTTAACGACTAATATTATGTAAATTTACAAAATTTTACACACGTATTTATGGACATTTTAACTACTAAATGACACATTCGTTAAGAGAAAAAATTTTTTTTTTCACTAAGTTACAACTAATAAAGTACGAAATTCTGGAAACAAAAATAGTCGTAACTTTCGGAATAAGTTTTTTCTATGTAAATAATCAAATATCGTGGTTATTAAATTATCAAAAGTTGCTCGATACGGTCTCAATGTAACGCAATATTAAAGAAATTATATATTTCTAATATTATAAAAGTTGTTAAGTTATATGTACAAAAGAAAAAAACGGCAATTTCATATGTAAAGACCTATTATTATTGGTGTCCACTAATTAAACTAATTTCCAGTAGTGTAAGTAACCCCATTTAAGAATAATCTTCACTTTTCGAATTTTTTAGAGGTCTTTTCGAAAAGAAAAAGTGTCGAGGCAAAATCATAAAATCGTGTTTTTGAAACAATACGATTCTAGATAAAGGTATGAAGAAATATATATCTTATTACCAGATTTGTAACAACTGTAACCGTCCTATAGTTTTAAAACAAAAAGTCCATATTTTTCAATACAGATTGTTATGTTTGAAAGTATGTGCAGTGTAAAATAAAAAATATATTGGTTTAAGCAGTAGGTTATTTTAAATAGGTATGTACACTACATTCAGACGCTAAGCTAAGTAACTTGTTTGTTTTTAGGAAAATTAAAATAATTCCTGATACGATTTAAAAAAATCCTATTGCATTTGATAGCCGAGATAATGAGGAAGAGTTGAATATTTAAAATCACATCATCTCGTTCAGTTAAGCGTATACTGTCACACTGCGGACGACAGCTTTTTACTCGATTGCGGCAAAATGAGGGTTTTGTTATCGTGATTATGTATGTGCGTGCGTAAGTATATTATGTATACTTTTTCTTTTTTTATATGAAAAAGATTTTATGACGATGGTGACGATCGACTTAGCGCGGGTTGCACTAAAATGGGTCATACACCTTGTGGCACGTAGTCCACACGTAACGGTTGCGCCAGCAGCGCAGCGCTTGCGTCAGCTGCGATGCGCGGCTGGGGTGTCTTCCGCGACCCGCCGACCTTCACGACCGGCCGCAATCAACGCTTCGGCTAATGTTTTGATTGTGCATTTGTTTTTTAATGAGCGGCTAGCCTTAACCGAAAGGCTGGTTAGTTTTCGTTTTTGGTTTCGTAAAAATTCATTAGCTTTCAGGCTTATTAAACCGCGTAATATTACTCTGACTTAAACTTGTGTTTATAAATTAAAAAAAGGACTAGTTAAACATTTGATGGATACATTGCAGTCAGTTGTCACACCAATTTCATGTTCGTGAATCAATTGTTTCATCGGAGGACTAACAAGAACAAGAGATAGTTACTCAAACAGGAAAATACATGAATTCCTCTATGAAGCGAATACACAATGATTAGATGTAGACTTCACAATCTGACCTCTTTCATAACGCTGTTTATTCAGACTTATAGCAGTACAAAAAGTAACTGTAAACATCGGTGTGGTAAACGGTATCACCTGGTCCGGAGAGCGTGCAACAGATGCATGTGTCAAGCGGTTTAACTAAAAGTGAAGGCCGAGATGAGTCAAAGTCATCAAACACTAGAGAGTGCCCGAGGCCGGCCGCGCCAGCATACTAACTAAACAGCTGTCGACGTGTTGAAACACCTCATTATCCAATTGCCAACAACAAAACACACGTCGGACTACTGGAAATAATCTCGTTTTGTAAATACAAAAGCGCTTTTTTTAAACATCCCGTACAACAATGCACGAAATGACAACTCTGTAACAGGTTGAAAATAGTTATGAAATCTTAAGTAGCATTTATAGTAACAAAGGCTGAGATTGCGGCATGATATTATATTGAAAATTTATGATTTTTTGTGCTGTTTCTAAATTAAAACTTGAAATGTTTTTTTTTTTCAATTATAAGATCGTGTTCTGTTTTAAAGCGAGAGTTTGTATAAACGCGCCCAAGGTTGTTAAATAATTTCTAGTTTGAAGGAACAGGCTTTCTGACAGTTTGGTAGCTTGGAAAGTGTTCGTTGGAGCGAGTCGGCTTGCTCGTGCGATTTTTAATTGGGCCACCGCAAAGGTCGCCCACATTGATTAATGATTTGAACTTAAATGCTACATCATCCTCTTAGGCGAATGTGTTTTATGGCGCCATTATCACAACGATTTCTTATGAAGCCTTATATTATACGATGACGTTAACCTAATTCATTTGCTTGTTTTAGTGTTCGCCAAGAGTGTTTTACGACTCATTATAATGGGGACTGCGAATTTTGAAACACGTAGACTAAATTTCGTATTAAATAGATTATTGTAGTTGACTAACACTTGTGTTTGGATATAATGTGTGTTACGAAAATGTTACTCTATTAGTTTGAAAGCTTTTATAGTAATATAAATACCTAATTAATATATATAAAATTTGCATTTAAAATAAACCCTCTTTATTCTTCAAAAACCAGAGCTATTGCCTTATTTTACTAAGTCAGAGCAGAAGTTTGCTAAGGTTTTACCGTAAACACTTTATAATTTATTAATAAGAAAAGATAACCTCTTATCTAAATATTGTCCAACTATTTTAAAAATAATTACTCACTAACAAAACAATTTTAAAGTTTCACAAATACCAATTATTTGAGCCTTAACCAATGCTACGTAAATAATGAGGGAAAAAACATTATTTATTAGTGTAAAATAGATAATAAAAATATAGTTTTGCCTACCTACATTTTGTTATGAATAATATTTAGATGTCTCAAATACTAGTTTAACCTTTATTAGAAGCTATCCGGCAAGGTCACCCAATGTCATGGCAGATTAGTGGTTAGATTTACTTGCTAGGAATGCATGAAGTTTCTAATCGTATCCTGCTTGTAACCATTCTGTTTGAAGCAAGGACTAGTAATGCTTAGCTCAATGGTTCCTAAACTTTTTTTTACGGTGACCTAGGCTAAGTTAAGCCTTAGCTTATTTTTTAGTATTGTTTAGCTTAAGCATGTTGCCAAGTAGGTACATTAAAAAAAATAAGTAAATAGTTTTTGATTAGTTTCCATGGTTCGGGGAAATGCTTCAAGGTTTCTTGAGGGGTTGGTTTTAGATGGCTAGGTATGCATGTGAGAGTAATAGTTTCTGGAAAATATCAGATAATGTCCAGTATAAAACTATTAGACTTTAAAAAACAATCTACATGAGGACTAGTAGATGCCGTTGATTTTGTGGAAAGGCATGAAGTAAAGGCAAAAAAAACTGTTTACACACCCAGACCGACCAAAGCAAGGAAACTGTGGTGACACACGCGTATCGCAATCGCGCGAGTACCTAAGGCGAGGATTCAGGGATGACTGGCTCGACGCTAGCCGAGAACGAATTTGCTTACGCGCAATTTAGGAACGTGTGTCACCACATCAAAACCATGGTCAGGTGAGATTTTTCGGATGACGCCTTAAACTATTATGCGGTGCATTTCAAACTATGGCCCATCTATTATCGTGCGCTACGTGCCCCGACAAAGTGGCAAGCAGTTTAGCGATCGCTATCGACAAGCTCAGTAGGAATACTGTTTAAAATTTTCAGGACAAAATTTATGACTTGTATTCCAATACAAAAAAATTAAAATATTGGGCCTTTGCTTCGAAAAGAATTTCATTTGCAGAAATAACATTTTTATGCGGATCGAAGACATGGTTTTAAACTTCTAATCTCTGTAACCACCTCTCTGGTTCATACCACCGATTCAGACCCAGAGGTCCCGGGTTCGATTCCTAGTAGGGGTACATATTATTGTATTCGGTTTGGTTCGTGGTAGGAATTGTTCTTAGTCCACCTGGCTAGCTACCACCATCTTATCTAAGTCTGACGCCATAACAATGATGTTTTCAGCATTATTTAGTTAGAGATAAGATGGCCAGTTCCTCCGTGATTGACGATTCCGGGAGTAGTGCGCTTCTACTTTCATCCTTATCACTAACTAATCATCAATGTGACGAAGGCTAAGTGCTAAAAAAAAGCTTCTTTCGAGTAATAGCCCAACATAGAGTAAGACCAGGCTACTTTTACCTAAGTTTAGAGCGATTCTAACTGGTATCGATAAGTATTTCATTGCTAAAGTAACACGTTTGTTCGTTAAACGAAATCGGACTGAAAAATTAACTTGATCAATTTACAAAGCGAGAAATTGAATCTTATACGCTTTGGAAAAATATGTCACCAAGAAATCAATTAGTTTTTGTATGTTGCCTGCCTTGTGTGTTCCAACTCTATCATGCCCTATACCACAGCCATCTCTATCGTCTTCTACAAGCCATGCGCATAAAGTTGGCAACGTAGTTTTAAGTGAACCGATTTGACACCGTTTGCACCGTTTGACAGGTAAACAGCGAGTAAACCTCGAGTACTGAATCCTATGGAGATGGCATATCTTCTATACATCTATACAAATAAATAAAATTGGAGTGTCTGTTTGTAACATTAAATAACCGCTTTTTACTACGTGCATATGATTAAATATACGGTACATTTTGTCTGTTTGTCTGTTTGTTCCGGTTAATCTCTGAAACGGCTGGACCGATTTTGACGGACCGATTAATACGACAATTAGAAGTAGTTTAAAATTGAATTCCAAGATTTTCTTACATTGTGACTTAGTTACACCTCACTTTTTCGTAGGTATGCCACCTCCATAGGATTTAGTACTCAGAGGAGTAAACCGGTTCACAGCAATGTTGCCGTTCCGTATCATAGCATGGCTTGTAGAAGACGATAGAGACGGCTGTGCCTATACATGACGAGTTCGTGAGTAGTCTGTTACTACGAAGTGTGACATTTCGTTGTAACCGAATCTATTGTTCAGCTGTCAAAAATGAGAAACTTTTTTCGAGGTCGTCATGGTCGTCATGCTATAAACACTTGCTGGTATGGTAACTCAATGAAAAGTGAGTATTTCAATCTCAAGTTACAATTTCCTCTTATCTCTCTATTGCGGTCATCAAAAAGAAAATACTCGTAGTTACCTTGTTCTGCCTTTACGGTCGATACCTGAATAACCGGGAATAGCTAAATTAGTATTACAAAACCATCTTTGAAGTTTTCTAGTGTTATCGTATCCTGCGCATTGCAAATGAGATAGGTGAAAGTAAAATTGTGTATAGTAAATTCGTGAGCAAACTACGATCGGTTCGAATATATATGCTTTTGATGGCCCGTGTCCCCGAAGACCACTTATGTGAATAAACTACGTTGCTTCACCCGATCTGCATACGAAGCCCATGAGGTTTCATGACGTATTTGAGCTTCGATTATTTGTATAAAGGGTTATGTGGGGTCGTTGATCGCGCAGATATTCAAGTCTTTCCTTAATTTTGCACCGGTACAATGAGCAATCGTTATATTATGTGATACGTAGAACGCATTGTTTATTATTTTTATGGAATTTATTGACTTCAATAGTCTTGTTTTTACTATCACAATTTTATTATTTATCATAGTCTTGTTTTAATTAGTTTTCAAAGCTTTTGGCAGACCGTATCTTAATATTATATTTAATTCGTGATTTATTAAAGGGAAAATAATTAAATAGTAAGTACATTTACAAAAACGGAATGGAATTTATATGGCAAAAGTCTGACATCATACTTGGAACTTTACATTTTCTAGGATTTAATATTATAAATTATGATATAATTTCCTTGCATGTCAAACGGCAACTAGTTTAGCCAGTATTTCGATGTTTGGTAACAACCTCTAAACAGCAGTGTTTATAATGCAACTGTTGGAAGGATTAGGTCACCGTAAATGCAGCTCTTTATTCAGATACGAACGCAAACAGACATTGTGATAGCAGATTTATGTGTGTGCCAGTTCTAGCAACACGTGGCTACAATAAGTTCCAAACCAGTTCTATTGATCCGATTGCAAGTAAACTGGCTTACTGCTTAATCACTCGCTCACCGACTGGCCGGGTGACCACTGGCCAACCATTGGGCCATTTACCACTTTCGTCACCTCATTAATAAACACTTAATATGTTGTAAATTAAAACTAGGTGATTTATGTTATTACCAATCGTTTATGACCATAAAAGTTCTGTTAAATACAGCAATCTTCAACTGTTTACATTAACAGCGGTTACACGGTAGAGAAAGTGCCACAGCAAATTACAATAAAAACTTGATAAAGCAACGGCGCCAATACGAGTGAATAGTAAAAGACCAAGAAAAACTCAATGACTTACGTTCGAGTGAGCGTAACATCCAATATTAACAGCAAATCAAACAACTATGAAATATTCAGATCTTCATCGGCTTTTCCAAACTTTTAAAACGTCATAAAATTAACACGATTTAACAAAAAACGATCACAGTTTTCTGAAAATATCCATCAGTAAGGTCCAAGGTGATACACGGAAACTCGTTTGATTCTGAAACCGGCACTGTCGGTTCGTAGTTTGAAAAAAGAAATACGAAAATGCGATACGTAGCGCCGCGGCGCAGGGACTGGCAAAACTGACGTACGCAGCGCGCAGGCGCCGCCAAGGTATTGTTAAATGTTACTTTTACTTGCGTCGGGCAGCGCGCTCTAGGCTGTTCGCTGAGACCTTGCGGTCACCGCCTTGCAGTTCCTCCACGCTCGGGAAAGAGAAAAACAGAGGTTTCTCAGTCCCGTATGCAGACCGGAAAAATGTATTTTTACTCAGAATACCTTAGAATATTTGTGCAAGATTAAAGCAAAATTTTGCTATGCAAAATATTGGTTACGGTTCATTGAAATTTTAGGTGAGCATTGCTTTATTTCCTTGCGCAGTGAACGCAGGGAATGGAAAATATAATAATACTAGGGCAATATGAAGACACTATTGCGAGGAATGCGTTAATTGCATAGCTGCTTAGGTTGTTATTAGCGAGGAAAAGAACAACAACATTAATAAATAAATAACAGAACAACAATATTGATTAAATTTTTTTTTCTTAAATGTATTCGTCGGCAAAGTAGTAGTACTATAAAATCACCAATCTAAATTAAGATAATCAGATTTATAAAAAAGCATTGGGCAGTTTAAATCGATTATCATTTCATGGTTTGCTAACCTTTACGTTTATTAAAAATAATGTCTAATTTCCTCGACCAGATTATGGAGTGACTAATTACTTAATGTCTAAAAAAAGTTGAGTAGCGTGGAACTTTGATAATAAGCATTTATAATTAGTAAGGCGCTATGCCGCACCGGATAGGGGCCAAATAAGCTAATCAGATATTAGCGACCTTCAAATAAATTACGGAGTTACTTTTTAGCTATGCTTAAAAATGGTAGAGAATTTACAACCGGTATTTCATATTTTAACTAAAGGAAACGTTAATCATTCTAAACCTTTAGAGTCAAATAGGACATGTAGAGCTTTTCCACTTCATCGGTTGCATGAACAGGGGAAGTACTTCTTAGTCAAATCTGGATACGCGGCAGCGTATCAGCCAAGTTCAAAAGAAAACAGAACTGGCGAGCAGCACCGTGTGTATCTTAACACGAACCATTTGGAGCCACTTTTGACCCCCTCATAACTCAAAAACTATTACACAGAAACATGTCAAATTTGGCTTATGTATTGAGACTAGCGAGATAAATATGTGCTCCAAATTTTATATACACACCTCAAACAGTTATTTAGATATTAACGTCCAAAAATCGTTATTAACCGACTTCTAAATCAAAAAGGAGGAGGTTCTCTATTCGTCTGTATGTATGTTTTTTTTTTTTTTGTGTATGTCCACCGATTACTCGAAAACGGCTGAACCGATTGAAATGGTTCAAACGTTATTACATCAGGTTGGTTTCCAAGTTGGTCCCATTTTTTGAAATTTTGAAATCGGTTCAGTAGTTTTCAGGAAATCTTGAAAATACTGTCGTTTTCGTTACCACGTTATGTGAATTTAATACGTATATTTAGGCATAACTCCTTTGTTTATAAACCGATTTAGATGATTCTTGTTTTGTTAAAAAGGGGATACCTCAAGGTATTTTAACCGACTTCGAAAAAGGAGGTTTTGAGTTTGATCACATACCTATTTACCAGAAAACACGTAAATTGCCTGCACGATGCACTAAAAAGAGTGAAATAAAAATTATTTTTATAAAAAAATAAAACCGCCTTCAAAAAAACCACATCAAAAAAGTAAGAAATAATTCCTCACCAAATAAATAACGTAAGTACTTTGAAGTCGGGCGGGTTTTAACAAAAACAACAATAAATTGTACATGTTTCACGCCCGACTTCAAAGTACTTACGTTATTTATTTGGTGAGGAATTATTTCTTACTTTTTTGATGTGGTTTTTTTTATCACTGACTCACCTATAATCAAAACTATAACCCACTTCCAGATGACCTAGAAAGCTGAAATTTGGCATGCAGACAGGTAATCTGGTGAATACAAAGGAAAAAATCCGAAACTAGTATTTTTTTTAAATAAAACGTTGACAAACTTATATTTGCGTTCCCTATGCACTTATCCTGTATAAGATCTTGTATTAGATGAAGTACAAATATAAGTTTGTAATAGTTTTTATTCTGTTATATACCAATAATTCGTCATACCTCTTGAAGTTCGGCTAGCGCCGACGGCGTAGTGGCCATAGAATATTGAGAACTCGAGAGAACCAAGTTCGAACCCCAGATTACCTAAATACTTTTTGTCCTCGCGTTAAATTAATTACAAACTTGCGCCGTCTAGCACGATATCCATATTATTATTTATTAATTATTAATATTAATATAAATTATAAAGTTATTGAAATGTTTACTTTTTTGCATTCACAATTCAATTTTTATTATTGAAAAATGGAAAATGAAGAATTTAGACAAAATCGATCCTCATCTCACAACCAGCTCCGATGGGACTCGAACCCACGACCTTTCACTTAAATTAATTATTAATATTAATATAATTTATAAAGTTATTTAAATTTTTACTTTTTTGCATTCACAGTCCAGTTTTTATTATTGAAATATGGAAAATGAAGTATTTAGAAAAAATCGACCATCATCTCACAACCATCTCCGATGGGACTCGAACCCACGACCTTTCGCTTTCCGGGCGGCTGCTCTAACCGCTCACATTTATCGTAATGATAAATGTGAAAGTGTGTTTCTTTGTTTGTTTGTCCTTCTTTCACGTCAAAACGGAGCATAGTACTTTAACCCGACCACCAGGGGGCGCAATCTTCATACATTCAAACGAGAAGCCAAAAAATGCGAAAGTTGCTATGTTCTCCCTGTAGGTGCACACTTTGCACATAAATAGTTCACTAAAGTCAACGATAGATGGCTCCAAGTTAATACACCCACCCACAGTATAGAAAAGAAGAGAAAAATCCTTTTTTTCTATAATATATTGTTGAAAGTTGATGGAAGGGTATTAACTTTAAAGAGATTAAAGTGTACTTATGGTAAATAATGTCAAATAATCTAAATTATACTTTTGTTTGTTAAATTTGCTATGTACTGTGTACTATGTACTATGTGTAATACGGATGTTTCGTAAAGATCCGTAATTCCGTTAGCAATTATATAGTTTCGTTGCTCGGAGTACCTACCGTTTTTTGAGAAAAAGACTCGCTTGTGTTGAGTGTTATATAGAATTCTTGGGTGATGTGCTGTGTTTGAAAAAAGACTTCTTTGAACATTGTTAATGCCTTTAGTGATGCATATTTGTTGTTTTATTGTAAATAAAGGGTGCAGTGTTAACCTAAATTTCATTTACACTGAGTTTCCTTATAAATAAATAATATGTATACTATGCCTATGTGTGTGTCTGTGTTTATATGCCTTTGTAATTTGCATATGTGTGTGTTTATACACCAAATGGAGTGTGAACTGTGAGACTTTAACTTCGATACAAAACTGCAAAACTGTCATCTCTTCCATGGCCGCTTCCAAAGAGTATGTAATCACTGACGTCTGCGCGCGGTCAAAAGCGAATACTAATCTTTTCCATAAGCTTAGCATAAATAATGTACTGTAACTAGCGCCAAAAATGCACCAGTCGCGCATGCGCGCAGAGTTATCTGACGCGCACTCTACTTTACAGAGTAATTTATAGTCCGTTCGGTTACATAGTGTCGGTACACCCGCACGGCATTGTGGCAGAGCGACACTATCTAAGCGAATAGACTATATATATGTAGGAAGAAGAGCCCAATCTTGGCCCTTTTATTGGTAGTGTATACCTAACTAGCGCTATCTATCGTCTGGTGTAGGCAACTTTTGGTGTATAAATACACACACTAGACATAGTCTTCTTATTATTTATTCTACTTTAGTCCACTATAATTTATATGACAAAACAACGTTTACCGGGTCAGCTTAGGCTAGTTAGCAAATAAAGAATCAATAAGCAAGATTAGATGTCAACAAAAACGGCTACATCCATAAATTGTCAAGAGATGGCGCTCAATGATAAATGTAAAAGACAAACTACTGCTATATACACTGACCTCTATTATTTACACACTGGACTGGCTGACATAAATATTGTCGACTGCGATAATGATTGTGTCAAAATTAGTTCTCGGGACACTCGTAGTGGCAGCGCTTTAAATTGCCACATAAAATTAGCTGTAATTTGTATGGAGACAGATTGTCCAGTGTATAAATAATAGAGGTCAGTGGCTACGTAGTAATAATTATATAGTATTCTTTGATACTGCCAAGGATTCTATATTAGTGCATTGTGCGGCAAAAGATACGAGTTTGTCCGGAAAGCTTTATCGCTTAATGAAACCAGAATCAAAAATGGCAAATGGAAATGCAATATCTGCTCAGGAACATTAAATACCTACTGCAACTTCGTCGAGCAAAACACCATACACTATTACGACTAGGAAAAAGAAACTGTTGGAAATAGGAAAATCTGTTAAAAATTATATTTCTACGTCCACACCAAACACGAGCATAAAATTAGTTTCATTGTCAGTAGCTGATACACAAGGGCAAAGTAATATAAGTGGCCAAATAAAATATACTGAAACATTTGGTATTAATTTATTATGAATAAGTAGGTACCTACTAATAATTTCTCTACAAAAAGTAATGATATCTTATCAAAAACATAAAATATGTGAAGTAAGAGCCAACTTCAATATTAGGAAATATGCCTTGGTTGTTGACTTCAACGACAAAAGATGTGAGATCTTACTGGGTGCCAAGTTTAACGGTCAGTCCTGAAAATTTAGTACTTACATAAAATGTTTCATAACAACTTAAAATATAATTTCTTCTTATAACTTAGGATAATATATTGAAGCCTAAGGTCTGACTTGGCTAGTTTTCATATACGAATTATATATATATTATAGCCTTCGCCAGCTCTAAAGCCGAAGTTCTTATTGTATTCTTCCGAAAATTTGGCTTGCTGGTAGACTAGAAACTAGAGATGAACATAGGGCTTTTCCATGACTGTTTCAGTAAGTACCTAATAATAATTCGTATACGAGAACTAGCCAAGTCAGACCTTAGGCTTCAATATATTATCCTTTATCCTATGTTTTTGATAAGATTAGTATTTACTTTATATCGAGGGACTAAACGAAGCCATAATATACCAGAGGTGGTTTGACTCCCGAGCGTGCGAGGTCAATGAAACCGAAGGTACTTTAAGTTGGCGTTTAGTCTCGAGGTGTAAACTGTACTTTTCACCTCGAGTACGAGAAAAATAGTCAATTTAGTACAAACCATTTAATAAATATTATGTACTTCATCATCATTCCAGCTGTACGACGCCCACTGCTGGGCATAGGCATCCCCCAAGGATCTTCACAACAATCGGTCTCTTAATAAAATATTTTTTTTTACTTGAGGCTAAATGTTTGTTGTATTTGTATTAGACTGTATTTGAGAATTTTGGGTTTAAGTGGGACTTTCTGGCAAAATTTCGACGTTTCTTTCTTTCGATTCTATGTATCCTATTTATGGCAAACTAGCTTTCCGCCCGCGGCTTCGCCCGCGTTGACTAAACGACGTTATCCCGTAAGAACGTGATATTTTTCCGGGATAAAAAGTAGCCTATGTTCCTCTTCAGGCTACAAAGTATATGTGTCCCAAATTACAGCTAAATCCATTCAGCCGTTTTGGCGTGATTGAGTAACAAACATCCATACATCAAAACATCCAAACATCTAAACTTTCACATTTATTATATTAGGATAAAATATTTGTAGCTATTTGTATTTCTATCATAGTTTCATTATCCGACTGCCAATATTCATTCGACATATCGCGGGATGTAGACGGTTGCTCATTTTGTGGACTTATTTTAGTCCCAGGTGTTAGATTTTTAGTAATATTGGACTTGTTTTAAATAGACTCCTCTATGTAGTCTTCAGCTACTTGGTCTGACTTCCAACCACCATGTCTCTTAATCGTGGTGAGGTTTGCATCTGAATCTGCCAAATAGCTCGCCGACGTTCTTCGGAAGCAATGTCCTGTGTAGAGTTCTGGATTTGGCAGATTCAGATAAGTCGCAATTTCTGTAGGCATGCCACCGATTTTGTTTTTACCTATGACCTGTTGGATGCATTTTTCATTTTGGTAGTTTAGAAAAAAAACGATTGGTAGTTATGTCACTTTGCCTTAGTTGCTGAAAAGCTTTAACTATTTTTAAGTACTCTTCATTTATTACGAATTTTTCTCTCTTTTTTCGTCTTAGTACAGGCAAATTTATAGCCTGTCATGGGGTGTCACTTTCAACATCGGCCAGAGTAATACCTACTCATCAAAAACATAAAATATGTGAAGTGAGAGCCAACTTCAATATTAGGAAATATGCCTTGGTTGTTGACTTCAACGACAAAAGATGTGAGATCTAAATGGGTGCCAAGTTTAACGGTCAGTCCTGAAAATTTAGTACATAAAATGTTTTATAACAACTTAAAATATAATTTCTTCTTATAACTTAGGATAATATATTGAAGCCTAAGGTCTGACTTGGCTAGTTCTTGTATACGAATTATTATTAGGTACTTACTGAAACAGTCATGGAAGAGCCCTATGTTCATCTCTAGTTTCTAGTCTACCAGCAAGCCAAATTTTCGGAAGAATACAATAAGAACTTCGGCTTTAGAGCTTGCGAAGGCTATAATATACATATAATTCGTATATGAAAACTAGCCAAGTCAGACCTTAGGCTTCAATATATTATCCTAAGTTATAAGAAGAAATTATATTTTAAGTTGTTATAAAACATTTTATGTACTAAATTTTCAGGACTGACCGTTAAACTTGGCACCCATTTAGATCTCACATCTTTTGTCGTTGAAGTCAACAACCAAGGCATATTTCCTAATATTGAAGTTGGCTCTCACTTCACATATTTTATGTTTTTGATGAGATATCATTACTTTTTGTAGAGAAATTATTAGTAGGTACTTAGTCATAATAAAATTATTACCAAATGTTTCAGTATATTTTATTTGGTCAGTTATACATATTACTTTGCCCTTGTGTATCAGCTACTGACAATGAAACTAATTTTATGCTCGTGTTTGGTGTGGACGTAGAAATATCATTTTTAACACATTTTCCTATGAAACTAATTTTATGCTCGTGTTTGGTGTGGACGTAGAAATATCATTTTTAACACATTTTCCTATTTCCAACACTTCTTTTTCCTAGTCGTAATAGTGTATGGTGTTTTGCTTGATGAAGTTGCAGTAGGTATTTAATGTTCCTGAGCAGATATTGCATTTCCATTTGCGTTTTGATTCTGGTTTCATTAAGCGGTAAAGCTTTCCGGACAAACTCGTATCTTTTGCCGCACAATGCACTAATATAGAATCCTTGGCAGAAGCAAAGAATACTATATAATTATTACTACGTAGCCACTGACCTCTATTATTTATACACTGGACAGGCTGTCTCCATACAAATTACAGCTAATTTTGTGTGGCAATTTAAAGCGCCGCCACTACGAGTGTCCCGTCCCGAGAACTAATTTTGACACAATCATTACCGCAGTCGACAATATTTTATGTCAGCCAATCCAGTGTGTAAATAATAGAGGTCAGTGTACGTACATAGCAGTAGTTTGTCTTTTACATTTATCTTTTAGCGCCATCTCTTGACAATTTATGGATGTAGCCGTTTTTGTTGACATCTAATCTTGCTTATTGATTCTTTATTTGCTAACTAGCTTAAGCTGACCCGGCAAACGTTGTTTTGTCGTATAAATTATAGTGGACTAAAGTAGAATAAATAATAAGAAGACAATGTCTAATGTGTGTGTTTATACACCAAAAGTTGCCTGCACCAGATAGATAGCGCTAGTTAGGTTTACACTACCAATAAAAGGGCCAAGATTGGTCTCTACTTCCTACATATACATAAAACATTTTTATTTACTGTAAATTAACCAATTTGTTTGTCATGATTTTTGTTTATATTTCATATCTATTTTAGTTTTTACATAGAGCAGGCGGTGCACAGTACAGTGCCACAAGCTTTCCTGTTCCGGTGACAGCCGTGACAGAGGAGCCACTTGCAATACCAAATTAGCTGTCAAAATGGACTGTCGTATGAAAACTGTTTTAGTTCCAAAGATGATCACCGGAACAGAAAAGCTTGGCACACTATAAGTAATGGGACACTTAGATAAGAACCATCTGTTTATTATATGTTATTAGTAATAGTGTACTCATTGTTGTGAGAGCCTATAAAATAAAATATATAAATTACTCTGTAAAGTAGAGTGCGCGTCAGATAACTCTGCGCGCATGCGCGACTGGTGCATTTTTGGCGCTAGTTACAGTACATTATTTATGCTAAGCTTATGAAAAAGATTAGTATTCGATTTTGACCGCGCGCAGACGTCAGTGATTACATACTCTTTGGAAGCGGCCATGGAAGAGATGACAGTTTTGCAGTTTTGTATCGAAGTTATAGTCTCACACTCCATTTGGTGTATAAACACACACATATGCAAATTACAAAGGCATATAAACACAGACACACATAGGCATAGTATACATATTATTTCTTTATAAGGAAACGTAGTGTAAATGCAACATAGGTTAACACTGCATCCTTTATTAACAATAAAACAACAAATATGAATCACTAAAGGCATTAACAATGTTCAAAGAAGTCTTTTTCAAACACAGCACATCACCAAAGAATTCTATATAATTAACATCACACTCAACACAAACGAGTCTTCTTTCTTTCTTTCTTATTTTCCATAAGTACACTAGGTGCCACAAGCTTTTCTGTTCCGGTGACAGTAGTGACAGAGGAGCCACTTGCAATAAGAAATTAGCTGTCAAAATGGACTGTCGTACAAGGAATTTATAATACAACAGGAAGGTGCACTGCTGCTAAAAAACGGTCCTAATGAGATAGTAAGAACGA
The DNA here is from genome assembly GCA_949710035.1 of Crambus lathoniellus. Classification (NCBI taxonomy): domain Eukaryota; kingdom Metazoa; phylum Arthropoda; class Insecta; order Lepidoptera; family Crambidae; genus Crambus; species Crambus lathoniellus. Next base: position 21,825,043 of record OX453299.1, read on the forward strand.
GGTCAGTTTATCTCACTCCATTCCATTACGGCGGCCACGAACATGCGCGACGGGCGGCGGGCGGCGACGAGCGAATTGCGAACTTGACACAACGAAGACGGAAAGCGTCATTCGGCATGTATTGTTGCCACTTTAACATTCTGAAATCTATCATTCAAATTCTATTCTAGGATAAGCTATAAAAAACTTAAACGACCTGATACATTTTTATGCTTAATACGGTAATACCTAAATTAATATGCGATGTTTTCTATTAACTAAAAGTAATATGAAGCGGAAATTTTAAGAAATTAATTTTTTATAACGAAAGTTGTGAACCATAAATCTACTAAATATGTTCTTTAAGAGTGCTGGCAATTTTAGAGAAAGGGACACCCTCACCTCGTTCTTGCGGTCTCAGCTGGACCGTTGACATTTTGTATTGAAATATAAACCTTATCTTTTAAAATTAAAGTGTATTTTTAAATACACCAAAATACGGTGTGCACCTTCCTGTTGTACGTAGTACTTATAAATTCCTTGCTGTCGTATGAAAACTGTTTTAGTTCCAAAGATAATCACCGGAACAGAAAAGATTGGCGCACTAGTGTCTCTAAAACTCTACTCTTTAAAGTTTATACTCTTCCATCAACTTTCAACAATATAGTATAGAAAAAAAGGATTTTTCTCTTCTTTTCTATACTGTGGGTGGGTGTATTAACTTGGAGCCATCTATCGTTGACTTTAGTGAACTATTTATGTGCAAAGTGTGCACCTACAGGGAGAACATAGCAACTTTCGCATATTTTGGCTTCTCGTTAGTTCCCATTTGAATGTATGAAGATTGCGCCCCCTGGTGGTCGGGTTATAAGTACTATGCTCCGTTTTGACGTGAAAGAAGGACAAACAAACAAACAGACACACTTTCATATTTATCATTACGACTCCGTAGCTCAGTGGTTAGAGCAGTCACCCGGAAAGCGAAAGGTCGTGGGTTCGAGTTCCATCGGAGCTGGTTGAGATGATGGTCGATTTTTTCTAAATACTTCATTTTCCATTTTTCAATAATAAAAATTGGATTGTGAATGCAAAAAAGTAAAAATTTAAATAACTTTATAATTTATATTAATATTCATAATTAATTTAAGCGAAAGGTCGTGGGTTCGAGTCCCATCGGAGCTGGTTGTGAGATGAGGGTCGATTTTGTCTAAATACTTCATTTTCCATTTTTCAATAATAAAAATTGGATTGTGAATGCAAAATGTAAAAATTTCAATAACTTTATAATTTATATTAATATTAATAATTAATAATAATATGGATATCGTGCTAGAAGGCGCAAGTTTGTAATTAATTTAACGCGAGGACAAAAAAGTGTTTGGGTAATCTGGGGTTCGAACTTGGTTCTCTCGAATCCTCAATATTGAATGGCCACTACGCCGTCGGCGCTAGCCGAACTTCGAGAAGTATGACGAATTATTGGTATATAACAGAATAAAAACTATTACAAACTTATATTTGTACTTCATCTTATACAAGATCTTATACAGGATAAGTGCATAGGGAACGCAAATATAACTTTGTCAACGTTTTATTTAAAAAAAATACTAGTTTCGGATTTTTTCCTTTGTATTCACCAGATTACCTGTCTGCATGCCAAATTTCAGCTTTCTAGGTCATCTGGAAGTGGGTTATAGTTTTGATTATAGGTGAGTCAGTGATAAAAATAACGATTTTTGGACGTAAATATCTAAATAACCGTTTGAGCTGTGTATATAAAATTTGGAGCACATTTTTATCTCGCTAGTCTCAATACATAAGCCAAATTTGACATGTTTCTGTGTAATAGTTTTTGAGTTATGAGGGGGTCAAAAGTGGCTCCAAATGGTTCGTGTTAAGATACACACGGTGCTACTCGCCAGTTCTGTTTGCTTTTGAACTTGGCTGATACGCTGCCGCGTATCCAGATTACTATTTACTGTGGTAATACTCACCAGTTCTATTTCTCTGCATGCACCACTTATACTGAAAATCAAGGCAACCTTTAAGTAAACAAAGAAAATGTGACAATCGACTTTTTATATAGGTACCTAAATAAAAAACATGGTTATCTATATATATAAAATTCAAAGTCCTGACTGACTGACTGAGATATCAACGCACTGTCCAAACCGCTGAACCTAGAGACTTCAAAGAACAATGGCCACTGTCCATACATTTGAAATCCTGTCAATGATTTGGCGTGTATAATTCCTCTTGATATCAAAATGTAATCGCTATATAAAACTGTTTATGGGTCTGAAGTCAGATTTTTCATTAAAGGCCAAGGAAGTCTAAAAACAACACTCAAAGTTTTGAGGTTAGAAATCTCATTTATGTCTAAGACGGCTTTTGACGTGACGCTGTCATGTCCATAGCATGTAAAAACATGGTAAAAACTAAAGGCAATTCTACGTATTTGCTAGTTCACTTAAAAAGACAGCATAAAGAATTAAAGAGGCTTTATAATAATATGGTATTGGTTGGTTGGTATGGGTAACCAATTAATTGTTATAGTTTAAAAACAATCCTACATTTGAACTACGAGTTACTATTTATAAAAAAAAATGCATAACGATATTTTCAATACTGATGCAAAGGCATACGATATAATATATTGTATATCGATACGATCAGTTGCGAATGCGATACATTACGATACGATGTATCGATACAAAGCAATATGACACCTGTCAGATCAACAATACGTCCCGTTTTAGGTAGCATAGTTGTTGAGTTTAGTCGTTCAGAAAATAAATGATAAGATATTGTGTTATTAAGTCTTCAAAAAATGTTAAATGTATTTCATGTAATGGTGATGCTTCCTAGAATTAATATGAAATCATTGTTTGAAGCAGAAGTTATAAGCATCACATCCTACTAATATTATAAATGTGAAAGTTTAGATGTTTGGATGTTTGGATGTTTGGATGTTTGGATGTTTGTTACTCAATCACGCCAAAACGGCTGAACGGATTTGACTGAAATTTGGCACAAGGATACTTTGTAGCCTGGAGAGGAACATAGGCTACTTTTTATCCTGGAAAAGTATCACATTCCCGCGGGATAACGTCGTGTAGTCCACGCGGGCGAAGCCGCGGGCGAAAAGCTAGTTATCGAATAAAGATCAAAAGTGTAACGGAACACCATCGGAACACTTTGACCTTTAGAGTGCGTTCATAATCCTTAACTTTGTCACTATTTTATGAAGAAAACACAATAATGTATTTTTCGTTGTTGGCCTTGAATGGGAACATAAATAGCATGGTTCGATTTGTTGATTTTTTAGCTATTTTATCCAATAGCATTTATTATTATACAATCTAAAAAATATCAGGGCTATAATAGCCATTGTTCTTTTGCACATAGATACGTTATACAGTGTAGGCATCCACTAAGAAAGAATTTTTGGAAATTCTACCCCTAAGGGGGTGAAATAGGGGATTAATGTTTGTATGAAAGTCCGTCAGTTTTGAAGTTAGGATCTTCAAATTTTGTATTTAGGCTGACATTTGAAAATTTAAAATTTACCTGTGTCAGCGTCATTGACAATTCCACCCCGAAGGGGTGAAACGGGGGATGAAATGTTGTATCTGGAAAGTCCTTCCTTTAATTTATTATTTAGGCTTATGGTCGGAAAGTAAAACAAATAAGCAAACACATATTTCGTATTTTTTCGGAAATCAACCCCTTAGAGGTTAAATGGGATAAATAAACCTAAAAATAGATATGGATGTCGTTATTGAGGTTTTATGGGATGACCATTGCAAAAATGGCATTTATTTTGATGTTTAACACGCTGAACATGATTCAACCCCTAAAAGGTTGCAAGAGGGGTGAAATATTGAATGAAAAATCAGGGGTAAAATAGACATTTCAACAAGAATCTTGGTAGGCTTACTTCTTAAAACAAATAGGCAACCCATTTCGTAATTTTCCCAAAATCAAAGCCAGGAGGTAAAATAGGGGATGAATATGTGTATGAAAGTCCGTCAGTTTTGAAGTTAGGACCTTCAAATTTTGTATTTAGGCTGGCAATTGAAAATTTATATTTCCCTGTGTCAGCGTTTTGACAATTCCAACCCCGAAGGGGTGAAAAGGGGGATGAAATGTTGTATCTGGAAAATACTTCATTTAATTTATTATTTAGGCTTACGGTCGGAAAGTAAAACAAATAAGCAAACACATATATCGTATTTTTTCGAAAATAACCCCTTAGAGGTTAAATGGGATAAATAAACCTAAAAATAGATATGGATGTCGTTATTGAGGTTTTATGGGATGACCATTGCAAAAATGGCATTTATTTTGATGTTTAACACGCTGAACATGATTCAACCCCTAAAAGGTTGCAAGAGGGGTGAAATATTGAATGAAAAATCAGGGGTAAAATAGACATTTCAACAAGAATCTTGGTAGGCTTACTTCTTAAAACAAATAGGCAACCCATTTCGTAATTTTCCCAAAATCAAACCCAGGAGGTAAAATAGGGGATGAATATGTGTATGAAAGTCCGTCAGTTTTGAAGTTAGGACCTTCAAATTTTGTATTTAGGCTGGCAATTGAAAATTTATATTTCCCTGTGTCAGCGTTTTGACAATTCCAACCCCGAAGGGGTGAAAAGGGGGATGAAATGTTGTATCTGGAAAATACTTCATTTAATTTATTATTTAGGCTTACGGTCGGAAAGTAAAACAAATAAGCAAACACATATATCGTATTTTTTCGAAAATAACCCCTTAGAGGTTAAATGGGATAAATAAACCTAAAAATAGATATGGATGTCGTTATTAAGGTTTTATGGTATGACGATTGCAAAAATGGCATTTATTTTGATGTTTAACACGCTGAACATGATTCAACCCCTAAAAGGTTCAAATAGGGGTGAAATTTTGAATGAAAAATCAGGGGGTAAAATAGACATTTCAATTTGAAACTTTGTAGGCGTACTTCTTAAAACAAATAGGCAACCCATTTCGTAGTTTTCCGAAAATCAAACCCAGGGGGTAAATAGGGTATAGAAACCTAAATCATCTTAAGTACCCTTAAAGTTCTTGGTACCTAAGCTACTCAGAACTAACTTTTTGATTGTGAAACAGACACTTATTATTTACTAGCTTCCGCCCGCGACTTCGTCCGCGTGGACATTCGAGAAAATACTTAGGGGACCAATAACCAGGATAAAAAGTATTCTATGTTTTAATTTCATCCCCTCCGCACGTGGCAAACGTTCTGCCTCGCGCGAGGCTGCTCGCTTGGTGAGGCAGGACCCGCCTAATCAGGTAAAAACGGCTGATCGGATTTTTATGAAATTAAGACATAGAATACTTTTTATCCTGGTTATTGGTCCCCTAAGTATTTTTTCGAATGTCCACGCGGACGAAGTCGCGGGCGGAAGCTAGTATAGCTTATATACCTAATAAACATATCTTGGCCGCCAAGTATTTTTCCTTATATAAGTTATTTAAAAAAGTTTCTATCGCCTGAGCCGTAAATACTTTGGACTTTTTAGCTTTATGACCACAGGATAAGCGTTTCAGGAACGAAGTCAATTTTGTGAATGTCTTCATGTGTAGTGTACTTTATGCTTCATCTTCATTGTCGATTTTAACATAGAATACGTATTCCACAACGACGATGGTTGATATTTTTTCGACAATTCATCAAAATAGGCCAAAAAGACGCTTTCTGTGACAGAATTTATATGTTTCTTATTCCACCAGTCCATAAAACGTTCTTAAGTTTTTAGGTAAATCTTTCGCGGTTTTGGCGGCAAAATATTATTTAATACTAGCTGACCCGGCAAACGTTGTTTTTGTCTTATAAATTGTAGTTTTATACACCAAAAGTTGCCTACACCAGACAACAGATAGCGCTTGTTATACACTACTAATAAAGGGGCTCAAGATTGGTCTCTGTTTCCTTTATATAATAAATTACTCTGTGAAGTAGAGTGCGTGTCAGATAACTCTGCGCGCATGCGCGACTGGTGCATTTTTGGCGCTACTTACAGTACCTTTTTTTTTTATTCTAAGCTTATGTAAAAGATTCGTATTCGATTTTGACCGCGCGCAGACGTCAGTGATTAGTTGATTACTCTTTGGAAGCGGCCATTGAAGAAATGACAGTTTTGTATCGAAAATTACCATTTTTAATTAATTTTCCGGAATAATAAGTAGCCTATGTTACTCTGGAGAACACGTTGTTGTTGTTATTGAACACGGAGTTACACGTTGGAGAAGCTCAGTGACAAACGCCACAACTTTCCCCGGTGCTGACTGCGGATCCGACACAGTTCGCGTGCGACTAAAGAGGATACAAAAGCCTAAAGTTGTGAATATGGAACGAACCAACATCAGTGGCTTCAGAGAAGGTTTTGAACGGAGAATGGAAGGCTTTCCAAACGATGTGACAAACAGCGACAGTAAGTGAGAGTACTTGAAAAGGCAGATAGAGGAAATAGCTAGGGACAACAAGTTTGCGAAACCCGCCATGAAAGATTTCATCACACCTGAGACGGCTCTAATCATCCTTGAGAGACGTGAACTAAAGGAGAACGGTTTATGCTCAACTGAAGAAAAAGAGCGGTATGCAGAACTAAGCCGGCAAGTGCAACTGCGCTGTCGAAAAGATTACGAAAACCACATCAACGAAATCTGTGTCGAACTCGAACAGTACTCACTGAGAAATGAATCCAGATATCTTTTTCAGAAAGTAAAAGAACTGACTGGTACCCGTAAACCGAGAACCTGTGCCATTGAAGACAAAGACGGACGTCTACTTACAGATGTGGATAAAGTGTTAGAGCGCTGGAAGAACTTCTGCGCGGAGTTATATGACACGAGAGAGCCTACTCACGCTAATGTTACATGGTCGACTGAAGAGCCTGATATTCTACCATCCCAAATTGAGCACGCCATCAAAGCTCTTAAGTGCAAGAAATCACCGGGTAAGGATGCTATAACAGCCGAACTATTAAAAAACCTAGGTCAACAAGGCACAAAGGCTATCACCGAGATCGTGTTTATACCTTTACATAAGAAAGGCTCTTCAGAAAGCTGTGGGAATTACAGGGCCATAGCGTTGATATCTCATGCAAGTAAAATCCTCCTCCATATACTCAATCGACGTCTTAACCACTTTTTAAGCCGACAGATACCTGAGGAGCAGGCAGGTTTCGTTAAGGGCAAGGTAACACGGGAACAAATTTGTGCGGGTGGCAATGTCCCGGTTCAGGACGGACGGAACCAGGAAACAGTAATCTTAGTGAGACCATCAAGTAAAAAATCTGAACCAATAATGGGTACACTGACGTCTGCAATAACAAAATTCCAACGAAACTCCCGTCGAAGACCTAAATTTAATCGCATTAAAACGGGGCCATACGTTCTGATGGTGCTGCCATTAGCAGCGCTGACATCAAACGTAGTTGCGGGATAATCACCTTTAAGTAGATAGCGAGGAAAACAACTTATGTCTGATCCGGTATCAATAAGGAACCGATGGCCAGACTTAGAGTCAGTGACAAAAAAACGACGGCTAGGCTTCGAGCAATCAGCCGCCGCCTCTACTGATTGCTGGGAATTTTTCCCCGCTGGTCTGATTTCCAGGAGCAGGGTGAAAAGCACTTGGAGGCCTTAGTACCGAAAGTGCGATGGTACCAGCAAAGGCGATCCCTGGATCTGGAGCTGGTGCTGGACGAAGAACGAGATGTAGAACGCGAACGAGAACGCTCAGTAGAAAGAGCCTCAACTTTCCGAGACAACTCTTCCAGGCGTTGCATAATAGCGGACAACTCCGGAGAATTCACGGCATGAACAGCTGCGGGAGGTGGAGGCGATGCTTCAACAATGACATCAGCTATTTCAGCCACCTTATCTAGCTGCAGGTCCTTTTGCGCAATAAGAATACGCTGTACTTCGCGCGGGAGACGGCGCATTCATAACTCACGAAGGATGCTGTCATCACCCACCTCTTTGCCGGCAAGGGAGCGAAGATGTCGCAAGAAAGCTGACGGGCGTCTGTCACCCAGCTCTTCGTCACTAAGCAACTGACGTATCTGCTGGCTCCTCGAAACTGAGAGCTTACTTATTAACTCCTGCTTTAAATGGTCGTACTTATCCTCAGCCGGAGGATTGGTGATGGCATCCTCAACCTCGGATGCCACTCTCGTGTCCAGCATGGACAACACGTGACCAAATTTGGTGGTGTCGGCCTTAATCCTGTTGATCTCGAACTGAGCCTCAGCCTGAGCAAACCACAATCTGGGCTTGTCTGCCCAAAAAACGGGAAGTTTTATTTTCACCTCACTAACCTGGGCTTGGTCACCCACAGACTGCAGGCTTAAAACACGCTCAAATTTTGTATTTAGGCTGGCAATTAAAAATTAATATTTACCTGTGTCAGCGTTTTTGACAATTCCACCCCCGAAGGGGTGAAAAGAGGGGTGAAATGTTGTATCTGGAAAGTCCTTCAATAAATTTATTATTTAGGCTTATGGTCGGAAAGTAAAACAAATAAGCGAACACAAATTTCGTATTTTTTCGAAAATCAACCCCTTAGAGGTCAAATGGGATAAATAAACCTAAAAATCGATATGGATGTCGTTATTGAGGTTTTATGGGATGATGATTGCAAAAATGGCATTTATTTTGATGTTTAACACGCTGAACATGATTCAACCCCTAAAAAGTTGAAACAGGGGTGAAATTTTGAATGAAAAATCGGGATAAAATAGAAATTTGAACTTGAAACTTTTGAGGCTTACTTCTTAAAACAAATAGGCAACCCATTTTGTAATTTTCCCAAAATCAAACCCAGGGGGTAAAATAGGGGATGAATATGTGTATGAGAGTCCGTCAGTTTTGAAGTTAGGATCTTCAAATTTTGCATTTAGGCTGGCAATTGAAAATTTATATTTTCCTGTGTCAGTGTTCTTGACAACTCCACCCCCGAAGGGGTGAAAAGGAAGATGAAATGTTGTATCTGGAAAGTCCTTCATTTAATTTATTATTTAGGCTTATGGTCGGAAAGTAAAACAAATAAGCAAACACATATTTGGTATTTTTCGAAAATCAACCCCTTAGAGGTCAAATGGGATAAATAAACCTAAAAATCGATATGGATGTCGTTATTGAGGTTTTATGGGATGACGATTGCAAAAATGGCATTTATTTTGATGTTTAACACGCTGAACATGATTCAACCCCTAATAGGTTGAAATAGGGGTGAAATTTTGAATGAAAAATCAGGGGGTAAAATAGACACTTCAACTTGAAACTTTGTAGGCTTACTTCTTAAAACAAATAGGCAACCCATTTCGTAGTTTTCCGAAAATCAAACCCAGGGGGTAAATAGGGTATAGAAACCTAAATCATCTTAAGTACCCTAAAAGTTCTTGGTACCTAAGCTACTCAGAACTAACTTTTTAATTGTGAAACAGACACTTATTATTTACTAGCTTCCGCCCGCGACTTCGTCCGCGTGGACATTCGAGAAAATACTTAGGGGGCCAGCCGCACGTGGCAAGGTTCTGCCTCGCGCGAGGCTGCTCGCTTGGTGACGGAGGACCCGCCTAATCACGTAAAAACGGCTGATCGGATTTTTATGCAATTAAAACATAGAATACTTTTTATCCTGGTTATTGGTCCCCTAAGTATTTTCTCGAATGTCCACGCGGACGAAGTCGCGGGCGGAAGCTAGTCTATATATATAAAATTCAAAGTCCTGACTGACTGACTGACTGAGATATCAACGCACAGCCCAAACCGCTGAACCTAGAGACTTCAAATTTTGCACATAGATACGTTATACAGTGTAGGCATCCTTTAAGAAAGGATTTTTGGAAATACCACCCCTAAGGGGGTGAAATAGTGGATAAATGTTTGTATGAAAGTCCGTCAGTTTTTAAATTAGGATCTTCAAATTTTGTATTTAGGCTGGCAATTGAAAATTAATGTGTTAGCGTTTTTGACAATTCCACCCCCGAAGGAGAGAAAAGGGGAATGAAATGTTGTATCTAGAAAGACCTTCATTTAATTTATTATTTAGGCTTATGGTCGGAAAGTAAAACAAATAAGCAAACACATATTTCGTATTTTTTCGAAAATCAACCCCTTAGAGGTTAAATGGGATAAATAAACCTAAAAATCGATATGGATGTCGTTATTGATGTTTTATGGGATGACGATTGCAAAAATGGCATTTATTTTGATGTTTAACACGCTGAACATGATTCAACCCCTAAAAGGTATAGTTAATTATAATAATATGTGTATTGTATGACGATTAAGTTTGAAGAGACGAAAGAGATAAAATTGACAAATTTATCTCTTTTTTGAAGCGTTGTTTTGTACTAAGGAAAATTTCAGTGTCAGCATGAATTTTACAAAAACGTGGAAGTCGGGATAAGATACAATTTATGCCATAATTCGTGCTATGAAGTAGTACTTGAAAGAGAGGAGTGTGCAGTGTACGATAAATAGGTACACACAATTTTAGCGCCACTAATAAATCAGTACAATTAAGGCGACCATGCACTATGTCCCATATCAAGCACCTGCGCAAGCAAGCGATGCTTATCAGAGTTAGACCTTCTTAGTTATCTTTAGGAGGAAAGTCTTCAATCATGCTTAGGACTCTAAATTTTTTTTTACTGCGAGCAATTTTAATCAGGCAAACGCGTCAAAAGGCGAAGGAATTCGTGTTGCAACCTGTGATCAAGGGTTTGCATCAGTGGTATTGTCTGGGTGATGGAGTGGTAAGCCCGCCGCGCTCGTGCTCAGCGCGACCTCGCACGCAACCCAATGATCTGATTTATTTGATACGTTTGTATCGATTAAGAAACGATCACATTATGAGCATAATTTCACCGATCTGTTGAAGGTTCAAGAGCACTTTGTCGTTTCTATCGCGTGAGGTTGGCGACTAGCAACAAGGCTGGAAGCAGGGTTGCTAGGTGCTAGATTCTAATCCATTTGATCGCAGCCTCAAAACTATTAGTAGACTGTTAGTAATAAACGAACTAGTGCAAAAGTATGTGTACTCAAGTTTGGTGATGTACCTACCAACGGTTCTGTAACAGATTTTATCGATTTAGCCACCCAATATCGATTGTTGGACTTTTTCGTTTACTTGTATAGGAGAGACTCTATTACTTTTGATTTATATCAATACATCAAACTTGTTTATTAAATTTATTTCACTTCAGTGAATAAAATAAAAAAAAACATAAATGTTGTAGGGTTAAATAAAACTAAAATGTAAAAATTACAATTTTGTCACAGAACATTAAATATTTAAGTATTAGCCACAGATCACACAAACTTCTTTCCATAAAAGAGCCATTTGTGCTAGTACAACCTCCGGTCGAGAGATTCTTTAAGAGATCTATTTTAAGAAATAAACATTTGAACTGTTGCTGCTGGACAATACGTCTGGTGTGAAAAAGTATTATAATTCATTTCTAAAGCACAGCGATATTCATCGCTTCAACACAAGAAATAGAGATAAACTTGTCGTCACAAAGTTTAGGCTAGAAAAATCCAGAGCCTCATTCGTGGGTCAAAGCATAGCCTTTTTTAATAAAGTTCTACAGCATATAATTGAACTACCTTTGCATATATTTAAATGTTGCATTATAGAGTCGCTCATGAGCAAAGGATAAGTACTATTAAAGTAGACTATTATTTGAATGACCGCAATGCATATAAAAATCACTTGAAAGGTTATAGATATTATGAAAGTAATTGTTGTAATTACTTAGTAACGATATGTCGTTACCTATGAAACGCTGGCAAGTTTATTGCGCCTGTTCTTCTTGTCAGGTAAAAAAAGTCTAGAATGGGCGGTAGGAAAATGTTGCCGATTCATGAGTACATATATTTATTATGTTTTAGTAAATAGATAGATTTGTTATTATTTTATTTTTATTTTATTACCGCCTTTGTGGTCTAGTGGTTTACACTACCGATTTCAGACCTAGAGGTCCCGGGTTCGATTCCCAATGGGGGTACAGTTTATATTCGGTTTAGTTGGTGGTAGGATTTGTTCTTAGTCCGCCTGGCTTGCTAACACCATTTTATATAAGTCTGACGCCATAACAATGATGTTTTCAGCGTTATTGTGTTCCGGCATTTAGAGATAAGATAGCCAGATTCTCAGTGATTGAGGATTCCGGGAGTAAAGCGGTTCCGCCTTCAGCCTTATCACAACTTAACATTAAGTATGATGAAGGCTAAGTGCTACCCGGTTGTGGATTAAAATAAAGCATAATTTTCAAAATGCAAAATATAACATTTTCATTGGTTATATCGTACAGAGATCAAATCAAAGATAACCTCGTATAAAATTAGTTGAACGAAATACATAGATTGATAAAGTATTAGGGTATTATCGTGAGTAGGTACCTACTCATTCACTATTAACTATTTATTGACGCAAAGTACCTACCTAATTAAAGTTCATGTTCACTGTCTGCTCCAAGGTTCCTCTAGCAATTGTTTTCTGACAAACGCGTGATGAATTCGGCCATTAAGTAACGGTGTAACCGCTTAGTTGCTTTGATACTATAAAATACGTTGGGTAAATATAGTATGTAGGTAGTTTGAGTACGATAAAATATTGTATGCCCTATTTTCTTTTGTTTTCTATTGGGAACATTGGTATCAGCCTTATCATCACTTAACATCAGGTGTGATGTAGGCTATTTGCTACCCCACAGAACCTTCATCACTATCGATCCAGAGGTTTCGATATTAATTCCCAGTGCTGGTTGGTACATATTGAATTTTGTTTGGTTGGTGGTAGGGTTTATTCCAAGCCCGCCTGGTAAGTTGCCACCACCGAAGACTGTTTCTATAACAGTTTTTGTATTCCGGCAGTAAGAGAAGATAATCCAGTTCCTAAGAGTGCTTTTACACGGTGCAAGTAGCTTGCGCATGTTGAGGCACTTGCGCGGGTTATATGCATCGTAAACTTACCGTTCAAAAACGTGCGGGTCTAGCGACTCGAGCATGTACCAAAGCGGGCCACCCGCGCACCTAATCTGCGTGCTTTGCGGCGTGCGCGGGTCACTCGCATGGGTCACTCGCGTGGGTCACTCGCGCGGGTCACTCGCGCATGTTACTCGAGCAGGTTCAACTCATAAAGTTACCGCGCGAATAGCATGCACATGTAGCTCTTGACCACGTAGTGCTTGTGCAAGTAGCCCGTATATTTACATGCTCCAGTTTTTTGCACCGTGTACAAGTACAAGTGAGTAACTTGAACGAGTAAGTGGCTTGCATAATAATATATTATTCACGCGTGTAACCTTTATCTTTACTAGCTCCAGCTGCATGCACCGTGTACAAGCACAGTTAGTGAATAAAGATTTCGGTAGAAGAACGATTCCTCCTTATCATCACATGACATGTTTGAAAAACAAGTATGGCAAAGGCTAATCATAATTCGCATACTCCCACTTCCTACTCCCGCAAATCCACTCATAAAGGCGCGCGTACACGACCAATTTTCTTAGCAATCATTGCCTGGGGATCAATCTGGAGCAATTAAGTGGAGCGATGTTGCTTAATATTTCGAGGTATTGTTTGGCCGTATGTTATCAACAATCCGCAATAGGCCCGCGTGGTGGGTCATGGCCCGTTCTCCTTATCCATCCATAAGGAAGGCCCCAGCAGAGTGGGGACATTCAATGACTGATGATGATGATGATCCAAGTCCATTCGTCCATCAAGATATTTGACATTTAGAGCAAAGACCTCTAAAACAAACTTAGGACATTTTTCGGCGATCAATCGATTGCAAAAACAATATAGTCACTTGTCACGATTGCACTCAACAGCCTATGTTAGCATAGATCTTTCTTTTTCACTTGGCAGGTTCAAAACGGCAATCTCAATAAGGCATTTAAATCGAAAGTCTAGTGTTTTTCTTAATTTGATTTTTTGTAGTTTTTATTAACTAGTTTTAGTAATAATTGTAGTTATTAAGTTTTTACTGTTTGCTTTCTAATATTTGGTGCATGTCGTGGTAAACTTTAATTAAGACAACGCTTTGGAATGTCAAATACTTATCATGTATTTTTTGTAATTGTGAATACCGTTAGTTTTGTTGGTTATCCTAAATAAAAAAAATAAAATGATGATCTTAGCAACAGGTTGCTACATTTTGACGATTTATTCCTTTCTGATACCAAAAACTAATACCAATGGTATTTGTTTCTTATCGTAATAAATGTGCTATTCCTAACGAATACCACTCATAAAGCAAACCAAAACAAATCAAATGATATGAGATACAGTCAGTAATAAAAATGCTTTCAAAAGTGTTTATTATTCAAAATCAGTCGTATCATTATCAAATAAATTGAAGTGTGCAAATTGAGGAATATCACAAACAATCATCGACTACTAATAAATATTAAGTACTAGCTGACCCGGCAAACGTTGTTTTGCCATATAAATTTTATTTGACACGAACTTCGTATCAAATGCCTGACACAATGTCACTTATTAAAAAAAAAGAAATCCTAAGCGGCAGAAATGTCAGTGATTACATACTCTTTGACATACCTTCTCTTTGGAAGCTGCTAAGAAATGAGAGTTGTGTGAAGTATGACAGCTTAACGCTTTTCTATACAAAATTACCATTATTATTTTATAATTTTCCTGGATAAAAAGTAGCCTATGTTACTCTCCAGCTCTCAAATTATCTCCTTACCGAAAATCTCGTCGATCCGTTGCTCCGTTTTGACGTGAAAGACGGACAAACAAACAAACAAATAAACAAACAAACACACTTTCACATTTATAATATTAGTATGGAATTACTTACTAAAAATATATAATGTATAATAGATTAGTTACTCAATAGTTATGATTGTCATGCCAAAAAAATTAGATATTTCTTACTAAGAAAAAAAGTTGATTATTTTTTATACAAAAGTCATTTTCTGATATTTCATACATAAGATATTGTTTGGATTCTGAAGTACCAGGATAACATAGCTATGGAAGCGGTAGTTATCTTTATCTATATATATAAAATCCTTTGTCCTGAATCACTGACGGATAAACGCACAGCCTAAGCCGCTGATTGTAGAGACCTGAAACTTGGAGGGTGTGTTCCTTGTATGATGTAGGCATCCGATAAGAAAGGATTTTTCGAAATTCTACCCCTAAGGGGGTGAAAAACGGGGGTAAAGTTTGTATGGGACAACGTGATTCCTTTGTCCAATCTTCTTCAAATTTTGCATAAACATTCTTTAACAGAATTAATCGAAGATGTGTTTCATATTTCATTGAAAGTCATCGCCTAACAGGGTTAAAAAGGGATAGAAAATTATTTTGGGGGTGATTTGCACCGAAGTTGATATCAATACTCCTTAGTGCTTTTGATTTTTAATTTCATTTTGTTTTGACCACTGACCTCGTGGTTTTGACACATGTTTGAAAACTCAATCCGTTTCGACGTACCTCATTGCCACCAAAGAGTAGTTATGTCTTATGCAAAGATATTATAATATAACAAGATTGTGCACTATGAAAATAAAAGCAATGTCAATTCGATTCTATGCAGTTACAATAAGGTTTATTTTCGTATGACATTTCGATAAACGGAAAAACGAGCCGAGCGAGAGGCTCCTAAATAGGATTGCATTGTGATGGCATTCGTATTATTAGCAGATGTGCGGGCCGGGCTCGTAAAACAAAACTAGGAATAAAAAAAAAAAAATCAAAAAAATGTTTCGAATATTTCTTCTAATAGATTAAGAGCGACAAGTTTTATTAGCGCACGGCGGGGACTAAGACAAATGAAGTCTTGGGTAGGCCGTAAATTACGCTCAACTGTCAGACAAACTATTCAAACTGGTGAATGATGGACAATTTTAGTTTAAATGCACAGATTTCTAAGAGTTTGGTAGATATTAAATGTGTTGCAGATGGGTGAAGTAGACGAAGGAAGGAAAAGACTTGAGTTCTCTGAATTGTTAGGGCGGATCGTGAGAAGTTGTGCGTAGGCGTCACCATGGAGATTGCAAGCATCAAGCTGACCAATGAGGGATCGAGATGGGCGTAGAGCGGGAGGAGATAACTTCAGTAGAGATGGAAGATAGAAAACGGGGATGCAACTGGCATTGGGGAGACGCTATTTGATATTTGAGGACAGTGATAGATTGGGAGTTTGGTGACTCCATTGTAACTAACTGTGTGAGAAATAAAGATTAAAGAGTTAACTATTAATTAAATACTAACTTTGTTAAGTAAATTGTAGATTTGAATATTAAAACAAGTGTAACTATTTTACAAAGTGTATTTAAACAACGTCGAGAGGGGTATGTAATTGTGTACATTGTGGCTTATTCCGTGTGTCAATAAAGGTACAATCTCTAGAATAACGAGCGGTATATCACATACAACGTAGAAATGTATCAATACGAAGAACAACACCATTCTGGGGGTTTCGCTTTAATAACCGAATGGAACCCGATAGAACATCTCATTTTTGTGTTGGCTTTAATATGCGCAATAGTTGTGTTAGGGTGTTGTGGATATAAGATATTCAGTTATTGCAATCGTCGAATATTAAATAGACGGAGGTATTTGCAAGATGGTCTACCGAATGAGATAGAAATGCAAAGAGCCGGGTTAGACCTCAATCGAGGCTGAATTGGATTGCGTCTTTTCTCGATGCATAGTTAATCTCAGAGATAGGGATGGTTAACGTGAAAGTATTAATTAAAGCTCTAGAGACTGTAACTTTATGTAGCCTGGTGGAATACGAAACACTAATATCTACCATGAATGTTAATAATCAAGTCTAAATTAGACTAATATGTGAAATAGTTTTCCTTTCCATTTTTCAATCAATGGAACAGGTTTGTTCTATAAATGTGTTCGTATCTCACTTTAGACTTAAGTTGTAAAATAACTATTGAAACTTTAGTGTGTGTTTAATTAAATTTAAGTGTGAATCTAGATGACCTTAGAGAGTTTTTTCTTTGGATTTTCGCTTTCTCTCTATGTAGTATGGTCTTAAGATAGGAGCTGAAAATCTAGCTGTCATTATATAGCAACCTATAGGTGACATCTTAAATAATCAAACCAGTTTCTTTTTGCTATTTCGAAGATAAACAAAACACATTTAAGTTAAATAAATAATATTTTTTTTTCCATAATTATATGTTTTACTGCTTAGATATAAGATTCCTAAGAGGAAGCACAGTGTGAGGCATAGTCAAATCCGTGTTAAATACTAAGAAATATTTAGGAGAACCATTGAGCTAGTTTGTTTGACTTCGCTTAACACCTTGCGTTCTCACATGTACACCTTTCAGTTGAATCACGATTTCTATGAGCTAAATTCGTTAGATTTCAGTCTAGGTCTAGGTAGATTTCTATACATATACCTAAATAAATAAACATGGGATAATAGGGAGTGATTAAAGACTTTAAGGGAGAGACTACATTCAAACCGTTGAGGTTACCTGTGTATAGGAGTTTATTTAAACGTGTTAGTAAAGGGGTCTAGCTGCTGAATTTGGACGAGAGAGACAACAGGAGCAGAGCAGAAGGAAGTATAATGTATTAGTGTTGAATAGGTATAATGTGTAAGTTCATTTTGCCTCTACACAGGACATAGACGCTGTTAGGTGCACTTATAGACTTGTATTTAGGATAGGAAATAGAGATAGGTATACTAGGTGATCTGTGATGAAATAGGACTTGCACAGGGTGTTTAAATCCTGGGGTGTTTGACCGCTTGAGGCTGCGAGCTAGTCATTCCACCCACTGACTTTAATCGAATGAGGGCCCTTGACTATAAGAGATTATTCTCTTAGACTACTGAACGGGATGCTCTGGCCGGCACTCGCGAGCTCAGCCTTATTGAGCCTAAACGCTATCTGCGTGTAGGTTTCAGTGAACGGGTAGCAGCATTTCTGGGTCGTCGTCACACTTGCACTTCCATAGCGTTCAGCCATCGCCCGATTTGGCCAAATCGAACTTTCTCAATTAATACAAATATGAATAAATAAAGTATACCATGGTATTATGGGGAAGGTGTCTAGCGAACACCTTATAAAATAAAGTAAATAAATGTCCACATCCTGGAGATGTCTGACATACGCTTCGCAGCGTAACAAAGATGGCTGACGTTCCCCAAATAATAAACCTCAGAAGGGTTTTTCCTAGAAGGTTTTGTAGGCGCTACTAAACGACCAGAGTGTAATCCACTACGTGAGCAGACATCTATTGGTTATAGCTTAGGAATTAGAGTAGAAGAGAGGCGAAGGTCGCGATCAGATTAAAACAATTTGCATTTTAATATTAACAAGCTTCGCAATGTTATTTAAAACCATAGGCCTGCGGAATGATGGATTTATCTCGATGAGCTTCCGTTCTATTCACACGCAGCTACTAAATAGTACAAACATAAACACGATTCGCAGATCACTTAGATGCCAGTAACATCGACTTTCACCAAGACCACCAAATACATAGAAAAACATTATAACTAGACGATCACATATACAAATCAGGGTTAGAGCCACTACAGAAAATGGTGTCGTGTCGACCAGGATTCCAAATACGTATTCGAAATAACGATACGATTGGATCAAAAGGACCAAATAATTATAATAAATAAATAAAACAAAAATAAATAAAATAAACACAACGTAGAAATCGTGGTCAGTTGAAAGGAATACTTTTCCAGGGATGTTACGAGACATCGTGATGCGAAACAAGGAGGCGAGATAAATTGTGCATGGAATAATTATTTTAATTATGTGCATGGTGTGATTATTTTATTGTGTTAAACTGTTTACATGTCTTTTGAATGTAGGGGAAAGACACAGTTACAGTCAGAATTTGTCATAATGTTATCAACGAGATCGAAAAAAAAGAAAAAAAAAAAAATATACATACCTATTTCGTAAATTATAAAACTAAAAGAATCTATTTTTAGACAACTGTATAGCCAAGTTATTTGTTCACGGAAGACAAAGCCTGTCTGACAAGCTTGTGAATGGGAAGCGAGACAAAGGAGACCTTAGGGTTAATGTTTTATTGGTTTGCAACTTAACTGCTGTTGTCCATTGAAGTAAAATTTGACGGCTGTACATTAAAGACAAAAGGGAAGGACGTGGAGAATTCTTACCGAACAAAATAAACAATAAAAGAGTAAAATAAAAATACTTTCCAATATTATTCAAAGCATAGCGTCGCGTTTGACGATTTTGACTGTACGTAAAAAGGTTAGCATAATAAAGATGTGTGATTTAGGTGGAGACAAAGGCGGGAGCAGATTCTCAAGATATTGTTACATTTCAATGTAAGTCTGTTATCATGAGTATTTTAATCACATGTGGTACTATCTACCTTTCTCATAAAGAACGATCTGTGCATTTAGGAGTAGGGGAAAGTTTAAATCAAAACTAGTTTGTCGGCAGTTGAGTTAAGTGACGTTATAATGCCTAGGCGCAGTAAGAGACGGGTTAGGGGTCAAGATAGGACAGGGGAAAGTCGTGAGGGTAACGGAGGCATAGGGGAACAAACGGGAAATATAGATAACATAACTTTACAACAGATGTCACAAAGAATGGATGAATTTCAAAATACATTACGGCAGTTGAGCGCGGAGCGATTAAACGAGAGGTTAGAGTCGCGCGGGAATGTGCAAAATAGTCATCAGACGATTAGACAGGAGTCGATTAGCACAACAGCTAGTGGTAGTGCCGCGAATTCGGAAACTAGAAACTTATACGTCATACAGCCTTCAGTTGCGAAGCCGAGTTTTGACGGAAAACCATTCGCGAACCCTATTGCGTTTTTGAAACGATTAAAAAAATATATTAGAGAAGTGAATGGACAGGACCGCGAAATTGATATAGCGCTAGGTTGCATCATGGGACATGCACGAAAATTGATGGAGATGTACTCAAGGAGATGGAATACTTTTAGTGATTTTGAGGACGACTTTAGACGGACTTATTGGACTGAACAAATACAAGAATCCGTTAGGTATAGGTTGATTAACGCGGTGTACACAAGTGAATCAGCGATTTCGATGTCCGAACACTTTGCTGAATATGTTGAGTCGATGCAGTCCTTGACTATATCTTTTAGTGAAAGGGATTTAGTAAATTCGATAATGCGTCATTATCCTTTAGATGTTCAACGGTTGTGGTTTACGAGAGCAGAGGAACCCACTATTATGAAAGGCGCGAACTTTCTTAGGAGTTATCCGTCAGGAGGCGACACCGTGTTGTAGTCCGCTTACCTTTACAAAAAAGCGAGACGGAACAATTAGACTCTTATTAGACGCGCGCGAACTCAATAAGAAGATGGTGGGGGACGCGGGGGCGCCACCACTTACATCAGAAATCATACAATCCTTTTATGGGGTTAATTACATCAGTCTTATTGACCTCAATAATGCATATTTTCAGATACCATTACATCCCGATTCTAGAAAGTATACAGGGTTCACTTTTATGGGGAAAACCTATACGTATTGTGTTTTACCTCAAGGACTTAAGACATCGGTGGCAGGTTTCTCGAGGGCTATGGATTCGATACTAGAAGGGGTGCGCGAGTTTTGTATAAATTATATAGATGACATAGTAGTGTTCACTAAGGGGGACCTAAAGTTACACCTAGAACACCTAGATCAAGTACTGAGCAGGTTAAAGGCGGCTAGACTAACGAGTAGGAAGGAAAAGTGTAAATTCTTATGTGTGGAGGTAAAGTTATTAGGGCACATTGTAAATACCAAAGGGGTACAAATGGATCCGGATAGGGTAAGGGCGATATTGGATTTCCCCGCACCTCGAACCATAAAACAATTAAGAGGATTTCTGGGATTAATAAACTATTTTCGTAGATTTGTATCAAAGTATAGTGAGGAGGTTAGGCCTCTGTGTGACCTATTGAAACAAAACAAAAGATGGTCATGGACACAGGAAGTAGACGGTTGTTTTAAAAGGGTGAAAACTTTATTTGTAGATACCGTGCTTCTTGCACATCCAAACCCGAAGGATATATATTATTTACAAACGGACAGCTCGAATACAGGTGTCGCAGGATACATCTACCAACTAACAAGTGAGGGGGAAGAGAGAGTTATAGGGTTTTGTAGTAAATCATTATCAGAAACGGAACGCAGATGGACAGTCACTGAACAAGAGCTGTGGGCCATAATTTATAGCCTATCAAAGTTTGAAACGTATTTAAGGGGTGCTCGGTTAGTAATTAGGACCGATCATAAGAGTTTGACGTTTCTACAATCGTGTAAATTACTAAGCGCTCGCATGATACGGTGGGTAAGTTATATAGGACAGTTCAATTATACGATTGAACATGTCAAGGGTAGTCTGAACACTGTAGCTGACGTGTTGTCACGACATATAAGTGGAGTCACCGATATCTTGACTAATAAAACTGTGGGACCGGAAATGAATTTGTTTGAAATACCAACTGGACGACTCATAAAGAATAATTGGGAAGAGATAAGAGAACATCAGGGGCGCGATCGTGTTGTTAGCGAAATAACTAAGCGTATAAAAGTTGGGAGCGAGTCTGAGGCTAGACATTACAGACTAATAGACGGGATTCTCTATAGGATAGAGATAGGTTCGGGTAGGTCGCGATTATATGTTCCCGAGAACTTACAAACGGAATTGATTACTAGTATACACGAGGAAGTAGGACATTTTGGGCGATACAAGGTTCTTGCGTTAATGAAGCGACGTTACTACTTCACTGAGATGGCACGCAAAATAGGACAGGTAGTTAGGGCTTGCGACGTGTGTCAAAAATCGAAACATGCGTTGGAGGCACACTCAGGACCAATTAAGACGGTGATAGCTAGGGAGATAGGGGAACGAGTATTTTGTGACATTTATGGACCCATACCGGCAGGACGCTTTGGTCATAAGTACGTGTTTGTTATGCAGGACGCCTTCAGCAAATTAATTAGATTATACTCATTACGACAGGCGAGTGGTAGGGCCTCATTAACTTGTGTTAGAAAATTTCACGAACAGGTCAAAATAAAGGTTTTATGTTCGGATAGAGGTGCAAATTTCACATCAAGGATTTTTGAGTCAGGTGTTAGACAGTTAGGTATCGTACTAACGCACACCTCAATCAGAAACCCGCGACCTAATTCTACGGAGAGGGTCAATAGAGAGCTAGGAAGAATGTTTAGGACGTATTGTGAAAAATCACATTGTTCTTGGGTTGACGTATTGCCGAAAATAGAGGATTGTTACAATCTAGTTATACACACCACGACGGGTTACACACCTAACTGATGATCTTGATGAACTGATCATATTGACTGAACCGCTGGCAACACCGGCCGATACAGATGTCAAAGTGTACCAGCTGTTTTTAAATTTAATTTTATTATTTAAATTCATAGTATTTCTATAGTGTTTTATTGTAAAAGTGATTCTAACATTATAAATACCTAGTACAAGTGTTTTCCAAAAAATCTACTTAATATATTTTGAAAAACATCGACGACAAAATTGTAACGGCGAAACGTCAATGTAGTGGACATCAAGATTTAGCAAGACGATAATTACCTATTGAAGAAGGAGGATTAAATCGATAATAAGCGGCAAATAAAACCGGGGAAGTATTTGTTTCGTAACTTTATTGTTAATTAATAATACTTAGACACTTTGTTGTTCTCACTGAACTGTTAAGAGACAAGTACAATTGTATGACAAACTGGTTTCACACTTACTGTACACTAATTTAACATTACTGGTACAGAGTTCACTTCCAGTGAACAACGTCACAAACAATTACGATTTGGCATTGATAATACCTCTCTTCACTTGACATACTGTGGAAGTGAAGCTGATGGTGACCGCTACCTGTCACAGACATTCACCTATTCTGCTACTCTTTCCATGCACTACATCTATACAAAGAAACCCAAATCATCTCAAACAAATATTGTGAAACTAGTTAGCAACAACAATTAGTAATAATAAGTCTGTTAATTTATTAGTGAATGGAGTTAAATTTCCTTAATAAGTATAGGTACCTACTGTTTGACTACCTACATTCAAGTCAACAAAAATCAATCTTATTTCAGATCCTTTATTTTCAATATATGTATGCAAAATTATTTAAGTAAACTACACAGTATTAATAATATATTAATTTAAACATATTGATTGATATTTATGTAATTTAACTAAGTACCTACCTACATACTTCTGAAAGGCTTACCTCACTTTACTTTAACAAAAGTCAATCTGATGGTGACACCTTCCAGCTACTTCTATAAATATTTATTTATTAAACATTGTTAACTAACACAAATATAAACCTCACTTTCCTTTGCTCAAAGTAAAGTTGATGGTGTTATTAAGATTAACATAGCATTCATTCATAATTTTATTTAAGTATTTGTTATTTTATTACACCTAATACACTTTATGATTATTTAACTTCTTAACTGTTTGTTCCTTTAAAAAAAATAGTAGTTAAGTACCTAGAAAAGTCAATTAAATAAAAAAAATACTTTTGTTAATTATTTCCTTAGATAAATCTGTCAATCCTAACTTTACTTAAATCATATATTGATCACTTTTGTATATTTTCAGCGGTAGCAACTTTTAAGCTTAATTAGCAATTATGATGACCCGGAGGGCAACGGCTAAGGATGTGGAGGTACAACTCAAGAATGCCCTGCAAGATCTAAAGGCAGCTAAAGATCTAAGTGACTCCCTAATAAGGGAAAGAGAGGAAAGTGAGACGGAGATCTATAAGAACATTACCCGTAACACTGAGCTTAAAAATGAACTTGCTGCTCTTCATGTAAAATACTCGGAAGTTGTGCAGAAGTGTAACCAAATGCAAGACTTTATTGAGTCTTTTAGGGCTTGCTCTGATACTCATGAACAGGCATTGAGTCGCATAACAGACCTGGAAATTAGTCTCTCTCTTGCCCAGAAAACAGTATTAGATTTAGAAAAAGAAAATAGAAGTATTATAGAAGATAAGCACTCTCAAAGCCTGTTTAATGAGTAATGTAATTCTGCAGCAAATGACAATTCAACTTTGGAAGGTCTTAACTATGTTGATAAACCATTGTTTAATAATAATAACGTCTGCCAGTTTAGTAGCGGGAAGAAATTAAAAAAATACATTAAAATTAATAGATACATAAGAAAAACTCAAAAGTTAATGAAAAAACAAAATTATTATAATAAGTATAGTCACATAAAGCAAGAACGTAAGCAACTTTTAGAACAATTAAATATGATAAACATGGAAACATGTAATAAGAACAAAGAAAGTGAATTATTAGGCAGTCAATTATGTAATAAGATTGACAATTTAGAACTTTCACTTAGGGAAATGTACTCCAACTTGTGTGAGTTTTCTAAAAAACAATTGAATAATCAAAAAATGGCTGCATATAATATGGTTGACTTTTGTAATTTTAATTCAGACCGGTTCGAATCATTAGGGAAAAAATGCAGATGCAGTTGTAACACAGTATGCAATGACTTCTGTCAAAAGGAGTCATTAGGCCAAGCGGCTCAGGAGGTCTATTTACCAACCAAACCTGAAGTCTCTAACATTTGTGATAGTTTATTATTAAATAATAAAAGTAAATCCTCCACTAAAACTACTGATACCAAAACAATTATGTTCAGTGATGAGATTGGGAAGAATTTAGGCCAATTTTTACAGAAAGATTCAAAGGAAAATGTTATTAATTATTGCATGCCTGGTTCCAGTATAAACGAGATCACGAAAATAGTTGTTAAAAAATCCTTAAGTGAAAACACAAACTTGATAATTTTAATTGGGAACAGGGATAATTTAAATAAAAACCAGTTAATAGCCTATTGCAACACATTATGTTCATTAAATGTAAGGAAGGTTGTTATGTTTACATTTCCCTACAGTAAAAGTTTTTCACCGTTAGAAAATAAAATAAGGTATAATCTAAACTTAACTATGAACACATTAGCCTGTCATAATAAAGAGTTGCATATTATTGATATCAATATGTTGTTGAATAATGTATACTTGACTAAAGATAAATATTATCTGCCTAATTATCTTAAGCGACAAATAGCGGTATCGCTATCATTTTATTTTAAACAATTAGCCAACAACTTGGCTAGTATAACCTCTGCTTCTATTGAGCAGTTTAACTTTGATACTTCTAATGTAACTTTGGAATCTGTTCCAAATAATTCGATTCTTTTGAATCCAAATACTGACATGGTTAATTTAAATTACCATTAGAGACAACGGAGGCATACTCTAGCCCAGTATTGACAAGAGGAAAGCCTAAATGTTTAAAAATAGTACACCAGAATATCCAAGGCTTTTCTGCTGGCAAAGACCTAGAAATAAGTTTATTTTTAAATTGTGAAAATATTGATGTGTTATGTGTTACTGAACATTGGTTAAAAGAATATGAATTATTGTTAAATTTGGATAATTATAGTGTTGTAAGTTCATTTAATAGAAAAACTACAATAAGGGGGGGTTCTTTAATAATTTTACCTAATAACACACAATATAAAGAGCGAAAGGATATAGTATCCCTCTCTGTTGAACGAATTTGTGAGATATCATGCGTGGAACTTGAACAAATAATTATAATCTGTATTTATAGCCCGCCTGGAGCAAATTACACAGTCTTTGAGTCCACTATGGAGGATGTTTTGAAAATATGCTGTCGTAAGAATAAAAAAATTGTAGTTTGTGGAGATTTTAATATAGACATCTTAGATATTAAATTAGCACAACTCTCCAGTAAATTCCTTAATCTTTTTAAATCATTTAATTTGCTTCACACTTTTAATGAACCGACGCGAATTACGCCAACATCGGCTACTTGCTTAGATAACATCTTTTCGAACTGTAACTTAATTGAGAAATCGGTAATTAATATTATTAAATCCGACCACAGTGGACAACTAGCTTCTTTTGAGCACTATAATGTTATTCCTAAACGCGAAGTAATTTGCAGGCCAATACCGCAACGTGGTATTAATAAATTTAGAAATAATGTACAAGATAAAATTCAATGTTTGCCAGCTTCTGCTGACGCTAATAACTCTTATCAATCATTATTTGATATTGTTGAAAAAGAATTTAGTAACAATTTTAAACAAAAAGTTATAAAGTGTAATGAGCGTAAGAAGTTTAGTGACTGGGCCACACCTGGTATTTATAATAGCAGAAGAAAGTTATTTGAACTCTATGCACAAAAAACGACTTCCTGTGATCCTAGCTTCATTGAATATGTCAAGAAATATTCAATAACATTTAGGAAAGTATGTGCTTTGGCAAAATCAAGGTATATTTCAAATAAAATTAAATCATCTGAAAATAAAATAAAAGCTACCTGGAGTATTATAAACCAAGAAACTGGCAAAACAAAAAGCAAAATTAATTCATTTAACTTAAAAATTAGTGATCAGACTTTTGAATCAGATATTGAGGTGGCTAGTGCTTTTGAAGGTTTCTTTGCTCGAATACCGTTAGAAACTACTAGCAGACTTAATTCTTGCCCCAACACCGCTGTCTCTCTTATGTAATCTAGTGTGAACAAGTGCCAGGAAACATTTAGTTTTAGCTATGTCACTACCGAAGATATTATTAAAGCATTCAAAGCAATAAATATTAAGAAAACAGAAGATCTCTGGGGCATATCTACAAGTATCATCAAATCAATAATTGATGTGATAGCTCCATCATTAGCAATAATTTTTAACCAATGTATAAGTGAAGGGGTCTTTCCTAATTTAATGAAGAATAGTAAAATTATTCCTCTGTTTAAAGCTGGTGACAAAAGTGACCCAGCAAATTTTAGACCTATATCCATACTACCAGCAATAAGTAAAATATTTGAGAAATTAATTTATGCTCAACTTTTAGAATATTTTAAATTAAATAGTATACTGCATGAGAAACAGTTTGGTTTTTCAAAAGGTAAAAGTACAACTGATGCTGGGGTTGCATTTCTAAAACATGTACTTGATGCCTGGGAGGACAAGCAGGATGTAATCGCTATTTTTTGTGACCTTTCCAAGGCATTCGATTGTGTTGATCACCAAACACTATTAAGGAAGTTAAAACATTATGGTGTTTCTGAAATGTCAGTAAGCCTTATGCATTCATATCTGTATGAAAGAACTCAGAAGGTAGTTATTAATAAAACTGAGTCTACCGGAGCTCCCATTACTATGGGCGTACCCCAAGGATCAATATTGGGCCCGCTGTTGTTTTTAATATACATAAATGACCTTCCTTACTACGCGAAGAATTTATGTGAGACGGTGCTATTTGCCGATGATACATCTCTAGTCTTTAAAGTAGATAGAGGTGATGACTGTTCTGACGAAGTAAATAGTGCTCTTTCAAAAGTGTCACATTGGTTTAATAGTAATAATTTATCATTAAACTCAAAGAAAACTAAGTGTTTAAAATTTTCGTTACCTAATGTAAGACAAGTTGATTTTCATATTAGACTAGACGGCGATACGGTCGAATTCATTAACAATACAAAATTTCTAGGTATTATATTAGACTCGCGACTACAATGGGATCCTCATATCGAAGCCTTGGCGAGTAGACTCAGTTCGGCTGCATTCGCAGTTAAGAAAATAAGGCTCTTAACCGATATTGAAACGGCTAGAATAGTCTATTTTAGTTACTTTCATAGTGTTATGTCCTACGGCCTTTTGTTGTGGGGCTCAGCCGCTAACATCCAAAGTATATTCGTGCTCCAAAAAAGGGCTATTCGCGCCATTTACAACCTCCGATCGAGAGATTCTTTAAGAGATCTATTTAAAGAAATAAACATTTTAACTGTTGCAGGACATTACATCTATGAAAATATAATTTATGTGAAAAAGCATTATAATACATTTGTAAAGCAGAGCGATATTCATCGCTTTAACACAAGAAATAAAGATAAACTTGTCGTTCCCAAGTTTAGGCTAGAAAAATCCAGAGCCTCATTTCTGGGGAAAAGCATAGCCTTTTTTAATAAAGTTCCACAGCATATAATTGAACTACCATTGCATAAATTTAAATGTTACATTAAAGAGTCGCTGATGAGCAAAGGATACTATAAAGTAGACGATTATTTGAATGACCGCAATGCATGGTCA
The DNA here is from genome assembly GCA_949710035.1 of Crambus lathoniellus. Lineage (NCBI taxonomy): Eukaryota > Metazoa > Arthropoda > Insecta > Lepidoptera > Crambidae > Crambus > Crambus lathoniellus. The sequence continues at coordinate 21,853,232 of OX453299.1, forward strand.
TGATGTAACACATAACATAATCACTGTTTAATATGATGTATTTTTATACTAAGCAATTGTTGTATTAGTAACGATATGTTTTTTTTTTTTGTAAATGTCGTTACCTAACTAAGAAACGCTGGCAAGTTTCTTGCGCCCATTCTTCTTGTCAGTTAAAAAAGTCTTGAATGGGTGGTAGGAAAATATTGACGATTCATAAGTACATATTTATTATGTCTAAGTGAATAAAAAATATTTTTATCTTATCTTATCTTTAACGAAATAGTATGGGGTACAGGAACTCGTTTATCTACGGATAACGACAAAATTATTGGAGGGGGGTTAGGCCTACAACAAGAGCCATTAGAATTAGTTCGGGAACGAGCGAGACAGAACATGTTGAAGTCAGCCGAGAGTAGAGAATTTCATTATAACAAAAATCATAAACTAGTGTGTTTTGACATAGGTGATCTAGTGAAGTTGAAAAAGTTTGCGAAATCGGATGCATCTAAAAAAGTGACTAAGAAGTTTGCACGTTTGTTTGAAGGACCATACGTCATTGGTGCTATTCCCAGTAGCAACGTGTACACTCTAATAGATAAACAAACAAACAAGATAAAAGGGAACTACAATGCGATACACCTGTTTCGCTATTATGTGAATAGATAAAAAAAATAAAAGAAAAAAAAAAATAGGGACAATGGTTTGTGAGGCGCCATACTTATGTAACAAAGGAGGCGGAGTATCGGGGTTTATTGCCTACTTGGGTATACAATGGACAGATAAGAGATATAGAAAGGGAACGTGAGAACTGAACGAATACCGTGGGAGAGTTTGGAAATGTGGCCAGATAGGAAATATAATTTAAAACGACCTTACATTCGGATGTAGGTGTTTAAGATTCTATTTAGGGGAATGTGTGATGGCATTCGTATTATTAGCAGATGTGCGGGCCGGGCTCGTAAAACAAAACTAGGAATAAAAAAAAAAAAAAATTCAAAAAAATGTTTCGAATATTTCTTCTAATAGATTAAGAGCGACAAGTTTTATTAGCGCACGGCGGGGACTAAGACAAATGAAGTCTTGGGTAGGCCGTAAATTACGCTCAACTGTCAGACAAACTATTCAAACTGGTGAATGATGGACAATTTTAGTTTAAATGCACAGATTTCTAAGAGTTTGGTAGATATTAAATGTGTTGCAGATGGGTGAAGTAGACGAAGGAAGGAAAAGACTTGAGTTCTCTGAATTGTTAGGGCGGATCGTGAGAAGTTGTGCGTAGGCGTCACCATGGAGATTGCAAGCATCAAGCTGACCAATGAGGGATCGAGATGGGCGTAGAGCGGGAGGAGATAACTTCAGTAGAGATGGAAGATAGAAAACGGGGATGCAACTGGCATTGGGGAGACGCTATTTGATATTTGAGGACAGTGATAGATTGGGAGTTTGGTGACTCCATTGTAACTAACTGTGTGAGAAATAAAGATTAAAGAGTTAACTATTAATTAAATACTAACTTTGTTAAGTAAATTGTAGATTTGAATATTAAAACAAGTGTAACTATTTTACAAAGTGAATTTAAACAACGTCGAGAGGGGTATGTAATTGTGTACATTGTGGCTTATTCCGTGTGTCAATAAAGGTACAATCTCTAGAATAACGAGCGGTATATCACATACAACGTAGAAATGTATCAATACGAAGAACAACACCATTCTGGGGGTTTCGCTTTAATAACCGAATGGAACCCGATAGAACATCTCATTTTTGTGTTGGCTTTAATATGCGCAATAGTTGTGTTAGGGTGTTGTGGATATAAGATATTCAGTTATTGCAATCGTCGAATATTAAATAGACGGAGGTATTTGCAAGATGGTCTACCGAATGAGATAGAAATGCAAAGAGCCGGGTTAGACCTCAATCGAGGCTGAATTGGATTGCGTCTTTTCTCGATGCATAGTTAATCTCAGAGATAGGGATGGTTAACGTGAAAGTATTAATTAAAGCTCTAGAGACTGTAACTTTATGTAGCCTGGTGGAATACGAAACACTAATATCTACCATGAATGTTAATAATCAAGTCTAAATTAGACTAATATGTGAAATAGTTTTCCTTTCCATTTTTCAATCAATGGAACAGGTTTGTTCTATAAATGTGTTCGTATCTCACTTTAGACTTAAGTTGTAAAATAACTATTGAAACTTTAGTGTGTGTTTAATTAAATTTAAGTGTGAATCTAGATGACCTTAGAGAGTTTTTTCTTTGGATTTTCGCTTTCTCTCTATGTAGTATGGTCTTAAGATAGGAGCTGAAAATCTAGCTGTCATTATATAGCAACCTATAGGTGACAGCTTAAATAATCAAACCAGTTTCTTTTTGCTATTTCGAAGATAAACAAAACACATTTAAGTTAAATAAATAATATTTTTTTTTCCATAATTATATGTTTTACTGCTTAGATATAAGATTCCTAAGAGGAAGCACAGTGTGAGGCATAGTCAAATCCGTGTTAAATACTAAGAAATATTTAGGAGAACCATTGAGCTAGTTTGTTTGACTTCGCTTAACACCTTGCGTTCTCACATGTACACCTTTCAGTTGAATCACGATTTCTATGAGCTAAATTCGTTAGATTTCAGTCTAGGTCTAGGTAGATTTCTATACATATACCTAAATAAATAAACATGGGATAATAGGGAGTGATTAAAGACTTTAAGGGAGAGACTACATTCAAACCGTTGAGGTTACCTGTGTATAGGAGTTTATTTAAACGTGTTAGTAAAGGGGTCTAGCTGCTGAATTTGGACGAGAGAGACAACAGGAGCAGAGCAGAAGGAAGTATAATGTATTAGTGTTGAATAGGTATAATGTGTAAGTTCATTTTGCCTCTACACAGGACATAGACGCTGTTAGGTGCACTTATAGACTTGTATTTAGGATAGGAAATAGAGATAGGTATACTAGGTGATCTGTGATGAAATAGGACTTGCACAGGGTGTTTAAATCCTGGGGTGTTTGACCGCTTGAGGCTGCGAGCTAGTCATTCCACCCACTGACTTTAATCGAATGAGGGCCCTTGACTATAAGAGATTATTCTCTTAGACTACTGAACGGGATGCTCTGGCCGGCACTCGCGAGCTCAGCCTTATTGAGCCTAAAGGCTATCTGCGTGTGGGTTTCAGTGAACGGGTAGCAGCATTTCTGGGTCGTCGTCACACTTGCACTTCCATAGCGTTCAGCCATCGCCCGATTTGGCCAAATCGAACTTTCTCAATTAATACAAATATGAATAAATAAAGTATACCATGGTATTATGGGGAAGGTGTCTAGCGAACACCTTATAAAATAAAGTAAATAAATGTCCACATCCTGGAGATGTCTGACATACGCTTCGCAGCGTAACAAAGATGGCTGACGTTCCCCAAATAATAAACCTCAGAAGGGTTTTTCCTAGAAGGTTTTGTAGGCGCTACTAAACGACCAGAGTGTAATCCACTACGTGAGCAGACATCTATTGGTTATAGCTTAGGAATTAGAGTAGAAGAGAGGCGAAGGTCGCGATCAGATTAAAACAATTTGCATTTTAATATTAACAAGCTTCGCAATGTTATTTAAAACCATAGGCCTGCGGAATGATGGATTTATCTCGATGAGCTTCCGTTCTATTCACACGCAGCTACTAAATAGTACAAACATAAACACGATTCGCAGATCACTTAGATGCCAGTAACATCGACTTTCACCAAGACCACCAAATACATAGAAAAACATTATAACTAGACGATCACATATACAAATCAGGGTTAGAGCCACTACAGCATCCCTGTCTACTGGGCTGCCACCATGAAATATTTTTGGTTGTAGTAGAACTTAATTCAAATTCATATTTCCTGTTCTCGAGAATTTTCAAAATATTAATTAATTAAAAGGAATGTTAAGCTGATAATAATAAAGTCCATATCAGTTGTATTATTTAAAACCTTGAAAAACTATTTTTTTAATGTAAGAGTCGGTGTTATGGTAGTTTTAATTATAATAAATTTGCAACACTTTGCCTCTGGTCAATTTTAATAAAAATAAAAACATCATCAATATGGCGACGGCAAATTAATTTATGTGTGTAAAGTTAGTGTGTGGATCTTAATTATCATTTTAAAATTACGTTTAAATCAATAAAATTGGTTCTCACTTGATGTGTGAAAGGATGCAAAAGCGAATCATTTAAACGGAGCGGTGTATCTTTTCATAGGTAAGTATTTAGCCAAAGTTTTATTCTTGCGTATAGTAGGGTGTCCATTTCGTTTTTAGTCTATAGACTGGAATTTACTTTCTTACTTAACCCAAACATTAATTTTCATTGTTTCAGATTTCCTAAAGATGAAGAAATTAAAAAAGGTTGGCTTAACCTCATATCTGAAAAAATTACACAATACTCAGCGGAAGAAGAAAAAGAAGAAGAACTTTATCAGAAAATAGGCATGAAACAAAACTTATTAAATGTATTAAAATTATAACATCTGTATCTTAATTTAAGGTTAAAAAAGTGGGTACGCAAAAAACGAATCTTTAAAATTAATTGGACACAAAGCCTCCATGCGTCAAAAGATCCGCAAGAAAATTTTGTTTAGCAATTTTGTTTTGTTTAGCAATGTATAGTCTAACTAATAAACAGATTTTTATAACTGTACGTGGACTTTCTATTTCTATCCATTTTAGCAAAATACGCCTATCAGAAATACAGACATACATTTCATATAAGTACATACAGGTCAAACTGACAACCTCCTTTTTTGAAGTCGGATCAAAAGTAAGTATGCTTATAAAGCTTAAGTATGCGTCGCGTCGTATGTATCGTCGTATGTAAGTATGTATGTGTCGATTGTCACATTATTGCCTCATAAGTGGTGCAAATGCTTTGCCTCGCAGAGTCCTCATCTTAACTAATATTATAAATAGAAAGTGAGTTCGGATGTTTAAATGTATGTTTCTTTTAGCTACAAGAGCTCCCTAGGAAGCGTGATGTTCGAATCCTACGTGAGCCAAGTCTGGTTAACTATAAATTGTCCTCGAAAAAACCAAATCGTGTAGTTACTCACGTCTCTCTCATTAGAGAGGGACGCACACCATAATAGGCCTATCTCGCTCGGCTCGGCTGTAACTCATGAGTGCGCAATCTTGTTCTATTATAATATCTTTGGTCTTATGTATCAACTAGCGTATTGCCACCTTGGATCAACAACTAGAGTGCGCTCCAGATAAGTCTGCGCGCGGTCAAAATCGAATACTATTCTTTTCCTGATGCTTAGAACAAAAAATGTACTGTAACTAGCGCCAAAAACGCCCCAGTCGCGCGCAGTGTTATCTGACACACACTCTAGGTGTTATTGTTGATCGAAGATTGCCACTATATTTTAAGAAGGAGAAAATAAGCTTTGCTTTGCACGAATGAGCTGTCATAGAACCCATGCCACATTGAAAAGTACCTTACCAAAGGATTGACTTGATTTTTTGCATTTTGGTAGTTCAAGAGAAGGAGAATGTCCGAATATTGTTCATACGAAAGTAGCTACTGATGTTTGTCTAGGTATCGTAACCTTCTTATGCCTAAACCACTGATCTGACTTTCATGTTTGGTATAAAGTATAGGTAGCGTGCTCGGCCTGCGATCGCTGAGGTTATGTGACTTTCGCAGTGGTCTTTCACGGGATGGCTGTTCAAAAATATATGGTGCTTCGGAAGAGACGATAAGCCGATGGTTCTGGCTGCATTTGGATTGGTTAATACCCCATAACTGCAATGGGCCCGTGTGGAAGGTCATGGTCCATTCTCCTTATCCATCAATATGAAGGCCTGTACCCCAGCAGCGGGGACATTAAAATGGAATGATGATGGTGCTGATGAGACCTTAGAGAACGCCTAACTACCTACTTTTTGACATGAAATTTAGCGATGTACCCAATTAAACTACTTACGGACGGACGTAGTCGCGGCCGGAGAATCATATTCATATTTCTGCTATCCCTAATATTAGTATAAATGCGAAAACTTATATTTGTTTGTTTGTTTGTCTGTCTGTCTGTATGTTCTGTTTTTACGTCAAAACGGCTGAACCGATTCAGATGAATTTTGGAATGGAGATATTTTGTCACCTTAGCAAGGACTTTTTACCGCGGGAATAAGGATCATTCCCATGGTAAAATAAGTTTTAGCAGGCATAGCTGTGGAATGGAATTGGCATTTAAGTTAATGGAAAGGATTATATTTAGAATAAAGACAGTTTAAGGCCCTGGGAAAGACATAACACTTTTTACCGCGGGAAAATCTCAGTCCCATACGAAAATCATTTTAAGCGCGGGCTAATTTGCGGCCAGAAATTGTTACCTATTTAAGTAAATAATTTGAGACCCTGGGGAGGATTATAATAGACTACTTTTACTTTTTACCACAGGAAAGTATCATTACTCCCACGGGAAAACCAGTAGGTAGGTATTATTTGTTTGTCCGTCTTTCACGTCAAAACGGAGCAACGGATCAATGTGATTTTTGGTACGGTGGTAGATTGGGAGCTGGAAAGTAGACGTAGTTTATCCCGGAAAATATCACATTCCCTGAAGATAATGTCGTGTAGTACACGCGGGCGAAGCCGCGGGCGGAAAGCTAGTAATACATATGTAAAGATTTTTTTCTAACCATTTGCAACTACAACTACCTCCTCCATAGCTATGTTATCCTGGTACAAGTAAAAGGTAAAAGTACCAACTTTAGAATCCAAACGATAATTGGCAAAGCTACATTGTCCTAACCGTCGCTAGAATACCTACATCTAATAATGTCTTCAAAAATAATAAAGAACTAAATTGTGTTACTTATAGATTTTTTATATTTTGGTAACAGCTCTACAACGCCTCTAACCATATTGTTGCCGTAATGGAATAATAAAAATGCCAGAATGAAGTAAATTGAAGGTTTATTAAGATCATAATATTAAATTATGAGAAAGCAAAATAAATTGTTTCTGTGACTGTACCAAAAGTTATGTTTTGGTATTCGTTGGGAATAGATTCGGTACTTCTTGTAAATATTTAAAATTTGGTACTCGTTAGGAATAGAACATTTATTACGTTAATAAACAAATACCAGTGGTATTAGTTTTTGGTATTAGAAAGGAATATGGCCCTTAATTGCTTAATGGGGTCGTGACGTCATATTTTGCGGGGCTTCACAGGAAGCTAAGTTAAAGTAAAGTTAAGTTACATGTAAGCGCGAAATAAGGAATGCCAATACCTTAGCAGTGGACACTCAAAACATAGCTGCCGATGGTGCAGTATGATCAGAACGAACGACTACTTTGAACCAACTACACAATGTCTACCAGCTTGTTACGAAATTTCCGATAGGTACATATCTGCCAATTTACTTTAGTTAGTTGATGTTACTTTAGAAGTCAGTACCCCTGGTGTAAGTTTTTATGTCAAGCAAACGCAAACTATCGCGATTCCGTATTTATGTCAATTTGTATGAAAACTGTATAAGCGCGCTACTCGCCGCTAGAGGCGCTGAACGCAGGTATCATACCTTTTACTTTTTTGTTAGACATGCCCGGCTATTTCAAAAACTGTTATGACAAAGACCATTACTTTATAAACCACTTCAATTTTAATTCAAAGAAAATACAAAAACACTTATACCTTATATTAACGGCGCTCTATAACTGCTTAGGAGACATTTATGCAGATCGTGACACGACGTTTAAATCGGCAACATTATTTTAGTTTATTAAGAACCATTCGGCGTATTTTGAGAACAAGCCTACTCATAAAATATTATGGTGGTACGAAGGGCACAAGAGACAATGCAATTAAATATAAGTGAATGACACTAATAAACACCCAATCACTCACTGTTTACGTTCAATGCTATGTCGACGTCACGGTCATTGAGAAAGTCAACACAATTGGATGTTACTTTGTTAACTTGTCATGTTAATGTTAGATACTTTGTCAAGCAACACATACGTGTTGAGGCAGTAGCGGAACTTATGTAGTGGGATAGCCAAAGTGCAGTGCATAGCCTTCCGTATTGAGAGTCTCTATACTCTAGTGTAGTCTAAACCGACCAGCGGTAGACTAGACGGGTTCTCGAATGGAGACCACGAGTCGGCAAACGTAGCTTTGGATGCCCCCCAACCAGACAGACCGACGACGACCTTAATAAGGTAGCGGGCAGTGATGAGAAAGGCGACAGATCGTGCAGTATGGCATCCCTTGGGGGAAGCCCACGTCCAGCATTGGACTGCAACAGGTTGAAATGATAGGATTTTCTTGTTTAACGGAGCTTGTTACTGATTTATAAACATCGTAATACGCAAATTACTTCAACAATGACAATATGTTGATATTGTGGCTTTCCATATAAATGTTAAAATAAAGTTGGTTTAGGTTACACAGTTTCGAACCCTTGTCAAGCATGTCTCCAAACACATATATTAAAAAGCTCTGTGTAGTGACACTACTGATTTGTACCCAATTTTTACTATGGCTGTGTTCGTGACATTTGACTCGGGCTAGGCAGAACAATTTGTCCATTTGATGTTTATACCTGTTTCCAAAAATCGTGTGCATCATTCAAGAGTCGTGATCAGTTTGCTAAATGCTATGACCGAGACCTTGGAGACATTAAATGACTATTTATTATCCAAGTATGATTAGGTGTATTGGAAATTTTGGATTGGACATTAACAGTTAATAGTTAGTAGTAGTAGTTAGTTTGTATGAGAGGTCTTGTAAATGTTTGTCAGGAGAAATTAAAATTTTAATTTGCATTATCTGTTAGCAAGCAGGAATAATATGAATCGCTCAAATCTAGGTTAATCTCAAATGCTTTCATATGCTTACATGAAAACTCTTTGTAAATATTTCTTGATTCGTTCTCATCACCATCTTCACCAGGGTCGACCCCCGATCGGGTGGGTCATTGAGTGAATGCGATACTGTTATTTCCTTATCAAAAGTGTATTTTGAGTGAGAGCAAATAAGTTTTTTTATCTTAAACTTTGTAAGATCTACCTCTTTTGAAGGACAACTGAAAACGCTAAATGATGAAACAAACGAGAATCCTTTATATAAGTACTATTATTCACGATCATTCCATTATAAATGGAAACCAGATGTTTGGCCGCGCCTAGTTGAATTCCAATGCCGTAGAAATGTCATATTGGTAAATTTTTATTACTATACAGCGGAGCTATATAAAAATAAACAAGATCATCAATAACTTATTGTATAAAAGTGATGTAAAAACCATGGTTTAGAGTTACACACATAATACTTTTAAAGTAACGAAATAGTAATATAAATTATGTAATAATTATGTATTTACTTAAATTTTTTAAAAGTTGTCCTTCGTAATTCGTATATTGCCACTAATCTCTATATACGAGTAGTATAAAACAAATGGCCTAAGATACGAATGGGGATCGACCTTTACCATTGTTTTACATCAAATTTAGTATGACGAATAACATGTCGCGAGTAGGTTGGCTAAAATTTTCCTGTCCAGACATATTTTGTTCGTAAGCTTTTGCACTAAAGTACCTGCTTTTTTAGTTATTTTAATACCAATCGATAGAATGAAGCCTACATAATTATTTTTTTAATAAACAAATTGGTGCAAATTACTGAGTTTTTATAAAACTTTCAATCGCTGCCAACCCTATGTTTTGAAAGGAATAACGTAGCCAGCCCAACGTTTTTACATTCTGTAGACTTCATTCTATCAAATGGAGTTAACATTTTTCATTAGACAGATGGGTGCAATTCGATATCGATTTGATTCGATGGTAATCGACGATTAAACAGAGTCTGGACAGACAGCCAACCTATTTGCTGTTACGTTACTTAATATTCTTACTTTCATATAAAATACTTTTTATTCGTTGAACGGATAGATGAAGGGTGAACCCTATTCGTATCTCAGGCTAAAAGGCGCTCTCCGCCCCGTTGGTCTGAATGCTTAACTTTTAAACCACGCAATGGACATTTATGCGGTTTGCACCAAATGGACAAAGTGACTCAAGAGGATAATTTATATAATTATTATTATTCTTTTTTTGCATTCACAATGTAATTTTTATTATTAAAAATGGAGTATTATAAAAAACCTTTGAGTTACACTTCGATCAATTATAAAATGTATATTACGGAAGCCCCCGATTCGCTAGCAAATGATATTGCAATGCGAAAGCTAAAAATTGAAATAGTTGTCTCCGCGTACACAATTTATGGGTCACCCGTCAGCAGAAGTTATTAAAGCCGTCAGCTATATAGTAGAGTATTAAGTAAACTTTTTATTAAATCTGTTGTTCATTTAACAGATAAAGTAAGCTAGTTGTAAATGCTTATTTCCGCCAAAACGCGCTGGATTGGATGTAAATACGAAATGAAATTCTCAGAGTGACCTGTGACCAAATAAGACCATAGAATATTAGAATAATAAAAATGGCTGACCACTCTTGACCGTCTGTGATGTGTCATTGACTCTCGTAAAGCACAACTGTGACTAGAGAAATTGTACATTACCCTTTGAATTGCTACCTACTCTTCATCGCCTCTGCTAGGTCTCTACAGAAGGAGGCCAATAAAGCTATTATTACCTTAAAACTATATACAGAGTTGGATTGCTCTCGTAACAAATTCATTGAATCATGAAAATGTACCTTTCTAGGATTATCCCCATCTTCAACTTACGGAGACTAAATGGTAGTATAAACTTATTCAGAGCCAAACTTCTTTCAAAAAGTCTAAGGCTAGTCTGGCTTTTGGGGCCACTGTGTTCACTAGTGCGGTGTTTTCATTGATATAAGTATATAAGGAATAAAATTTGATCTATGCAAATTTTTTTGAAGCTGATTTATTATTTTTACCCTATTTACAAAATAATTAACCTATTGTTAAACATAACTTTAAGAAAAAGAAATTAAAACAATTCTTACATTGACCTCATATCTGTTATAGTTTAAGTTGTACCTGTTTGTACAAATTAAAAGTAATCATCGGTTCTAAATAGAGCGTCTCATCATAAGCAACGTTGCAAAGTATCGCCTCTGGCAAGGTAATCAAATGATACCAAAGCAGCTTTTCCCGAGAGCCGTTTTCAATCAGAACTTGCGAAAGACGGATGTTACTAGGCATTAATTAAGCATAACATTAAAAACAAGATTTCCTAAGGAGAGTGCAAATTGCTACATAAATCAAATCTTAATATAACATTGGCTCTGCGATTTATGATATCAGAGATCACGGCTATACACGATTTATATTAGATTTTATGTCACTTCGTAACTTTTGTCTAAAATCTTAATTAATGTTTTGAGTGTTAAAGAACTCAATTAAAGTTAATGAACTTTTATAGCCTCCCATAACTATTATGTCGTCTTGACTGTCATGTTCATCAATTTAATGGCTATTCATTTATTTAAAAATTAATAAAGATAAAAAAATAATTATTTCTGTGTAGGTAGTTTTTATTATTTATGACTGACAAACTAAAATTTAAATTAAGTACTATTCCAAAAAAACGAGTTTCGGTAAATGTTCATAACAAAAAAATAGGTATGAACTTTTGGATACTAAATACTACTACTCCTACTTCCTTCTTAGGAAACAGCTTTACGTCCCTAACGTTGCACATAACTTTCATAACATTCTTTATTATTTCAGAATAGGAACAAGAAAAGACGGGTTGTTGGTATTAAATGTGTATCATACAAACAACAATTCCTTCTTCTTTTATTGCAATTGCGGCCTATAACAAAAGTTGTAACATTCTTGCTTCTTGTTTAATAATTAGACTAGGTACCTACCTACCTAATTAGTTAATGATGGATGTTATAGAATTAATTTAGAATTAAGCAAGATGGATTTCAAGTCATTTTAAGTTAAAATAAGGACTATGCAACAAGCGCCATCTATAATATCACACATTCACTATTACAACCTTTCACCACATATAGCATTCCTAGTACCTATTTGAGAAGAGCTTTTCTCGACGCAGAGTTCGCTAGTATCAGCAGAATATTCATTTCATAAACTTTATTCTTCGTTTTTTTACCAAATACAATTACAAATACAAACTGTACCGGTTTTGGCCACTTTTTGCTCTAAAAGTTTTCTAAACAACTTTTAGCCATGATAAAGGCAATTAAAATAAGGTATTTTAAGGTAATAATTACAACCGTTAGAACTCCCTATAACTATGTCATAAGATTTTTTCCATTTCCATTTTTTGTTTGAAAAAAATGTTTTGTATGAAAATTTTAAGAAATTCGTGTTGGATGAAATACTTTATAAACCTATGTTTTTTACAATTAAATTGTTGTTTTGCAATTGACTATATATATAGTTTATATAGTTTCTAGCGCATTAGAATATATTGATTTAACCTGTGTTTGGTTTTGATTTTTCGCAATACTTACAAAAGTTTAATTATCAGTAAGTGGCCAAAACCGGTACATTTGGCAGCTCTCACATATTGTGTGTAATATAAAAAAAACTATTTTACTTTTATAAATTTGAAAAATGTACCTTTAAAGGTCGATAAATTATCTATAATTTAAGATATCATTTGTGTCTTAAATACCTAAGACCATTTAGTATTTAGTGCTTAAAAGTCAAAAAAGGGTACCTCTGCCCTACTTAATTTGAGTTCATACAATTTTATTGTGTGGTTTCAGACCCGTACCTAACGTGATTTTTTCTTTCGACCATAAAGAGTTTTCTGGGAATGCTACATTTTATCGCGGTGAAATGTGTAGGCAGGCACAGAACACGGAAAGATTTACTTTCCATGTTCTGTGTGTGTAGGTTATATAATTTATGCGTCCAGGAAAAAACTCATTTTTTGGTAAAACATGTCCTTACTTAAATAATTATTTACTACGTCCTTTTAGTAGATTTTCCTTGAAAAGTAAACAGATTTTTTTTAAGAAATTGTTTTGGGGTTTATTATATTACATCCTACTGTATCAGTATCAAGTACAAGACTTCAAGAATCGAATCACCAGCTATGCAAGTGGATTTCCGCATTTCTGTAGATCGTGCTCGAAAATCTACTTGCAGAGCTGGTGGTTATTTCTATCACAAATGTGCCTATAATTTTGTAAAGTAATAAATACTTATCATATCAAATCTTTATTTTATTATTGAGAAATAAAATCGATACCTAACCCTCACTTCACCAAGTTAAACATATTGTCGGCCTCTTGTGTATTTCTTATTAAACAAGAGTCGGAAAGCGAAAATGATCGGTCATCGATCATTTCCCCCGCACTTCGAAAAGAATTCCATAATAGGTTTAGTGGTCGCATTCTTATTCTCGATATCAAAGAAGCTAGTATAGCTTTGAGCGCCCACAAAAGAAAATCAAATGCGATTCAAAGAGAACGCTGAAGTTACAGAGAAATAAATGTTGAAGTTTTTTTATATCCACAACGGGGTAGCACTTCGTCGTCATCACACCTGATGTTAAGTGGTGATAAGACAGGAGGTGGAAGCGCACTACTCGCGGAATCCTCAACCACTAAGGAACTGGCTATCTTATCTTTAACTGCTGGAACACAATATTGCTGAAAACATCGCTGTTATGGCGTCAGATTCAGATAAGATGGTGGTAGCTAGCCAGGCAGACTAAGAACAAGTCCTACCAGCAACCAAACCGAATACAATTTAAACTGGGAAATATTCCCGCTGGGACCTCTGGGTCTGAAATCGATGGAGTAAACCACTAGACCACAGAGGTGGTTAAAGGCGGTATTATTGTTTGTTAAACTTATGTTTGTCCTTTAAAGCGCGGGACTTATTTATTTATTTATTATGATGAGAAAAATCTTTCTATGTTCTGTGATTATGATGTTGAATTTTATCAAAGTATTTGTTAGTAAGTAGGTATACCTGAATGCGGCTTATGACTTTGGAATCAACTTATATATAGTGAAAAAAGAAAAATATGTAGCTTACTTCCGCAATTATTTTTTTGCGGAAGCTAGCTACAAAATTTCCTTTTTTCACAATGGTTAGGGACTTCCGTCAGGTGACGCCTGATTCAATCAAATACTACATAACGGATGTGTATATTATTAAACACATATTAGTTAATTTTCACTTCTCATGTTCGTAAAGTTCGTGTTTATGTTGGGTATAGGCGGCATGAAATCGCTTTTTATGCTCTAGTGCATAAAGTAAAATCTTCGTCTAAGTCTCAGACTTTAAGACAAAGGTCGTCAGGTAAACAGTCACACACGCAATTAAACTTCGTTAAATAAACTTTATTAATACCTAACGTATTTCATTCTGTTTCTTAAATATTGTACATAATCCATGTTAAATTAGTAAATTAATAAAACTAGGCAAAATTAATGAGTTTTCTAAGGAATAAGTATTTCAAGAGTATTATGGACTACGATCTATGCTAAAGTCACTGTGCTGCCAATGCCCGTATAAAAAAAAAGAAAAATAAAGTCTTCCCGCCAATATGGCGAAGTCTTTATTTTTATTTTTTGCAATATTGTTATTTAGTTTCCTCACACTCGAAGTGAAAAGCAGAGTGTATAACTCGTACATAAAACCCATTTTACCCTCGAATTGACTATCCACCCTCGCCTACGGCTCGGATGGATATATACGTCTCGGGTAAAATGGTACCTTTTATGCACTTGTTGTACAATCTACTATTTTAATGTGTTTAAAGGATTTTTAAACGTAAAGTAGTTTTATTTCAATGATCAGCTCGCAAAGAAATCTGATGTGCTTACAACAGCTTATTTATGTATTTCAGACTGTCACAAATTTATTCTGCCTGGTTGTTTTTTTAAGGCTTCACATTTCTTAAATCTTGAAACAGAACAAAACACAAATAAAAATATATGCAGAGACTGTTTAACCTGTAGCGCTAAAAAGGAGAAATAGGCGCAGCTTAAGCAGGAGGCACTTGGCATAGTTAATAATAAAAAAATATGCACTATTTAAAAGTGTTAAATTACTGTTTAAGTTTTTCTCTTAGATTAAGGCCCGATTTCACCAATGATATTTAAACGCGATTAACGCTAAACGTGTTTAAAATGTATTTCTGTCTCTGTCACATTCAAACAGATGACAGAGGCAGAACTAAGTATTAAACACGTTTAGCGTTAATCACGTTTAAATATCAGTGATGAAAGTCGCCCTTAAGGCCCGAACGCTAAACGTGTTTAAAACGTATTTCTGTCCCTGTCACATTCAAACAGATGACAGAGACAGAATTAAACACGTTTAGCGTTAATCACGTTTAAATATCAGTGATGAAAGTCGCCCTTAATAATAGCTCTCTGCGTTCGTTTTGACGTAAGAATATTGACATATGAGGTTTAAGAGTTAAAAAGATCGGGTGAAAACCACTCAACAAAAAGTAACGAAAGCAGTAAGGGTCATAAACCAATCCTGGAGAGCAGAACAAACTAGGGTGTTAAATTCAGTCATAAAACTGTTGCAGTTCGGACTCCATCTCTGTAAAACGTTATTGCTCATTTGTAACCGCAGGAGTCGTCAAGTTTCTATATTCTTGGCCAAAAGTTAATTCGTTGAACTATTTCACATTCATACATAACCATCTAAATCAATCAATCAATCTAAAAGTATTAAATGTAAATAAAACACTTTTTGCGGAATATAACGCGCTTTATTACACATTAGGGTATTTGTGTTTTTTAAGGATTTTTTGTTTTTTAGTAAGAAATGTGTTTAAAAAAGGGTTGTTCTTAGTGCAATCCAACTAATATTATAAACTAGCTTTTCGCCCGCGGCTTCGCCCGCGTGGACTACACGACGTTATCCCGCGGGAATGTGATATTTTTCCGGGATAAAAAGTAGCCTATGTTCCTCTCCAAGAATCTGTGTCCCAAATTTCAGACTAATACGTTCATCCGTTTTGGCGTGATTGAGTAACACACATTCAAACATCCAAACATCTAAACATCCAAACATCCAAACTCTCACATTTATAATATAGTTAGCTGAGTGATGACGTAGTTCGGTCGTCACCACTGCCGCCCCTCCTACTGCCTATATAAAGCGTGCGCAGGCGGGCCGGGACCTCATTTGCTCGCTGGCGCTCGGACTGCAAACATCATCGGGTCGACGTGTCTCTGTCTGTATCGTGTCTTAGTATAGCTTTCTTTTTATTTTATTATTTTGTTTTTGCCACTCCGGGTGAGTTATTTTTTGTTATATTTCGAGTAGAAATGGTGTTCTTTTGTGTTTTATCAAATTGTTATTATTAAATCGATCATTAAATATTGCGGATAGAATTGTCTTTTTTAATAAATTCCTACTTCTGTAGCTAAATTCAGAAGTGGGATTGCTAAAGCACCTAGGCCCATTTCTTTAACGCTTAGCCATTTTTGTTTTGTCAAGATTTTGAACACCATTTTGCCCGAAAAACTTTTATTTTGAATTTTAGTGTTTCAATTTGATTGTGTTGCATATAAATATGTCCGATCGACCTCGGTCTTACTCAGACAGAACACGTCGACGCGATCGAGTGAGTAGGTCTCGTTCCGTAGTCGTCCCCGCCGACGGGACATTACGCGTAGATCTCGTAGTCAATCTCGCGGCCGTTCTCGTGAAAGGAATAGTAGACTTAGGTCACACAGCCGTTCGCATACGCGCACACCATCGATGTCGCGTGGTTTACGAGAGGGAGCGACGCGCGTGTTCAGCTGAACGAGTGGGTTACCAATGACCGCACGTGGTCAAACTTTGTGCGTGAATTTAAGACATTATGTCCTCGTAGATTAGACTATGCAAATATTTTATTTGAGGCAATGAACTCCAACTCAGATAAGTACGCCACGTACGCCGAATACGCGCGCCGCACCCTGTTACGTTTACGTATAGTTAAAGGCATCAGTCCAGAGTTAATGATTCTTATAATCATAGGAGGTATCACCGATCCTCAGGTTCGAGCGGCAGCAGCAAATGCTAATCTGACCACGGATGACGTGGTATCGTTTCTTTCCATATATGCCAAACCTGCTCGCACCAGACATGATATAAGACTAAATTTAATCCTAAACAAAAGACAACTACCTACATCTTTAAACAGAAACACATGTTTTGGCTGCGGGCAGAATGGACATAAACAAATTCATTGCCCGAAAAGGTCTAGGTTCGGTCCAAGTCATCCCAAAACCTCACCATCTAAGCCTGAGGGTAGCACAAATAAAGCTAGTAATAGTGTGACATGTACTTTTTGCAAAAAGCCGGGACATGTTGAAGATTCTTGCTTTGCCAAAGATCGATCTCAGTCTAGGTCTAACGTCTAACGTAATGTCAATCTCTGCGCGGAACCTTTGTGACTACCACTGCCAAAGGATAATGACGTAATTACGGCCGTCGTTCGGGGCATCCCTATCGATGTTTTAATAGATAGCGGTGCTTTGAACGTCTCGCTGGTTTCCTCAGACGTTTTGAACTTTTGAACACTTTTCATGTCACAAAAACCTATTCGTTGCACCTTGAAGGGAATAAGCGACTTGGTCGTCAAAGCGGACTCACTAGTAACTTTAACGGTGGAGTTCGATGAAATTTCAATAGAAGCAGATTTTGTAGTTATGCCAGGCTCGTCAATGTGCTTTCCAATTATAATAGGTACGGACGTCCTCAACCGTGATGGCGTTACATACGTACGGACTAGGGACAAACAATATCTAACACATACCCTTAAAAAGTCAGTTTTGATAAACGCCGTCACGATTGACGACTCTCTTGCAGTCAATACGCCGCTTCGAGGCCAAGAACGGGAAACTCTTTTAAAATTAATCCGCGATGTAACCATAGACAGAACTCAAAACAGAGAGACATGGCGTGAGTTGTGCAGAGCGCGAGCCACGGATCTGCTAAACAAGAACCAGGCTGATCAGGACCGCCGCATCAACCCGAAGCGACGTAGGTACGCCTCGCAAATTCGCTAAAGGCGATTTAGTGTTCGTTATAAAGTTCTCGCAGTCGACAGGCAAACTGGACCCCGGAATGCGCGGACCCTATAACGTGGTTAGGTGCCTGCCAAGTGACGGTTGTGAGCTGAAGCTTGTGAGCGGGTCCTATGGGAGAACTACACAAGCTGCTGCCCAGTACATGAAACCTTGGCGTGGAGAGTGGTGCCCGAAAACCTGTGCTGCCTTCTTTGAATGTAAGTTTATCAAGTTATAGTAGTGCGGAGTTTTGATTCGACTTGTCATTAATAAGAATAATTCTCTAAATAAAAAAATAAAAAATTAAAAAAAAACCTATAAAACATAATTAGTGACACATAGTAGACAAAGGGTAACGTAGGAAAATAAAACAAACACAAATAGAGCAATATATTAGCTAAGTAGATACCAATAATGATAATAAAAATTAGGTTCATTGACATTTAACGTTAAATCTTGAAATAACAGCTGGCGTGACAGGTCAAATCATTACCTCTGTTAGCTACTGGCGCTGGTCTGCACTGTCGTGTAGTCGATTGTGCAGATTGAGAGCCTCTCGCCTTTGGTGGCTTTTAGTGTATGAGAGGTTTGTTTTCCGAAAGCGAGATGTGCGATTCAGTGATGCCTCCATCTCGACCGGTTGAGAGACGTGCGATTCAGCGATGCCTCCGTCTCGATGATTTGTAAGACGTGCGATTCAGTGATGCCTCCGTCTTGTTGAGCTAAGAGATGTGCGATTCAGCGATGCCTCCATCTCGACTGGTTGAGAGACGTGCGATTCAGCGATGCCTCCGTCTCGATGATTTGTAAGACGTGCGATTCAGTGATGCCTCCGTCTTGTTGAGCTAAGAGATGTGCGATTCAGCGATGCCTCCATCTCGACTGGTTGAGAGACGTGCGATTCAGCGATGCCTCCGTCTCGATGATTTGTAAGACGTGCGATTCAGTGATGCCTCCGTCTTGTTGAGCTAAGTGACGTGCGATTCAGTGATGCCTCCGTCACTATGCTATGTTAACGCATGTTGTATTTGTAATCCATGAGGGAACGCCCTCTGTATGCCTGTTTAGAATGTTCACAGAGACAGGTAGCGGACGCACATCATCGTCAACGTCGGTGGATGTTGGTAAACTGGGAAAAATCACAAATGCGCTTTTATGTTTTTTACTTAATTAAATTCACAAATTTCGGTTAGTATGTGAGAGATGAATGAAAGAGTTTAACTTGAGTTTGAAAGTTACTTCGGTAACTATAACAAATATTGTTATTCCAGATGA
This sequence comes from Crambus lathoniellus, assembly GCA_949710035.1. Taxonomy (NCBI): domain Eukaryota; kingdom Metazoa; phylum Arthropoda; class Insecta; order Lepidoptera; family Crambidae; genus Crambus; species Crambus lathoniellus. The sequence goes on from OX453299.1 coordinate 21,872,488, forward strand.
TGAAAGATCTGACCCTGATATAGGTCAGCCCACACAGCAACACGAAGTGGACGGAGCCGTTGCAGGGCCGTCTTCAGCTTCGCGCGACAACGACGGGTCAACGATGGCACCACAGGAAGCCCAGAATTGATCGCAGTCTTCCGAAGATTTCGTCGAGGACGACTCCGCGTCAGGAGAGGCCGAGTTAGCTGAGTGATGACGTAGTTCGGTCGTCACCACTGCCGCCCCTCCTACTGCCTATATAAAGCGTGCGCAGGCGGGCCGGGACCTCATTTGCTCGCTGGCGCTCGGACTGCAAACATCATCGGGTCGACGTGTCTCTGTCTGTATCGTGTCTTAGTATAGCTTTCTTTTTATTTTATTATTTTGTTTTTGCCACTCCGGGTGAGTTATTTTTTGTTATATTTCGAGTAGAAATGGTGTTCTTTTGTGTTTTATCAAATTGTTATTATTAAATCGATCATTAAATATTGCGGGTAGAATTGTCTTTTTTAATAAATTCCTACTTCTGTAGCTAAATATTGTTAAACTAATAAATAACTTTAAGTTATATTCTAGATTCATAATGTACTTTTGTTGTCTTTTATAAATTCCTAATATTAAATGCGTTCACGCCACCATTACAAATGTATACAAACTTTGTACTGGCTTCTGGTGTAAAACCTCCGTAGTTCGAAACGTCAATTTTAAAAAAAGAAGAACAAAAGAATATCAGGATTGATGTTAGTTTTCCCACCACGAAATGTCATGATAACAAATTAGATTATTTTATAATTATTATTGTCCACTGAATTGGAATAAACCATGCTGAAATTGTATAAAAGTTGTTTGGAACATCGCCGAATCCTACTACCTTAATATTTCAGAAGAGGGACGAAGAGCAAAATCCGTTCATACAACGAAATGTTTGCTCCACCAATGGCTCACATTTTAAAGATAAGTAACATAATTTTATCCTGTTTTTATTGTATCGACATCTATGCTAGAAAAGTATGCATTAAAGACTGAAAAAAATAATATTATTGATTTCTTTTGTTTGAGAAATATATTTAACAAGTGATTGTAAGAAATTTGCTACGTAGGTACGTAAGTTTGGTCAAGGGAAACGTTTTGGCGGTATAAATAAACGGTTTTTTTTGTTGATTTTTGATGTAGTTTAAGTACTACTTATTTGTTATTAAATGGCGTGAACATTATAAAAGTAAAAATTTTGTGTAAATTTTGTTGTTGTAGTAAAAGAAATAAAATTAAAAGTAATCCTTTTGTAGGACAGACGAAGACATTAAGCCATACTGCCAATTCTTAAATATTTTTATAGTTTCTTAAATTTTCATAAGAATGTAGCTGTGTTACATTCCAATAATTCTTGGAGTTATTAGCATCAAGTATGTTGATATAATTTTGTTTGCCTTTGAAAACAATGCAGTGTTTTTTTTTTTTCAAGAAAGTGTACTTAACTCTTTCCTTTTTTTTAAATCTTTTATTTGCTTGGTGTAAGAGGTTAACATAATTTTGAAAGAAAATATACTTAAGGAAAATCTTTCAAAAAAAAAGTAATGTCGTTATTATCCTTTTTGTTTCTTATTTAAAAGGTACAAAAAGTATAGCCTTTGAAAAACACTTAAAAAAAAAACGTCACAACATTAAAAATAATTCTGTTAACTGTGCTAAGCTTAAGATTATGAAGAGCTATTAATAAAAATAAAACAATGCTAATAACCTGTGGCAGTTTCAGATGTCTAATTCAAGTGATAAGACCAGGGACCCCGGCACAAGGCCAAGGCGATCTCGGCGTACTAACCGGGATTGGAAGCAAGCTGGGTCGAGGCGAATTATGTATTCTCCGCACCTTAGCCGCGGTCAAGCAACTGAAGGTGACGAGCAGTCTGAAGGTGACGAGCAGTCTGAAGGTGACGAGCAGTCTGATGTAAGAGCTTGCATGTCGACGCCGCGGCCTTTGAGGGACGTGTTCATCACGTCGAAGTCGCTGCCACAATCGTCGAGGGAATTCTATCGAAAAAAAAAAAAAAATATGGACAACATATAATCTGTTTCTTGTCGTTTTTTTGGATATAATTGACCATGTTGAGAAAATCTGTAATTAGCTAAAGATTAATTAGCTAAGAGCCTCTATGGCTCGTAAATTGTGAATAAATATTGGTTGAGTTTCGAAATAAGAAAAATAAAATATCATCATTTAAAGTTGAATCATTTAGAAGTAAAAAAATAATAATATATGTATTAAAATAAATAATAAATACTTAAATGTTTAATTTTTCAATGTTCATGCAATGTACCTTAGGAAATACTTAAAAACCATTTTAATTAACACATTTATCCGAGTAGATATCTACGCGGTGCATACAAACTACTAAAGCATGACGTCACTTAGGTAGCCTAGTAAATTAGTAGTTGGGGTAGTATGGAGCCTTCTGAATGAGTCCAATTTGTTTGCATTTCAAAACTGTGATATCTTGGGAAGTTTTCATGCTGGCAAAATAATTCTTTTACCAATGTTTCTATTTTTGAGAGAAATGAAAAATGATAATTGTCATTATACTTACCTATTGTCTTAAACTAAAGAGTGTTCTGATACATTACACCTGCACAGGTGACACAACAGTAGCCTTAGAAATACAATTTATGACAAAATTATCAACATCAATGAAAAATAAGTCAAATCAAAATAAAACACCAATAAGACCATAATCATGAAATCATCATTAAATAATTATAAAAAAAAATACGATATACTTAAGTATAATTAAATAAAAAAAAAATAACCAAACTGAAATGTCATTTTGCTATTTGAATTCAATGGTACATGGTAGTTATATACTTTGATACGAAAAAAAATAACGCGAAGAGTAATGAAATATATCCAAATTATTTTTACTAATGTCATTTTAACGAAAGCATTACACATGGTTGCGAAAGGGGCATCAGCACCTAGATTGGTGCGTGATTTTAGACCGCCCATAGGATGGCTAGGTAACGTGTAGGATACTGAGATTGAAAAGTGTTCCAACAGATCACTTCAACTTTATGTAGGAAAAGTAAATCAATCCCATACGTTCGCGAGCTTAGTGAGGAAAAAAAATAATAATAATATGGACACCAAATATGCCTTTGAGCATAGATATCATAACTGAGGTTACAAACTTAGAGGTTATAAGATTGCTTTCCGTGGCAACCTTTATTTAAGACAGCACCAACTCTCGAAACCACTGGCTGTAACTCCTAGCATTTAAAGTGTATGATCTTGTTAGTTGTCCAAATAAATAAAATAAAATAAAAATAAAAAAACTTGCGAAGTGTATTCTAACTTACTGCGAACGTATAGGATTTTGAAGTCTTTATGACTACAAAAAGCAGAGGACCAAGCAAAGATATCCGAGGAACGTCTTATGGAATAAAGAATAACCATTTAAAACAATAAAATTATTTGGCATCGTTCATGAACTTATTACGTGATCCCCCTAATCAATTTGGGTGTGAAATGTGTGAATAATATAAGGTAGTTAACGATTATTACTTACATGATTTTCAGGGTGTGAGTAATATTAGGTAGTCGGCCTTATTGCTCACATGATTTTCGAGGTGTGAGTAATATAAAGCGGTCACGACTTATGACTTACATGATTTTCAGGGTGTAAGTTATGTTAAGTAGTTAGCCTAATTTCTTACATGATAGTCGGCCTTATTGCTCACATAATTTTCAAGGTGTGAGTGATATCAGGCAGTCACGACTTATGACTTACTTGATTTTCAGGGTGTAAGTTATATAAAGTAGTTAGCCTTAGTACTTACATGATAGTCGGCCTTATTGCTCACATAATTTTCAAGGTGTGAGTGATATCAGGCAGTCACGACTTATGACTTACATGATTTTCAGGGTGTAAGTTGTATAAAGTAGTTAGCCTTATTACTTACATGATAGTCGGCCTTATTGCTCACATAATTTTCAAGGTGTGAGTGATATCAGGCAGTCACGACTTATGACTTACATGATTTTCAGGGTGTAAGTTATATAAAGTAGTTAGCCTTAGTACTTACATAATAGTCGGCCTTATTGCTCACATAATTTTCAAGGTGTGAGTGATATCAGGCAGTCACGACTTATGACTTACATGATTTTCAGGGTGTAAGTTGTATAAAGTAGTTACCCTTATTACTTACATGATAGTCGGCCTTATTGCTCACATAATTTTCAAGGTGTGAGTGATATCAGGCAGTCACGACTTATGACTTACATGATTTTCAGGGTGTAAGTTGTATAAAGTAGTTAGCCTTATTACTTACATGATAGTCGGCCTTATTGCTCACATAATTTTCAAGGTGTGAGTGATATCAGGCAGTCACGACTTATGACTTACATGATTTTCAGGGTGTAAGTTATATTAAGTAGTTAGCCCTATTACTTACATGATTCGCAGGGTGTAAGTAATATTAGGTAGTTTGCCTTATTGTTCACATGATTTTCAAGGTGTGAGTAATAAAAGTTAGTCACGACTTATTACTTACATGATTTTCCGGGTGTAAGTTATATAAAGTAGTAAGATTTATTACTCACATGATTTTTAGTGTGCAAGTAATATAAAGCAGTCAAGACTTATAAATTATACGACTTTTATGGTTTAAGACTCATACTTACATGATTTTCAGGATGTGTGTGAAAAATTGAATCATCATTAACATCCACTGCTGGACGTAATCCTTTCCGAGTGCACGTCTTCTAGCACAATCCGTAGCTGCTCTCACCCAGCTCCTGCCAGCTACCTTACGAAGATGTCGCTCTACCCAGTCTCAGAGTGTTCTACACCTTGTTTGCCGATACGCGGTATCCACTGAAGAAGTAGTTTACCCTTTGCGATTATCGGTTCTGCTGCTAATATGACCGGCCCTTTGCCATTTCAGTTTACTAATCCAGAAGACTGCAAATTCTATGATAGTTTAAGATAGATAATATAGAGAAGTTACGCCTTATTCTGTGCATGATTCAGGGTGTAAGTAACGATTTTAATTTTGTGTTTATATTTTAGGGTGTAAACGATGCGATGTGTAAATTTCATGTATATACTCAGTTAATTTTAATAAACTAATGTAATACTCACTTATACTAAATGATACTTGTTGCTTACTAAATTACCTCAATGTGAGATAATATTTTATAATTTTCGCGATTTCCAAGGTGTTAATAAGATAAAGTACCTAGTGAACATGTAATAACTGCATGATTTGTAGGCTACATAGACTACAAACCTAACATAGGCTTTAAGATACTTATTAACAAATACTGTAAGTAAGTACCTTTATTTTTAGCAAATAAATTTTTTATTCTAAAATCTAATCTAGGACGTATGTAATATGATTAGTTATCTCATTTTACTAATAAGTGGTCATTGATTTGTATTTATTATGAACGAACGTGTTTTGTAGCGATTATTGAAAATTGACATCATAGCATTAGTGGTTTAAGTTAATATGCTTATAAGTAATGTAAAGATTCATTTTTTTTGTAAAGTAATTGAGTTCATCGTGTAATAGTTAAGTGTTCTGTTAGGTATTAACAATTACTTAAAACTTTGAGAATGCACTGCTTTATACATAAGTACCTACCTACCTATACAAAATATAAAATGTATTATTAATGCTCGTTCTTCTATACTAAGACCGCCGAGAGATTTCCAGTTCGACAGCTGTCAAAGAAAATATACCGTTTCATTCAAAAGTTAACTTTACTCCAATGAAATAACGAAACGTCAAATCGGAATTCTTTGAGTGGCCTTAGTTTGACATAGTATTTAACACGCGAGGACACGTCTTAATTAGGATGGCCGAGCTGTTAAACTAATAAATAACTTTAAGTTATATTCTAGATTCATAATGTACTTTTGTTGTCTTTTATAAATTCGTGTGCGTTACCGCCGCAAAAACTTGTGCTTTAGAGAGATGAGACCTTATCAGATAATTAGTGTGTCGTGAGGAGAAATTTGTTTACTAATAGCAAAATTTGTGTGAATTGTAGTTTTTGAGATATTTGACAAAAACAGTTTTTGCCAGGGTCACGTTTTAAACGTTACCCTGGCAAAAAAAGTTGTTTTAGCTCGGAACTAAATACATGAATAGATAGCTTTTGTTGCGTTGTAAATGTTAGCAAACAGCAAAAATTGTGTGTGTTATGGTTCTTGAGTTATTTGAGTTTTTGCTGGGGTAACGTTTTGAGATTTCCCATATCTCAGAAACAGTTCAAAGCAGAAGTTTGAAAAAAATACCAGTAAGAGACCTGAATTTGTTTAAATTTGTTTAAACATTAGTTTTTGATTTGGTTGTCGTAAACCAACGTAATTAAATGTTTTCGAAAATCAGAAAAAACTGATTTGTAAGTAAACTATTACATTTACAACCAAACAAACAGCTGCAAAAAATACCCGTGGTAGACATTAATTATGTCTAGAATTTTAGATCTTGTAACTTTACACGATTTAAAGATAAAGATAAATTTGATTAATTTTAGACTGGTCGTACTTTAGAGATCGAATACACAGTTTCCATAACATTATGGCACATGGCATACATTAAACAAATTTAAGTAATTCATGAACATTCGTTCCTGTTAATTTTAGCTTTCAATTACAGCTATCATGAAAGATATATCAAAAACAAGATTGAGACAGCAATTCTTTAATAAGCCGACCAAATTGTAAAGGTCACTTATAAGCGACCGCACCATACGTACGGGTTATCTTCGTAAATTAGCAGCTTAGTATCCGATGTTTTGTACAGTTACGCAGAAAGACGTTATTGGTAAAGTATTGATTCTACTAGTTTTCTACTTTATAAGTAAAAATCATGTTTATTAATAGTAGTTTTAAATAATTTAATGATTTACGATAGTTATTAGTTTAAAGGCAAATAAATAAAGGTTGGTCAGTAGTAATCTATATCTACCTAAGTAGGTAATAATCTCAGTAAGCAATTTATAGTGTGATTTATTTGTCAGTACCAATCATGTACCAATAAATACATTTATAGTAATTTGTTGTTTCTCTTTAGTCAAACCAATTGTTTTATTTTTATACCACAACGCAACGAAAACGCCGCGCTAAACTTTTTTTACTTTCGCGATGCAAGTCGATTCTCGCCTCGTTCGCCTATCGCAAATATTTACCGTTTTAAAGTCCATTGAGCGTTTTCACATTGGATTGGACGATAACGGTAACGAAACGATATCGGCACGATATCGTCGGACTGGCAGTTTGATACAATCACTACTAAATGCTTTCACACTGTGTCGTTCGTTACCGTGAACGATATTGTCTGTCGTGCCGATATCGGTGTAGTATCGTGTCGGTGTCGTTATCGCCGTATAATGTGAAAACGCCCATTCGCTTAGATAATGTCGCCCTTTTATCGCACCGCATTGGCACGTGCCGCTTTTTGTCAAAGGTTGCCGCCGCATAAACAAAAGAAGCCGCGTGCGGCGTACACCCGCAATTGAATTGGATTTTGGGATTCGGCATTTATTAAATTGTATTTTCTTAAATAATCTATGTTTATTATAAATACAGGTGGTAACGACGGTTGTGACTTGTGACAATTCAGGCGATAATGAGTAATCATAATAATCATATAAAAATGATTATTATTATTATTATTTGTAAATCACTTATTTAACTTCCTTTTATATAAAAACTAGCTTCCCGCCCGCGGCGTCGCCCGCGTGGTATACCCGACGTTATCCCGCGGGAATGTGATATTTTTCCGGGATAAAAAGTAGCCTTCGTTTCTCTCCAGGCCACAACGTATCTGTGTCCCAAATTTCAGCCAAATCCATTGAGCCGTTTCTGCGTGATTCAGTAACAAACATACAAACATCTAAACATCTAAACTTTCACATTTATAATATTAGTAGGAAGTAGGATATACAAATTTTCATTAAGATTGACTTTGGTACCCAACTTGAGTGTATTATTTTATATCTGCATTTTATAGCAAGAGCCACAATGCCGTGCTAACTTTACACAAGAATCGGCTATTGTTAAAACCCCACAAGTAACACTTTTTTCGAAATTCGTTTTTTTGCATTTTTGTATTCCTTGTCTATGGTTACATCTAGAATGAGTATTTAAATAACACAACTGCAGTCAAATCAGTACAAAAAAACGATCTTCCTAAAACGGTTGATTGTTAAAACAACATAAGTTCTGCAAAGATGTAATGATTCTTTTGAGAAAAATATGGACTCTGATATAGAAGAAATAGCAGTAGTACCCAAAAAGCGAAGTAGAAATGAACATTCTTATCAACGCAATATTATTAAGAAGGCCCGAGTATCTGGTGAGGCATACATTTCTCGTAATGGAAGACGAAAAGAACAAAGAATTTTATGATGATCTACTACAATGGCCCACTACAACTTTGGAAAGTATAGATGAAAATGAAGGTGATTGTGACTAACAAGACAAATTAGTGTGATTATTTTTAAGATTTAAAGATTTTTGAATAAAATTATTAGATAATCTGCTGTGTTTTTCTTACCTTTTCTTGTTTTTATTGCCTTGAGTTATTCAAATTGAGTGTTAAAACAACACATATAACACATTGATTGTAACAACAACACAAGTGAAAAAAAAACAAATAATAATGTAGCATACTTAACACATTTAGAATATTAAAAAAAGGTAATTTTTGGCCAGGTATATATATTAACTGTAACATATATTAATTACAAACATCTATATACAATATATATTAAAAAAAACAGTTTTTTGTCTCTGCTGAAAAATTTACTCAAGGTTACTTGTGGCGTTTTAACAATCACCGATTCACAACATGTCAAGCCAAGCCATAGTCATATTTTGACATGTGGACTGGAAGGTGACTATTCATCATCATCATCGGTTTCATCGAAATCTGTCCAGGATTTCCAAAGTTACAGCGTCGTAAAGTTTCACCAGCTTTTGTAAATTTGCTTTCCTTGCGCGCTTTTGCGATGACGTCATGTCGCAGTGACATCTCCGATTGCGGCTGCTGCGGGTGATTTCCGTCCAACTGTACCTACATAGAGTCCGTCCGTGCGCAATTTTCGCGCAACTGGTGCGTTTTTGGCGCTAGTTACAGTACATTTTCTTCGTTCTAATAAGGTTATGGTAAATGATTAGTATTCGATTTCGACCGCGCGCAGCCGCACTCTAAAACTGTCACCTACTGTCCATTCCACTTATCTGACGAGCACTCTAGGAACAGTTTTTACGGGAAAATGTTTTTTAACAATTATCCACGCAATTTTTCCATATATATTTCTTACCGTTAAATTAAACTTCCCCCTGGAATACGACAGACATTTTAAAACTAAAATCGGCCCAACCATTCTTTAGTTTTTGCGAGACTAACGTACATTTTATATTTAAAGATAATCTGACCAGCGAACTTTTGTACGCAACTGTACTAACAAATTATCCATAACATCCCGTTCATTTAAGATGGTTACGCTTATGTATGGCGCGGTCGCTTTAACGTGACCTCTACAATTTGGGCGGGTTACTAGAGAATTGTTGTCATTTTCTTGTTTTTGATATATCTTTCATGATAGCTGTAATTGAAAGCTAAAATTAACAGGAACGAATGTTCATGAATTACTTAAATTTGTTTAATGTATGCCATGTGCCTTAATGTTATGGAAACTGTGTATTCGATCTCTAAAGTACGACCAGTCTAAAATTTATCAAATTTATCTTTATCTTTAAATCGTGTAAAGTTACAAGATCTAAAATTCTAGACATAATAAGTGTCTACCACGGGTATTTTTTTCAGCTGTTTGTTTTGTTGTAAATGTAATAGTTTACTTACAAATCAGTTTTTTCTGATTTTCGAAAACATTTAATTACGTTGGTTTACGACAACCAAATCAAAAACTAATGTTTAAACAAATTTAAACAAATTCAGGTCTCTTACTGGTATTTTTTTCAAACTTCTGCGTTGAACCGTTTCTGAGATATGGGAAATCTCAAAACGTTACCCCAGCAAAAACTCAAATAACTCAAGAACCATAACACACACAATTTTTGCTGTTTGCTAACATTTACAACGCAACAAAAGCTATCTATTCATGTATTTAGTTCCGAGCTAAAACAACTTTTTTTGCCAGGGTAACGTTTAAAACGTGACCCTGGCAAAAACTGTTTTTGTCAAATATCTCAAAAACTACAATTCACACAAATTTTGCTATTAGTAAACAAATTTCTCCTCACGACACACTAATTATCTGATAAGGTCTCATCTCTCTAAAGCAGAAGTTTTTGCGGCGGTAACGCACACTATAAATTCCTAATATTAAATGCGTTCACGCCACCATTACAAATGTATACAAACTTTGTACTGGCTTCTGGTGTAAAACCTCCGTAGTTCGAAACGTCAATTTTAAAAAAAGAAGAACAAAAGAATATCAGGATTGATGTTAGTTTTCCCACCACGAAATGTCATGATAACAAATTAGATTATTTTATAATTATTATTGTCCACTGAATTGGAATAAACCATGCTGAAATTGTATAAAAGTTGTTTGGAACATCGCCGAATCCTACTACCTTAATAATATATTAATTTATAATTTACTAGTTTTCCGCCCGCGGCTTCGCCCGCGTGGACTTCACGACGTTATCCCGCGGGAATATAATATTTTTCAGGGATAAAAAGTAGCCTATGTTCCTCTCCAGACTACAAAGTATCTGTGTTCCAAATTTCAGCCAAATCCGTTTAGCCATTTTGGCGTGATTGAGTAACAAACATCCAAACATCTAAACTTTCATATTTATAACTAGCTGACCCGGCAAACGTTGTTTTGCCATATTAATTATAATAGCGGACCCGGTAAACTTCGTATCACCAACATCTATTTTGATTTTATATAGACAGATGAAAATAAATAATCGCGAAGAATTTTTATACACTGCCTGCCACAAATGTCACTTATTAAAAAGTAGGTAATCCAAAGCGACTAAAACGTCAGTGATTACAATTCTCTTTGACATACCTCTTTGAAAGCGGCTATGGAAGAAATGACAGTTTTGTATAGTACGACAGTTTATCGATTTTCTATACAAAATAATAATTTTTATTTTATAATTTTCCGGAATAAAAAGTACTTAGCCTATGTTACTCTCCAGCTCCAAAACTATCCCCATACCGAAAATCGAGTCGATCCGTTGCTCCGTTTTGACGTGAAAGACGGACAAACAAACAAACAAACAAACAAACAAACAAACACACTTTCACATTTATAATATTAGTATGGATATTATATAATATAAGTAGGACAGTAGGATGTGAAAGTAAAGGAATAATATCCCTTCCCCGTGGGATAACGTCGTGTAGTCTACGCGGGCAAAGCTGCGGGCGGAAAGGCAGCTAGTATGAATTAATAGAGACAGTTTAAGTCCAGAAAAATGCTTGACTCTGACATGTTGGGAGTAGAGCACTACTTCTATGATGCGTGCAATTAAAATTAAATACTTTTTAAGGGCATGGTATAATTAACTCAAAAAAGTATAAGTAGGAGTTTTTTTAATATCTTGACGGTTTTTAAGTTCCTAACGTCTTTTTAGGTGCTGAGTTTATGGGATGAATGACGTAATAACAGAAAAGTGATGTTATTTGTACAACTATTTTAGTTCCATTGGGAAATTATGTAGTTTGATTTTGATTGTAGTTTTCCTTTTCTTTCCGGAGGCATTCGTTTTGATAAAAGATACACTTACTTCCTCCGCAAAGAGTACAGCTACCTAGATACTATTTGCGGTGGAAATTAAACTAAATCAAATACACTCGATCTAACTTGGTTAGTTAGTTTTAACGATAACTCCTATCGTCATGGTCAGAAGTAGGTAATTGTTTGCATCTTGTCTGCGGTTAGCAAAGGTTGTTTATGGTGGCAACTTAGAATTATAATGCTTTTTTTACCATTTATTAGATCATAGCTAAAATAACAAGGAAATTGTCTTATTCCGATTAAATAGCAGTAATGTAGACATTTATATTAGTAACTTCTCATCTCATAACGTGTTTTCATTTAATTTTATTACTCGATATTATAAGGTCCTGAGATGAAATTAAAAATGGTAGGAAGTTGAAGAGGACTATATAAAAGGATCAATAAGAAGGAACGAAGCTAGCTCAAATTCACGACCGCAGTTGGTCGACAGAGGACTAATTACAGGGCGTAGATCGTCGCTGAACTTGTCTGCGGCTGGTAAACGTCTCGCGTCACAGGTTAGGTAACGGCTCCTACATTATTCCATTATTTATTAGATAATGACTACTACTGAATGATAATATTTTTATCAAAATAACTAGAAGGAAATGGAACTAGCTCAAATTCAAGAACTCAATTGGTCAACATAGGTCTAATTACAGGTCGTATCGTCGCTGAATTTGTCCGTGGATAGTAAACGTCTCGGTAACGTTTGCATCACAGGTTAGGATGCTAACCTTATTCCACAATTTATTAGATCATTCCTAAATTTAATATAAAATGATTATGTTTTAATTAAAGTTACAGAAAAGAAATAGAATTAGCTTAGATTCACGAAGTGAGTTGGTCGACAGAGTACTAATTGCAGGTCGTATCGTCGTCGCTGAACTTGTCTGCGGCTGGTAATCGTCTCGGCAACGTGCGCGTCACAGGTTACCGTTCCCACGTTATTCTACAATTTATTAGATCATAGCTATAATTAATGCGAATCGTCCTCCGACGACCCTTTGTCCTTCTTGTAGTAGTAATTAGTCACTATGATTAAACTTACAGAATTGTTGTCGTTAGTTTGATTTATCATTCTTAGTACGTTGATAAAAGGGTCAGGCCGTAGATTTTGCCACATTCGAGGGTACAAAAGACTCCGCCTCATATAATTTTAAATATAGTACTCTTAGAAATGTCTCAATCTTATCATCGTGTTTCCTAAGAAATAGCAAACCAAGGCAGATATAGATATTTGGATAAGTTTATATATTTGGAAAACTATTTGACATTTCCTTCCCAAAAGTGACGGATTTTTTATAAAAACCGCGAATCCGCAGTGGTAGGTGTACAGCTTAAACATCGATAAAATTATCATTTTTTAACTTATTGATGAGCTGTTTGATTTGACGTTATAAAATAATAATAAGGTTGCCATTCCTTTAATATCTTTGCGTCTTTCTTAAGAAAAAAGATAAATTTTCGGCAATAAGATTTTTTTTTTGAAAAACCATTTCTTTGCGCTACTTATATTGCGCAACCATTTTCACCCATTTTATGGTTTTAAAACATTTATTAAGATTTTGTTTGAGTGCTGGCATCACCAAAGTATCGTATTCTATGGTCAATGCAGCGTTGACGACCATATTTTTTGACATTTCGGTGTCAACTCCGATCAAAGTGAAAAGTGTCGCCTACTTTGCAGAGTGCATTTTTTGAGATTTCAAGGTAAGTTTTTGATTAAAACTTATAATTGTTGTTGCGCATGGTTTAATTAGATGTGTGTGATCTGTATATGTTAAACTAGCCTTGTTAAATAGTATATTTTAAGAGTTATAATCGATTTCATTTGCGCCTCGGTTCCGCAAAGCTGTCTTTATGTCACTTTGCGATACCGGTTGCGTAGAAAGTGCGCCACTTATTTTACGCTATTGAATAATAGTGCATGCACACAAGGTTTTCAAGTTTTTTATTATTTTGAAATTACTTTTAGCTGTAATTCCGCTAAAAAACATGACTAGCATTACTATTAATTGATTTGTTAGATTTTATTAATATTCTATAAGTACAGGGTGTTCGGCAGAACGTTAAACATACGAAAATAGGGGTAGGTGCGGTGGTCTGCTACCTAACCAGCCTCAAAGATTTTACCTAGGTCCAAAGTTTTTTTATTTTGTATTTTATAAGTTTTGGAATTTCGTCACTTTCATACTAACTTTTAAACCCATGTAACTTTTTTTTTATTGACAGATCTATTTTATTTTTATTTTTGGCATCCTAATGGTTGGCAGGTCCTTTTAAAAGTGATACTTCAAGCAGGTTGTTGCTAGAGTCAAAGTAATGGACTCTCAAACATTGAAAAGAGTTGAAATAAATTTTAAAGTTGTATTATATTTATATAATTAATAATGAATAATACCAAATACCTCCATCTAACAAATTAAATGTATTTTTTTTGTAAATTGAACAAATCATACATAGGTACTTACTAGTTTTGTCATCCTGTTTAACTTTTCATTGTGCGCAATATATAAAAAAAAATTACTCATAGGTACATTATTGTTAATTATTAATTAAACATACTTACATACCAACATCGTGTTTCTTTTTCTAGTTTGATGCAATACCTCTTGTTAGTACATGTTTGTTAAATAAAATCACATTAATGTACGTGCTCCTTAATGATTTTGCGCTACCATTTTGCACCACTTTGTGCGACCGACTCGTAGAAAATTTTGCGTCACCATTGCGCTATTTGTGGCAAAATCTACGGCCTGACCCAAATACTTTTTTTTTAAGAATAACAGAACCTAGGTTTTTTTTTTACAAGACTGATGAAGTGAAAAGAAAAAATGCAATTAGCTAATTTTAATACGATTACAAAAAAGAAGAACGTGCACAAAAGAAGCCTTCATAGACTAATATTATATACTTGGTCTTGACTGTTGGTCAGGTGCTCTTACACGGGCAATTTATGGTAATAATTGCTTGGCAACTGTAATGGACCAATCTGGAGCAACATCAATAAATTGCGGCATTGTTTTGGAAATATTGCTCCATATTTTTTCTACATTTTTTATTGTCGAAATATTACCACACTTTTATTAGCTTCACTTGTAACTAACTAACTAACGCCCGAATTCTCGAAAACTAATCATCTTTGGGAGCGTCTCAAATATCATGGCATCTCTTTTATACGTTTGACATTTAAAGTGACAAGGCGATGTGTGAGACGCTCCCAAAGATAAGTAGCGTACGAGTATTCGGGCATATCGCCCGAATTCTCGTACGCTAATCATCTTTGGGAGCGTCTCAAACATCATGGCATCTCTTTCATACGTTTGACATTTAAAGTGACAGGGCGATGTGTGAGACGCTCCCAAAGATAAGTAGCGTACGTGTATTCGGGCATAAGTCACAAAGTAAGAAAATCTTGGAATTCAATTTAACCTACTTCTAATAATTGTCGTATTGATTTGAAACTTTGCAAGTCTATATGAATCCGACGACAGTACAATCATTTGCTACCATCGAGCTGATCCGATGATGGAGTCAAGAGGTGGGCAATAGAACTCTTCAATGGCTGCTAGGAAACCCCCCAAGTTTGGGCTCCGTTGTTTCGTTCTGATGAGACTTATTCGCTACACTTGGTGGTGAGGGTCTGATGATGGAGCAGGGATTCCTCCCTGCTCTGCCCTGCCAGTGGTACTCCTTAATGACCAATAGGAAACACCTCGAGTACTGGCTCATTTGTTTCGTTCTGATGAGACCTATTTGCTATACTTGGTAGTGAGGGTCTGATGATGGAGCAGGAAGGAAGTCAGTGGCACTCCTTAATGACCACTAAGGAAACCCCTCGAGTTTGGGCTCATTTGTTTCGTTCTGATGAGACCTATTCACTACACTTGGTTGTGAGAGTCTGATGATGAAGCAGGAAGGAAGTCAGTGGCACTCCTTAATGACCACTAGGAAACCCATCGGGTTTGGGCTCATTTCTTTCGTTCTGATGAGACCTACTCGCTACACTTGGTGGTGAGAGTCTGATAATGAAACAGGGAGGAAGTCAGTGGCACTCCTTAGTGACCACTAGGTAACCCCTCGAGTTTGGGCTCATTTTGTTTCGATCTGATGAGACCTTTTTGCTACACTTGGTGATGAGGGTATGATGATGGAGCAGGGAGGAAGTAAGGGTTCGGCTCGCGCATCTGGTAGCTAATAGACTCCACTTGAATTTGTAAAACTAAATACATACAATCACGCCTTTGAATTATAATGTTTACGTTGTGGGCAGACACATGAATTGTACTGTCATAGTAGTTTATGTGACTGTCGCATAATGAGGGGTATTAAAACACGAGTGGGTGTCGAGTTACGTGCAGTCTCATACAGTACTTTATCTACTCTCATTACATTTATTATATACTAGCTGTGCCCGCGACTTCGTTCGCGTGGAATAGTGACTTTCGGCAGCGTTTTTAATTTTTTTAGCTAATAAGTTTTTTCGTTTTTTTGTGTATTTATTTTATATAAGTATACATTAGTTTAGCGCTATAATACATATTAACATATTAAAAAATTATTTCACATAGCCTTCCGCCCGCGGTTTCGCCCGCCTGTACTACACGACGTTATCTCGAGGGAAAGTTATATTTTCCCGGGATATCAATTAGTCTTTTGTCACTCTCTAGCTCCTAAAATATCCACATACAAAAAAAACACGCCGATCCGTTGCTCCGTTCTGACGTGAAAGACGGATATACAAACAATACAAACAGTATGTCAAAAGAAAGAACTTATCACGCTGAACAACTTCTCTTAAGATGCTATCTCATATAGTTTAACTTGGCTGCTAGGGTTCCACATCAGCTGGCCTAGCATGAACGGCTTTTATCATGCGATATGATAAAGCACGTCATGCTGTCTTGCTTACCTACCCCACTAAGGTGGAAGCAAGACAGCAACACGTGCTATATCATATCGCGTGATATAATGATGGTAATGCTAGCCAGGCAGGTGTACCAAGACCTTCAAACTTTTTACGTCAATAGAAAATGCTCATCACATTTAACAATTTTCCATAAGACGGTATTTTTATATCTCTCATAGTTTGGCTGGACTGCTATGGTTCCACATTGGCCATTTCGATCTTCCAAATAAATTATAGCCTGCCTTTAAGTTGGCGACAACTAATAGCTATATAACAAAAAAAGTTTCATTAAAATCCGTTCAGTAGTTTTTGCCTGAAACGTGGACAACAGACAGACAGACAAAAAATTCAAAAACTATATTTTTGGTATCTGTTCCTTTTAAGAAGACCCTTGGTGGTATTTTTTTCTATTTCTTTTCAATGTATACAGCCCCTGTACCGGCAAAAAAGTATGGATATGGACATGGGTTTCATTTGACATTTGATGCCCATATTTTATGCTTTTAAGGGCATAATATGGGCTTCAAATGTCAAATGAAGCCCATGTCCATACCCATAATTTTTAGCCGGTAGCCCCCTGAATAGAATCGCATACAGTTTTATAATAAGTATGAATTATTTTATTCATTTACTTAAAATACACGGTAATTTTTTATCACCCCGGATAAAATTAAAAGGATTACTCTGCTCATGAAAACAATTTTTTTTTTATTATGGGACCAACACTAAAATCGCAAAAAAAACAGCTACTTATTCCATACAAAAGTGCAAAAATATTTAATCAATATGTATGGAACAGCTGATATTTTTTCGCGATTTCAGTGTTGGTCCTATAATAAGTTGTTTGTTTTCATGAGTAAAATAATCCCTTAAAATATCCGGGGTGATAAAAAGATACCGTGTATATTACATAAACAGTACCTACTTATTAACACATTAAAAATTTATATCACATAGCCTTCCGCCCGCGGTTTTGCCACGTGTACCTACTACACGACGTTTTTCCGAGGGAATGTGATATTTTTCCGGGATAAAATTAGCCTATGGGACTCTCTAGCTCCTAAACTATCCACATACTAAAAAAAACAGGTCGATCCGTTGCTCCGTTTTGACGTGAAAGACGGACATATAAACAAACACACTTTCACATTTATAATATTAAGTATATATTGTATAAATATATATTGTGAAAAGAAAATACTTATCACGCTGAACATCTTCTCTTAAGATGCTGTATTTGTATCTCTTATAGTTAAGCTGGGCTGCAAGGGTTCCAAATCAGGAGTACCAGACCTTCGATATTTTTCCGTCAATAGAAAATGTCCATGACGTTAAACAACTTTTCTTAAGACGCTATGTTTATATCTCATATAGTTTAATCTGGCTGCTAGGGTTCCACATCAGGTGTACCAGACCTTCAAACTTTGTACGTCAATAGAAAGTGCTCATCACGTTTAACAATTTTCCTTATAACGGTATTTTTATATCTCTCATAGTTTGGCTGGACTGCTATGGTTCCACATCAGAAATTGCGATCTTCAAAATAAATTATAGCTATATGTTGGCAAGAACCAATAGCTGTATAACAAAAAAACTTTCATCAAAATCCGTTCCGTAAACTTTTTTGCCGACGTCATCACACGAAAAAATTCATCCCCTGTTTTCACCCTCTTTAGGGTAGTTTTTTTTACAAACTTTGAATGTCGTATTTATCTAATCAAAAGCCTATAAAATAATTTTGAAGCTTCTAGCTTTAAAAATGACGTAATTTCCATACAAACTTTCATCCCCTATTTCAACCCCTTGCAGCCCTTTGTTCACATAAAAAAGTAGCCTATGTCCTTTCTCAGGCTCTAGACTATCTCTGTACCAATTTTTATTTAAATCGGTTCTGTAGTTTAGGCGTGATTGTGTAACACACAGACAGACAGATTCGCATTTTCGCATTTATAATATAATAAGGAATAAGGATAAGTAAGGATAAAGTAAGGATAATAAAGTAAGGAAGTAAGGATTGTATGTCAAAAGAAAATACTTATTACGCTGAGCAACTTCTCTTAAGGTGCTGTATTTGTATCTCTTATAGTTAAGCTGGGCTGCTAGGGTTCCACATCAGGTGTACCAGACCTTCGATATTTTTCCGTCAATAGAAAATGTCCATGACGTTAAACAACTTTTCTTAAGACGCTGTGTTTGTATCTCATATAGTTTAATCTGGCTGCTAGGGTTCCACATCAGGTGTACCAGACCTTCAAACTTTGTACGTCAATAGAAAGTGCTCATCACGTTTAACAATTTTTCTTTAATAAGTTTTAAGCTTCTAGCTTTAAAAATGACATAATTTCCATACAAACTTTCATCCCCTATTTCAACCCCTTACAGCCCTTTTTTCACATAAAAAAGTAGCCTATGTCCTTTCTCAGCCTCTAGACTATCTCTGTACCAATTTTCATTCAAATCGGTTCAGTAGTTTAGGCGTGATTGTGTAACACACAGACAGACATTTTCGCATTTATAATATAAGTAAGGATTTCAAAAATAAAGCAAATCAATATTAAATTATAAAATGTGAATTGGTGCCAAACCCCACTCATAGGAGTCTATCCGGTCTATTCCTTCTAAATTCAAAATTCTAATTTTAAAAAAGTTTCTGATTGTTGCCGGCTAAAGAAGGGCTTGAAAGAGTTGGAAGTCAGGGCCGGTAAATCCTACGGTTGCCATGGAGACTGTAAAATTAAGAAATATAAGTGTTTTATAATGAGCAAGGAATTTATAATACAACAGGAAGGTGCACTGCTGCTAAAAAATGGTCCTAATGAGATAGTAAGAACGAGGTCAGTGTATCTCACTCCATCCCATTACGGCGGCCACGAACATGCGCGACGGGCGGCGACGAGCGAATTGCGAACTTGACACAGCGAAGACGGAAAGCGTCATTCGCCTTGTAATGTTGCCACTTTAACATTCTGAAATCTATCATTCAAATTCTTTTCTAGGATAAGCCTTAAAAAACTTAAACGACCTGATACATTTTTATGCTTAATACGTTAATACCTAAATTAATATGCGATGTTTTCTATTGACTAAAAGTAATACGAAGCGAAAATTTTACGAAATTTAATTTTTATAACGAAAGTTGTGAACCATAAATCTACTAAACCTGTTATTTAAGAGTGCTGGCAATTTTAGAGAAAGGGACACCCTCACCTCGTTCTTGCGGTCTCAGCTGGACCGTTGACATTTTGTATTGAAATATAAACCTTATCTCTTCCGTATTTTTGTGAATTTAAAAATACAAATTAAAGTGTATTTTTAAATTCACAAAAATACGGAGTGCACCTTCCTGTTGTACGTAGTACTTATAAATTCCTTGATAATGAGTGACAGCTGTATCCGGACCATTATGAAACAGTATTTTTAATACAGTTGCTCAAAAAGTGGCGTAATGCAGGGACGTATAGCGTTCGGGATGTGGGCTATTACACACTCGAGCTTTTTCTTTACCTTTCCCGAACTCGTGCTTTTTCTTTCCCAACTGTCAAAATAATGTCTATTAAAAAGAAAAAACCAACCACGAAGTTTTTACAAAAAAATATTCATAGAAGTTTTTATGATTCATGCAAATATTTCTAAAAAGAAGCTACTAATTTGTTTCAATATCAGATTTAAAAGTAATTTTAATTAAAATTAAAACATTAAATTAATATTAGTATCGGCCAAATTAAATTTATAAATATAAAAAAGTTGGCTGTATGACGTGCACTGCCATAGTCTCTGCTTATCTGCGTTTGCGCGAGTAAGTGAAAAGAAAATGACGGACCTTATTTCTTAATTTTCTAAATTAATTTTTCCAGGTTTTATTGTGGTACTGTATGGTGGAATTAGTGCAATAATGTGCCTTTCATGGAAAACGATGTAGAAAAAGTGAGAAATAAGGAAAGGCGCTCCTGTAGGATTCGGATTGCTTTTGTTAGGTTAGGTTTCACTTCATTTCATCTCATTTAATTTAATTTTTCATTTCATATCAATAAAAAAAATCTACTGAAGAGAGGCTGTTTAGGCATAGTTCTTTGCCTACCCAGAATGGGCGAAGAAAACAAAAAAAATCTCTGCTTATATTATTTTACGATTACTTAGTTGAGTTTATTGTGTCTATATTATTTTATTAAATAGCTTCATTTTTTCGCAACTGTATCAAAAAAAATAAATAAAAAAAAAATGTGTTAAAACTGTATTAAAAACAGTTGTTCAGTACACGTGCGGAACCGTCATTGCAACTTGTTCCGACTGTCAACCCTCACCTTCGGCTGCGCCTCGGCTCGGGTACACATTTGTCGGAACTCTTTGCAATGACAGGCTTTCCGCACTTGTAAAGAAATATACTATATTTTTTAAAGTTGACTTTGGCATAAAGTGTATCATTATACGTATGAGTGTAGATAAAATCCATTACTTACCATCCATCCATGGCTTGCTATTTATTAAACTAAAAAGTAAAAAATAAATATGTACTTTAAAAAACTAAATAAACACACTTTTTATAGAAACAGACTAAAAGGTACAAAATAACCGTCTATTCAGTAACTGAAATCGCTGGTGCAGCAGAAGTATCTCGTGCATCGGAAAATTTTGTTTATCTACAAAAGCGGATAAATGATTTAAAGCATTCACTTGTGAATGCACAAAGGGAAATAGATATATTAAATAAAGAAATTGACAATCTTAAAGAAATGCTATATCACCAAAATACGGCCGAAAATATATCAAATTGCACAACATCTCCCAGCAAAAATGGAAAGTCGTATTTTCATCAAAAGCAAAAGGAACACAACATTCATATCTTGGGTGATGAGCAACTTCGAGGTCTATCTGCAATTATGTCTCACTCATGGGCCGGAAAGTGGAACGACAAATACAACATTACAGCAACGATACTGACCGGTGCTTCAAGCTCAGAAATGTTGAAATATTGCCAAAGTATAACAGAAAACTTGTCCCAGGATGATATTGTAATCTTAAGTTTTGGTTTACATGACAATGATATTCATCTGTTTCATTAGAACATTTGTATAGCTATCAATATGTTGTATAAGGCAGTTATATATATTGTGCCTACCAATTATAACCCACATTTTGATGAATTTAAATTATATAAATGTATGAAATATGGCTTAAACATTTTAAAAATTGTAACATTATTGATCCTAATTTTATAAGGAATTATTTTAATGACTATGACATAAATATTATTTGTAGTAAAATTAATTCATGTATTGACTATGATGAATACAAAACACAATTTTTGACATTTAAAAATAGAAATAATTTGACATATAATAATATTAGAAACAATTTGACATTTAGGAATAATACTAATATAGAAAACAATAACTATGTACATGTAACAAATACTTCTTCACCAAAAAAAGGCACTATTCCTTATTATTTTAGAGCCAATAACAAATGTGAAAATAGTGACGTCAATCTAACCACAGAACGCTTTAGTAATAATTTTTTTCGTTGCTGATGATAACAAAGAGTCTACTTTCACAATTTTTCATCAAAATATTGCTAGCATACTATCCAAAATAGAAATTTTAGAGCTAACATTATTGGAATTAAAGGAAAAAGGTAACGAGCCAGATATAATCTGTCTCTCTAAAACTTTTATACAGTCAGGATATGAACAGTACTTAAAAATTCATAACTATGTTACAGCTTCTTCCTACTGTAGAAAAGATAAAAAAAGGGGAGGAACTTGTATATTAGTAAAAAATAATTTGGATTACAAAAATATGTCTTATTTAAAAAGTTATGCATTGGTAAAAAGTTTTGAGTGCTGTGGTCAAATCAAAAAATATGACAATACTATGCGTTTATAGAACACCAAAAAGCGATCCGATGCTGTTTCTAAAACAGCTAGAAAGCGTACTTAATGCAATTATTAAAAAATATAATAAATCAAGAAAAATCATTGTAGTAGGTTATATGAATATAAATACACTGAAACCAGGTACAGTCACAAATCACTTTAAAGATTTGGCTTTGAATTTTAATTTAAAATTACATATAAACGAGCCAACTCGAAAGAATTCATGCTTAGATCATATCCTCAGTAATGTAAAAAATGCTATTGGATTGATACTGCCTTTACACCTATCTGACCATGAAACTGCTCAAATATTGAAGTTTCCAAGCAGACCAAGCCAAAATGTGAAATCTTATTTCATATTTAGAAGAGACTATTGTCAGGAAAATATTGACAAATTCAATGAATGCATACATAATCTCTCATTTACTGATGTATTCACGGAAAGTGACAGTAATGAAGCATTCAAAAGTTTTCACGATCTAGTATGTCTGTTCTATAAACTTTGTTTTCCAAAGATGAAAATAAAAATCAATAACAATCAAAATAAAAGACCAAATTGGATTACTAAGGGCACAATTATAAGCTGTAAGAGAAAAAGATTCCTCAGATTAAGCTATTACAAAAACAAAAACAATGATAACAAATACAAGTATATTAAGTATTCCAATATTTTAAGAAAATGTATATATAACACAAAAAAGAATTGTAATATAAATTATATTAATAAAAGTAAAAACAGGTGCAAAGCGTCTTGGACAATAATAAATAATGAAATTGGAATTCAAAAAAATAATTTTGACACTGTAGAAAACATCCAACATGACAATGAATTAGTTAAGGACCCCACAGACATAGCCACTCTTTTTAACAATTATTTTATAAATTTGACAAACAAAGACAACAACAAAAGCATTGGTAAGGGCGAAAAAGCAGATAGAAACCCGCAGTCAATGTTTTTATTACCAATGACAGAAAGTGAAGTACAAAAGAAGGTCATGTCCCTTAATAATACTAATTCTGTAGGGCATGATGAAATTAGTACAAAAATATTAAAGGCTAGTATAGGGAATCTTATCAAAGTACTTACTTTTTTTATAAATCTATCGTTCTCATCTGGTACATACCCAGATATTCTAAAATTATCGATCGTAAAACCTTTGCATAAAAAAGGTATAAAAAGTGACATTGCCAACTACCGTCCAATCACATTAGTTTCAATATTAGCTAAGATTTTTGAGAAATGCATGTTGCAGAGACTATCAGACTTTTGTGAAAAATGTAATATAATACGACCAGAACAGCATGGTTTTCAAATAAATAAGTCGACTACCACAGCTGCTGTCTCACTCATAAAGTCGATACTTAAAAGTATAAATAAAAAACACGCGACAACTACACTGTTTTTCGATCTTAGTAAAGCTTTTGACTTTGTAGATCATAACAGTCTTATAAATAAGCTCGAAATTATAGGAATAAGGGGGGTTCCTTTGGACTGGATCCGCTCTTATCTAACAAATCGGCAGCAGTGTGTAACTATCTCAAAACTAAATAGTAAAAACGAAGTTCTCACATTTAACTCCGAATATATAAGTAATAAATGCGGTGTACCACAGGGAAGTGTGCTAGGGCCATTTCTATTTTTAATATATATTAATAATATCCCAGAAGTAACGAAACACAACTGTGTTCTATTTGCTGACGACATCTCTGTTACAATTAGTTCAAAAAATAAAATTACTGACATTAATCTAAAGGAACATGAAACTGACATAAATAATACAGTACAAGCTGTAGGTAAATGGTTGGACAAAAATAATCTACACATGAACTTGACTAAAACTAATTTCATAAATTTTAATAATAATACATCACTGACATTAAATATTAAATATAAAGATACCAATATTGACGAAATAGATAAAATAAAATTTCTTGGCTTAACAATTGACAGGAATTTAAACTGGAAAACACACATTGAAAACGTTTCTCAAAAAATAAATAAATTTGTTTATGCACTAAAACATCTCCGAAACATTACTGATATGAACACAGTGTTGACGACCTACCATGCGTACGTAGTATCTGTACTTCGTTATGGTCTCATAATATGGGGAAACGGTTCTGCGATAGAGAGAGCGTTTATTGCACAAAAGAAGTGCATAAGAGCAATAACTGGTAATAAGCCACGAGACTCATGTAAAACATTATTTAAGGAACTTGGCTTGTTGCCATTACCGTCATTATATATTTATGAGGCATGTGTGTTTGTGAAACAAAATCCTCATTATTTTGTTAAAGCAACTGAGCTATATTCACGAACTAGTCGAAATGTTCATAAACTTGTATTAGACGAAGTACCTAAAACAGAAAAATACAACAGGAGTTGTCTCTGTATGTGTATAAGACTATATAATAAATTGCCGAAGGACATTAAAATACTACATTTAAAATTATTTAAGACAAAATTGTATAAATGGCTTAATGAATATAATTTCTATAGTGTGAAAGAGTTTCTGGACATGTAAAGTATTTTCATAATGTAATGTTTTTTATTTTTTTTTTATTTTGTAATTTATGGTACCTACCTATTTAATTTGTCATTTGATAATGTTTAGTTTTAATATTTCACAATGTTGAATGAATTTGCATGCTATTTTTATGGCAAAACATGTTGCACTGTTTTATATATTGTAATATCCTAAATACCGTGTTTTAGCGCAAATAAAAGTTTTCTATTCTATTCTATTCTATTATATTCTATTCTATTCTATTCTATTCTATTCTATTCTATTCTATTCTATTCTATTCTATTCTATTCTATTCTATTCTATTCTATTCTATTCTATTCTATTCTATTCTATTCTATTCTATTCTATTCTATTCTATTCTATTCTATTCTATTCTATTCTATTCTATTCTATTCTATTCTATTCTATTCTATTCTATTCTATTCTATTCTATTCTATTCTATTCTATTCTATTCTATTCTATTCTATTCTATTCTATTCTATTCTATTCTATTCTATTCTATTCTATTCTATTCTATTCTATTCTATTCTATTCTATTCTATTCTATTCTATTCTATTCTATTCTATTCTATTCTATTCTATTCTATTCTATTCTATTCTATTCTATTCTATTCTATTCTATTCTATTCTATTCTATTCTATTCTATTCTATTCTATTATATTCTATTCTATTCTATTCTATTCTATTCTATTAAATAGCGTGGTGCACCCTTTGCAAAGCATGCATTTCAAGTAAAGGAGATTGACCAAAATATATGGAGTTTGGTCCAAATGTCCACCACTAACGAGACCCTTGTAATAAAATAGTCTACTAAATACGGAGTAATTGTAACCAGACCGCAAACAAAAATATGCTGTCAGAAAAAAGTTATGACTAAATGAAAAGTCATGTTTTGTAGGTACCTTTTATGCGAAAAATATTGTTGACATCAGTCTATCCATCGCACATTTTGAACTAATCTACGCATGTTATATGTCATGTCACTTGGTGTGCCGTGTTAGGTTCTCCCTGAAAGAAAAATAAAATCAAAAGCTCCGAAAAAAAAGTTGAAAAAAAACCAATCACTTAGCAATAATAGAAAGTCCGAAGTGTATAGCCTAGGTCGCAATAAGAGTATCAGCAAAAATCCAGTAAAAGATAGCCAAAATCGCAAGGAATTATACATAAGAATTTGCACAGACGTAAAGAAATCAACCAAACGAATGACTGACGAGAATACACAATAACTTTTTACTGACAGCTTATTATTTTTTTGTCCCATACTGAAACTTACTATAAGTCAGTATAGGTCTCGTTCATGGTGGACATTTGGACCACTTTTGTTCTTTCTCCTTTATTGACAACGCGCACCACGCTTTATAATTTCAGTTACTGAATAGACGGTTATTTTGTACTTTTTAGTCTGTTTCTATAAAAAGTGTGTTTATTTAGTTTTTTAAACTACATATTTATTTTTATTTTCATTTCTATCTCGTTTATACGTATAACTATGCCTCGTTTTCGAGGGAGAAGCAGCCTGGCGGCGGGGGTGGTGGAGGTTCTTTGTCTTGCCTAGTTTTTAAAGTTGCTCCATATTTCGTGGTATTGTGTGGCTGTATCCAGCGTGCTCCAGACTTAGTGCGCGAATCGCGCGCGAAGGCCGCGAGAGTCCAGTCCACGAACGCGAAGGGCGTTTGTGCACTACCACTGAATTTTACCGATCCGGAAAAAAACGGATGCTTGTATTTAATTAATTACTAATATAAAGGATTAATTACTAAAATACAAGCATCCGTTTTTTTCCGGATCGGTAAAATTCAGTGGTAGTGCACAAACGCCCTAAGTGTGGAGCCGTATCACGAAGCTGCGAAGAATATGGGAAACGGCTCCACACTAATTAGCGTTAGCGGTATTTCGCGGCCTTCACGTGCGATTTGCGCACTAAGTCTGGAGCGCGCATCACATCAACAGGACAACGCCCTAAGCAATTTATTGCTTGATGTGGTTGTGACGTCATAGCTGACGTATATTGATAGGAATTGAGCAATTTTAGTTGATTAATTTTTTAACAAAATTTATTTTCTCTTGTTTGAATAAGTACACAAAAATCCTGTTTCTGGAATACTAAATATAGGTACGTAATAATTATGGAATAACGTATGATTCTTGGTATTATAATGATATATAGAGAAGTATCATTTAGTAATTACTTGTTACGTAAGT
Organism: Crambus lathoniellus; assembly: GCA_949710035.1. Classification (NCBI taxonomy): domain Eukaryota; kingdom Metazoa; phylum Arthropoda; class Insecta; order Lepidoptera; family Crambidae; genus Crambus; species Crambus lathoniellus. The sequence goes on from OX453299.1 coordinate 21,899,756, forward strand.
TATTCCCTAAGGACCCATAGATAATCCAGGGGAATAGGTGTAATGAATTGGGGAATCGCAGAAGGCTTCCATATTAGCCTAGGGCTTAACTACAGCTTTAGGCAGAGATCTGTTGCGGGATACTTAGATCATACGTTAGTACACAACCATCTTCTGATTAATGTAGATTTTTGCGTCAGATAAGGTAGATATAATAGAATCAAAAATATAAAGAAGAGCTTACTTTGACGCTCTCCGTGGCGAGTGGTGTTCGCGATGGTTTTCAATGTGCTATTCTGGGTTTCAATCTCTAGAGGTCTCGGGTTCGATTTACAGACGGGTAAATATTGAAAACGAACTTATTAATATTTCCTCGAGAACGGTAATAATTCCCATCGTTGTATCTAATTTCCATAATACTAGTTTACATATATAACTATATACTATCAATCATACTGCGTTCTCTGGAGCCCCCATTATAATGGGCGTACCCCAAGGCTCAATATTGGACCTTTTGCTATTTTTATTCTACATAAACGATCTACCTTACTGCGTGCATAATTTATGAGAGACACTTCTATTTTCTGATGATACCTCTCTAATTTTTTAAATTTACAGAAGGAATAATTGCTCTGACGACGTTAATAGTGCTCTTAATTTCATAGTGTAATGTCCTATGGCGTGTTGCAGTGGGGCTCAGCAGCCAATATTGGAAATATTTTTAAGCTTCAAAAAAGAGCCGCACGTGCCATTTACAGCCTTCGCCGGCGCGACTCGTTAAAAGTTTTGTTTAAAGAAATTAATATTATTAACCTTAGCAGGGCAATACATCTATGAGCATATATTATATGTTAGGGAACATCTTGACTCATTCACTAAGGATAATTAAAATTTAATACAAGAAATAAAAATTAGCTTGCCGTCCCAAGATTTAGACTTGAAAAAAGTAGAGGCTCGTTTTTGGGGAACGTCGTAGTCTTCTATAGTAAAGTTCCACAAGAAGTTACTGAGTTGACTTCGAATAAATAAAAAAACATCTTAAAAAGACGTTAGTTATTTTGTAAATGCGTTGCTTCTGATAAAGCTCATGAGATTTTTTTCGCCCGTTTGTCTTTAGATAAAAAATGTTGGACGATTCTTGAGTATTTATTTAATTTAATCTATATGAAAACGTTTTTACTTTGGATTTCTCATTGGAACGCCATGACATCGACATATTTTTTTTTATTTTTACATTTTACATAATTAATAATTAATTGTTTTGACTTTCTCTATATTAGTTTATGACATTTTGATCAGTCTGTAATTTTTAATTTAAATAATAATTGTTTTAAAACAATAATTGTATATTTGCATGCTATGTAAAATGGTTAAATAGGTTAAGCTCCACTTTGTTTTCAAAATATAATATTGTACCCAACACCCTATAAACCCTATTTAGAGCAAATAAAGATATTTCTTTCTTTCTTTCTTTCTAAACTTGACCTGCTTGGCGTCACAAACAAGCCGCCACCAAGTGAGGTAGGGCTAATAGTAGGTATCTAATAAAGATATGTTTTAACTGGCGTTGGCTGCTTTCAAATAAGATAAAGCCCTACAAGTGAAAAAAGTTCATCTGAGCTTAAAAACAAGTACTCAGTATCTATATCAATTATAACTCATCATTTACTTTTATTTCTATATGAATGGATAAAATACAGAATTTCTTACCAATCACACCATAAAAATATACGATTACAATATTCTTTTACCAATCATGAAAGTACAAAGCAACGTTCTATTACTCTATGTTTTTATCTCGTTTAATTTGTTATAATATAATATTTTTCCTCCTGCCCCTGAAAATTCAAGCCTTTCCTGCTAACTCCGAAAAGGAACTGCGAAAAATACTTTCCCTGGCAACCGTTTGTAGCCGGCGAGAAAAACGGTTCCATTAATTCGTCACGAAATGTTTTAATCTTTATGACGTTGGTTTTTGGGGAATGGACAGAGTTTATTTCGGTTAATTTCCTTTTTACAAAAAGAAGAAAAGAGACATTTTGTACGTGCTTACAATGGAATTGTTTTGACGGGAACTGTGAATGTCTTGTAAAACAATGGTGATGCGTTGTTACCATGTTGTTACCTACTCGTAAATCGTGATCTATGACATTTAAGTAATTTTTGGGTTTACTTCCAGGAAAATTACAACTGAAGCGTCCGTTAGATAAAGGCAATCTCAGACAACTTATGGCTCCGATGAGTTAAATCTAAGAATACCGTTGTAGACAAATTGATACATTGAGATTTATATAATAATCATTTTGCTCTATTAAAATTTTACCGAGGGTTAAATATCTTTTCCAAGAGATGTTCTTGCTATAGTTATCACGCGTAGCAAAAGAGCTATACCAATTTATCAAGATTTCAAAAGAAACCCTACTGTTGTTCTTTTTATATAATATACCTAGTTACATTTACATTTCTAGCTGTTAGTGCTTTCAAGCTGAGTATTCCCAAATAAAGATCTTGCTATAATCCTAAATTGCAATGATTCCGGAAGACGCTGCTGCCTCTTTTTGTGTCCGTATTCACGTAGGTTACAACGAGCTTTTTAACATGACATAACTCATCCCTCATAACATGCGGGACACTGCCTAAAATCCGCATAAAAAATTAAAACCAAAATAAGCAGCACCCATGTTATGTAACGCACGACTTCATATTGACAAGAGAGCTTAATATATGAACCTACTAGACTACTTTTTAAGTTTTGAATGGCAAAAATATTCATGCATATTCCTTCTTTTCCCGACAGGAAAACTCCAAGAGTTTGTTCTATCAAAGCGTTCGGTGCCATTTGTTTGCGATGCTTTGTGAATAACTTATTTATTTTTCTCAGCACGGATCAGCAAGAAACAAATGAAATGTAACTCTTTCGGTGATATCACATCACAATACAAGCATTTGTGCGACAATGCGCTTTTAAAATTTTCAGGGATTTTAATTTTGAATGTGTATTGATGTGGTACTAGTTTTCTTTTAAGTAGGTACCTAATTAAAGAATGTATGTGTGTAATTATGAAGACGAAACACAAGGGCCGTTTTTCCATACAAACGTACTCCCCTGTTTCATCCCTGAATAATACCAGTAGCGCAATATTGTTTTTTCAAAAAAATCTGCGGCCACTGTTGGCATGTCCCTCTGTTTTCCTTTTTTTCATAAATTAGAGATATGTATCTTCAAAAACCTCATAAAATACATTTTCCACTGTGTTCAACCAGATAACTAACAAATTTGATTATATAAAATGAGAAAACACATAAGTACGGCCGAATTCATTATTTGAATTTTGATGAAAAAGTAATTAATCAGCCAAGTTTTCTAATAAACAATATCTCAAGTCAAGATAGGTATTTGCGGTTCGAGCTGCAGTACAAATATTATTCTGTGCTGCAGTTGTCTCAACTGTTTTCGTGCCCTGTGGGAATAGATAGAGTTGGAGAGCAATTAGATTTTACAGAATACCTAGTTTTAAATTCTTTCCTCCTCCCCCTAAGCATTGCACATCATAAGTTTTCGTGCGTAGCGTACTTTTCATTGAACTAAAACAACGTTTGACGGGTGTAACCGCGCATATTGCATTTTTAGCATTTCAGTCGGAAACTAAATTTATAGGAGTAAAATGAGGGATGAAAATTTGTTTGGTGATCTCATAATGTCTACGCGGGAAAATTTACGACACGAAATGCGAGTGTATTGATTGGAAGTGGTTTAATCATTGGATGGCTTTTTTAAGCTGCGGCTTTCACGTGGATTCTGGGTAGGTACCTAATGATCATATTATTTTTTCACTAGTGTTCTAATTTACTCTGCATTTAGTTCACTTATAAAATATATATCCAAATATGTTTATTTCAGAAAATCTATAATAAAAATTTTAACCAACTGTAAATAATACTGATTAAACTAATGTTGCAATGAGTAAAGTTATTCCATTCCGCAAGTCGACAAGTTACGCTTGTTTCAAGTTTCACTCTTTCCTTTCAATTTCATATTTGTATAATGGCCTGTGATACGTATAGGTATCGACCTTCACTCATATGTTAAAAAAAAATAAAAATAAAAAAAGGATAAAAAGTATTCTATGCTTTAATTTCTTAAAAATCCGATCAGCCGTTTTTACGTGATTAGGCAGGTCCTCCCTCACCAAGCGAGCAGCCTCGCGCGAGGCAGAACGTTTGCCACGTGCGGCGGGCCTTGCACGAGGCTGCTCACTTGGTGAGGGAGGACCCGCCTAATAATTTAAAAACGGCTAATCGGATTTTTATGACATTAAAACATATAATACTTTTTATCCTGGTTATTTGTCCCCTAAGTATTGTCTCGAATGTCCACGCGGACGAAGTCGCGGGCGGAAGCTAGTAAATAATAAGTGTCTGTTTCACAACCAAAAAGTTAGTTCTGAGTAGCTAAGTTACCACGAACTTTTAGGGTACTTAAGATGATTTAGGTTTCTATACCCTATTTACCCCCTGGGTTTGATTTTCGGAAAACTACGAAATGGGTTGCCTATTTGTTTTCAGAAGTAAGCCTACAAAGTTTTAAGATGGAATGTCTATTTTACCCCCTGATTTTTCATTCAAAACTTCACCCCTATTTCAACCTTTTAGGGGTTGAATCATGTTCAGCGTGTTAAACATCAAAATAAATGCCTGATCACGCACAATTGTGATGACCACATCTACTGTGTTCCACAGTTTATTGAAACGAAGGTTTCTCATGCAAAATTAAGTAAATTAAAACTAGTCCTACCTTACTAGAAAATAGTGTCCGTAATCCAGGGGGGCTGAACGTTGTCTCGCCGGCGCGCGCCGGGCAAAACGATCTCCACACAACCCCCGATGGGATACTCTTACAGCTAACACTCTTATACTACACAATGCCCTAATAGGCAGCTAAAACTTTCCCGGCGCTTTTCAAAGCGAACACACACGGGTTACAAGTCCGTACCCCGACCGGAGCCCTAGTAGGTGCAAAACGAAATCTCGGTCCCAATATGGGTAGGTAACTTGCGCGGCACGTCGCTACAGAAACACACGAACTTGTCTCACGGCTGCTTACGGCCAACTGGTCTGCACGCGGCCCGAGCGCATTGCGTGTCGCCCGTGACCTTGACAATGACAACGCACCGCTCGCAGCGCGGCGCGAACATCCCCCCGTCCCGGACAGTAGCAAACTGTCCGCCAACTCAATCTAAGGGCAGGCGAGAGAGGGTAGCGATCGCTCGCTTCAAAACAGAGTCCCCCACCAGGACCTCGGCAAACCTGGGCACACCATCCGACCCCGGATGAAGCTGAACAATGCGTCCTAAACGCCAGCGGAGGGGCGGCAGGTTTGGATCCTTTACCAACACGAGGTCTCCTGTCTTGGGTGGGGTCGTCCTATCCGACCACTTAACGCGTTGCTGCAAAATGTGCAAATACTCCAGATGCCAACGGCGCCAAAAACTCTGCGTAAGCTGCTGGAGCAATTCAAATCGCGAGAGCCGTCCGGAGGCCACTTCGGAATAAGGATATTCCGGCAAGGCGTTAAGCGGTCTGCCAATCAAAAAATGGCCCGGCGTAAGGGCCTCTAAATCATTCGCGTCCGAAGACAACGGACACAACGGACGCGAGTTGAGGACCGCCTCAACCTTACAAAATACGGTCGCGAGTTCCTCAAACGTGAGGACCGTCTCCCCAATAACGCGACGAAGGTGAGTTTTAGCGGCCTTTACAGTTGCTTCAAAAATCCCTCCCCAGTGGGGGCAGGATGGCGGGGAGTACTGCCATCGTACCCCTCTGCGAGAGAGTGTGGATCCGATCTCAAAATTATTCCTATCCAAAAATTCACAAACTTCCTTTAAATACCTATCGGTGCCCTTGAAATTGGTTCCACAATCGGACCTGATTAACGACGGCATTCCGCGGCGAGACACAAAACGATTCAACGTGGCTACAAAGGCTTCTGTGGTGAGGGCACTAACCACCTCCAGGTGGACCGCTTTAGTGGCCAAACAAACAAATACACACAAGTAAGCCTTTTCCGTTCTAGCATTACGAAGCCGCGATGTCTTAACGGTAAATGGCCCCGCAAAATCCGTTCCAACTCCTGAGAAGGGCATCGATTCGTTCACTCGATCGGCAGGCAAATCACCCATCTGGGGCTGCATCGTATCGGCGCGCAAACGATAACACGGGAGACAACGAAAAATAACGGATCGGATTATTCTCCGCGCTGACAAAATCCAGAACTCTCGTTGGAGGAGCGCGGTCAAAGCATTACAACCGGCATGAGCATTCTTTACATGTCGGTCTGTAATCAACAGTCTAACTAACGGTCCATCCTTGGGGAGCAACAAAGGGTGGCGTGATCCGTACGGCAGGTTGGCATGTCTGAGCCTACCTCCGACACGCAGCAATCCGGTACTGTCCAAGAAGGGATTCAACCGCACCAAGGGTCCCTTCAGCTTGGGCTTACTTGAGCGCAGGGCTTTCAGCTCCGGTTCAAACTCTCGCTGTTGCGTCACTCGCAACCAATGCAACAGAGCGTCTTGCCGCTCTTGTGGGGCGAGGACCGGAGACAACAATTTCTCCTGAGGCTGGCGACAATTTCGCACAAAGCGCCTCATCCAAGCAGTCACGCCGAGCAACTTATCCAAAGAACTGTAGCGGTCTAACAAAAACTCCATCTGCGGAGCCGCCACCGTCTCCACGGCGTGAACACGCATGCCTAGGTCTGGGACTCTGGCCACAGCCGGGGTGGCAGGCCATGAGCGCTCAGGCCGTAACAACCATGATGGACTCCACCATAGGTGGTGGTCCACTAACTCAGGCGCCTCGCAGCCGCGGGAGGCACAATCTGCGGGGTTCAATTCGCCCGGTACGTGGCGCCAAATCAACGGGGCCTTTGAAGTCTGAATTTGTGAGACCCGGTTGGCCACAAAAACCTCAAGGGTGTGGACTGAACTCTTCAGCCAACAAAGGACGACCTGGCTGTCAGACCACGCAAATATCGACCCCAAGTCGACACCGTTTCCCAAGGTGTCGGCAACATGATTGAGTAGCCGTACTAAGAGAGTGGCGCCGGACAACTCCAACTTCGGAATGGTTAGCCTAGTCCGAAGGGGGGCGACCTTACTCTTGGCCGTAACTAAGTGTACGGCGACAACGCCTGCTGCATCCACCGTTCGGATGTAAACGGCTGCCGCGTATCCGCTTTCGGACGCGTCACAAAAGCCGTGCAGGGAGGCTTTAAACTTTCCCGAAGGCAGCATTTGCCTCGGTATACAAACCCGATTGACGTCGGGTAGGGATGACACGAACCTCACCCACTCTCGTAGGAGGCTACCAGAGAGGGGCTCATCCCATGACAATTCCGCAGCCCAGAGCTCCTGTAGGAAGCACTTCATCGAAAACACTACAGGGCTGAGCCAACCGTTCGGATCAAAGGTACGGGCTACAGTAGACAGCACCGTGCGTTTAGTCCAGACCTTTGGGTCTGGCAGTTCCAATCTATATGTGAACAAATCCGGGACTGGTCGATACTGGACTCCCAAAACAGACAGCATGTCTGGAGTCTCCGGATTTTCAAAGAGGAGCGGCTCTTGCTGGTGGTCCTTAGGCAAATCTGCCAATAGGTCCGGTGAGTTAGACAGCCACTTCCGCAACTCATAGCCACCAGCCCTCAAGAGCGCAATCAGCTCATCACGTAAGACGAGAGCCTCATCTAAGCTCGAGGCCCCCGTGCAGATATCGTCGACAAATAAGGCCCCCCCCTCAATAAGAGCAGATGCCCGGGGATAGCGTAGCCGTTCGCGCTCTGCGAGCTCCAAAAGCGAACGGATCGCCACAAAGGGGCTCGACCGCAAACCATAAGTGTTGGTGTTCAGCTCGTAAGCCAACATCGGATCCTGGGGATCCTCACGCCAAAGGATGAGCTGGTATCGTCTATCCTCCGGGTGAATCACGGTCTGTCTGAACATCATGCGGATATCGGCCACAAAGACGACAGCGTGCCGGCGGAAGTTGGTCAAAACATCACAGACATCGTGATGCAACTTCGGCCCCGCATGCAGACACTGATTCAACGACACTCCGGTTGACGTGGGCGCTGAACCATCAAAGACCACGCGGATCTTCCCATTGGAAGTCTTCAAAACAGCGTGGTGTGGCAGGAAGTAATGTTCCACATTACGCCAGTCCAACTGCGAGATGGACATGTGCCCAAGGTCCAAATACTCCCGCATGAAGTCTATATACTTCTCCTTGAATGCGGGATCCCTGGCCATTCTACGCTCCATGGACAACAATCTCTTCTCGGCCATCGGTCGGGAGCTCCCTAAAGGAGGGCGAACCGCCAAAAAGGGCAAGCGGGTAATCAAGCGACCCGAGAGGAGGCGCCCAGTGTTGTTCTGGTAGAACAATTCGCACTCCTCGGCTAACGGATCCAACCGCTTGGCAGTGGGAGGTTCCTCCACCTCCCAAAACTTTTGGAGAACGTCGGACAAAGTAGAACCGACAATGGTCTGGCGGTCTACCGACGGGGTCTCTGGTGTCTGTGGTACCTTTCCCATCACCACATGACCCAGCGACGAGGACAAGGCGACAAGATCGGCTGTCTGCAAAACTCGCTTGCTTCCACACAGTACACGACCGAGGACATCCGCACCAATCAACAAGTGTATTGGGCCCGGTCGGTGGAAGGAAGGATCAGCCAAAGCCAGTCCAGACGTCAGCTCAATCGTGGATGGCGGCACTCGCACTTGCGGGAGTGGTCCAACCACCTTATCAAAGACTATCGCCGAAGCACCGATCTTCGGCCTTGGCGTGAAGTGGGGGGAGAAGGAGAACTCAACTCGACCAATCGGATCAGGGATCCGCGAGTCTCCCACCCCCCGTACCGCTTCGTGATGCGGCACAAGCAAAAGACCCAGCTGTCGGACAAGCCACCTGGACATTATGCACCCCTGGGCACCTGAGTCCAAAAGGGCACGCACCGTGACAACATTGCCCTTAGGTCCCCAAACATTCACGGAGGCTGTTGGCAACAGCACAAGCTCCGGAGGGGTGGTTGGGTCCGACAGGGGCGCCATTAAAAATTTTGGGGGGGTACTTGTCCCCCTCGCGCCTGAGTCGGCGCGCCAAATGTGGGACGCTCGTACCGGGCGAGCGGGTCCCAATCGGGTACATACTGGCCCCGACCAACAGCACTCCTAGGTGCAGGGTAATACCCGTGTGGGGCGTGCCTCGGTACATAGTACCCCAATCGAGGCCTCTCCATTAGGGGGGGGGAGTAGCAAATAGGGCCCGTGCCCATCGCCACCGTGGCGTACTCTTGTGGTACCCCCCTACCCCCGCCCGTGGCGGGGGCGTCTCTCCTATAGTTCCCCCTCTCCGGGGGGGACTGAACGGGGGGGCTAAGCCCCGCCGAATCTCTAGGGGACCGGTTCCGGGCTGCCGGGCCCCCGCCCGTGCGCGAGGAATTCGAACCCCGGTCGCTCCCGGCGTCCTTGCGGTCCAAACAAAGGAGGGGGTGATGCCTCCCTCCGCAAAGACGACAATCCTCGGTCTGGGGACACGCCGACTGCATGTGTCCCCCCAAACACCTATAGCACCATTGGCGCTGTCTTGCAACGGCCCTCCGTCCCTCTGGGCGGAGGCCTCTAAATTTGGCACATTCGTGCACCCCGTGCCTATCTCCCCTGCAATACCTGCACCGCTCACTCGGTGCGGGGGGAGGGGACTGCTGGAAGGCAGCATAGCGATTGGTCGGGCGACGGGGCTGTTCCCTCGCCGCCACCATACGACCAACACCTGGAACCGGGGCGGGCTCCAGGTGGTCCGTCACCCTACATTCGTCCTCCAAAAAACGAAGGAGGTCCGCGAAGGGCGGGAGATACGAGGCGCTGTCGCCTCCGTACCTCTGCTCGAAACGCCCCTTCATTTCAGCGGGCAATTTGGCGAGGACTATGTGCAGCAGTATAAAGGACCACTGATCCACCGGCAGGTCCAATCGCCTTAGGGAGTTGACCGCTGACAGTAGCGGGTTCAGCAACTCCCTCCGTAACAGGTGTACCCGCGTGATTCGCGGGAGGGCCAAAATCGTGGCCACGTGGGTGTCCGCCAGTAACCGGACATTCTGGTACCTGCTAACCAGAAGCTGGCGAGCCACCTGGTAGTTGTCGTCACTGATGAGCAGGTGCTGGATCACCGCGCTGGCCTCTCCTCGCAGGGAGGAGCGCAAATAGGCCAACTTCTCACTAGGGGATAAGTCCCGTCGTGAATCCACTAGGCTGTCAAACAGGTTAATGAAGCCCATCCAGGCTGACAGATCCCCATTAAAAGTGGGAATCTCCAATGTAGGCAATCGGCCTAGCAACGCCGTCGGGGTAGGTTTGACCTCCCCGCTCAAAACCGGCTCCCCCTTCCGAACAGCCAGGGCCCTCTCAGCCGCCTCCGTGAACTGGTCAGCCAGCTCATAGGCCTGGGCTACATCCTGCTCCAGCTGTTCCGACACGGCATCATCAGCTGGGGGGTTCTCCAAATAATGCGCGCGACACTCCATGGCGTGGCGCTCCAGGTCTTGCAGCCGAGCTGCCAGCCCGCCATACCGAGCTAGCAACGCGCCTACCCGGTCGGCTCGGTCTATTAATGTGACCGCACAAGCAAGCCAACGCAAAACTCCTTGGATGCCGGCCCTGGATACGGCGAGCGGATTCGTAGGAGCCATTTATAATCCGTTTTATAAACAAAGCAAACAAAGAAATATAAAAGTGGTAAACATCAACAAAAAAAACAATAGAAATAGGTCGCGTCACGATAATATAAAACACAATTAAAATTCGGACGACATACACGGACCCTACTATTTTCATAAATTATTAACAACTTACCAATTTCAAGGGCTAACAATATAACGGTATAAACAAAACGTATAGGATTAACGGTATGGCATACCTCGCAAATCAACTACTAAACCGTTATCAACAAACGAAAACAAAACTATTTTTAATAATAATACTCGTAATTTAATACTACTAATAATTAAAACTAGTTCCACTTTTTTAACTAGGCAAGCGGACTCGGAACAAACACTAGTATGTGGTACTAATAAACAACACTTTCGAACGAAACTATTCGTCAAATAAATCCGGACACACAAAAAAAAATATACACATCTAGGCGAGTAAACTCGTATCAAATCACTAGTATGTGACAACAATTATATAAGTGTCTATCTATTATCGGATCCACCAAGTGAGAAACATTCGCTTCGAGAATTTACTAGAACAATTTCTTAGTACTTCTCGTCTCGGATCGGATCGGATCGGGAATCGGATCGGATCGGGAATCGGATCGGAAATACCCTTTTTAACAAAAAAAAATAATTTTATTTTTACTATGAAATTTTATGTACCTAGTTAATTTTAATATGAAAATTAACTAATTATATCAACTAGGTACGCTCTGCTACCAAAAATATGATCACGCACAATTGTGATGACCACATCTACTGTGTTCCACAGTTTATTGAAACGAAGGTTTCTCATGCAAAATTAAGTAAATTAAAACTAGTCCTACCTTACTAGAAAATAGTGTCCGTAATCCAGGGGGGCTGAACGTTGTCTCGCCGGCGCGCGCCGGGCAAAACGATCTCCACACAACCCCCGATGGGATACTCTTACAGCTAACACTCTTATACTACACAATGCCCTAATAGGCAGCTAAAACTTTCCCGGCGCTTTTCAAAGCGAACACACACGGGTTACAAGTCCGTACCCCGACCGGAGCCCTAGTAGGTGCAAAACGAAATCTCGGTCCCAATATGGGTAGGTAACTTGCGCGGCACGTCGCTACAGAAACACACGAACTTGTCTCACGGCTGCTTACGGCCAACTGGTCTGCACGCGGCCCGAGCGCATTGCGTGTCGCCCGTGACCTTGACAATGACAACGCACCGCTCGCAGCGCGGCGCGAACAATGCCATTTTTGCTATCGTCATCCTATAAAACCCCAATAACGACATCCATATCGATTTTTAGGTATATTTATCCCATTTAACCTCTAAAGGGTTGATTTTCGAAAATATACGAAATATGTGTTTGCTTATTTGTTTTACTTTCCGACCATAAGCCTAAATAATAAATTTAATGAAGGACTTTCCAGATACAACATTTCATCCCCCTTTTCACCCCTTCGGGGGTGGAATTGTCAAAAACGCTGACACAGGAAAATATTAATTTTCAATTGCCAGTCTAAATACAAAATTTGAAGATCCTTACTTCAAAACTGACTGACTTTTATACACATATTCATCCCCTATTTTACCCCCTGGGTTTGATTTTGGGAGAATTACGGAATGTGTTGCCTATTTGTTTTAAGAAGTAAGCCTACAAAGTTTCAAGTTGAAATGTCTGTTTTACCCCTGATTTTTCATTCAAAATTTCACCCCTATTGCAACCTTTTAGGGGTTGAATTATGTTCAGCGTGTTAAACATCAAAATAAATGTCATTTTTGCAATCGTCATCTCATAAAACCTCAATAACGACATCCATATCGATTTTTAGGTTTATTTATCCCATTTAACCTCTAAGGGGTTGATTTTCGAAAAAATACGAAATATGTGTTTGCTTATTTGTTTTACTTTCCGACCATACGCCTAAATAATAAATTAAATGAAGGACTTTCCAGATACAACATTTCATCCCCTTTTCACCCCTTCGGGGGTGGAATTGTCAAAAACGCTGACACAGGTAAATCTTAATTTTCAATTGCCAGCCTAAATACATTGTTTAAAGATCCTAGCTTCAAAACTGACGGACTTTCATACAAACTTTCATCCTCTATTTCACCCCCTGAGGGGTGGAATTTCCAAAAATCCTTTCTTAGTGGATGCCTACACTGTATAACGTATCTATGTGCAAAATTTGAAGTCTCTAGGCTCAGCGGTTTGGGCTGTGCGTTGATATCTCAGTCAGTCAGTCATCAGGACTTTGAATTTTATATATATAGAGATTTAAATAAAATTTAGTAGGCTAAATAATATGTTGCCATTGGGTTGGCTGCCATTTGATCGACGATAGCGATATGCAAATCGATATCGAATTGCACCCATTTCTTTAATGAATAATTTTTGTAACATTCAATAGAATGGAGTCTACAGAATGTAAAAATGATGGGTTGGCTACGTTATTCTTAGGTATCAGAATAGGGTTGGCAGCGATTGAAAGTATAATAAAAAAATAGTAATTTCCACCAACTTATTTAAATTTTTACTTTTTTTGCATTCACAATGCAATCTTTATCATAGAAAAATGGAAAATAAAGTATTTAGAAAAAATCGACCCGTCTCACAACCAGCTCCGATGGGACTCGAACCCACAACCTTTCGCTATCCGGGCGACTACTCTAAACACTGAGCTACGGAGTCGTTACGAGAAGCGTCGAATTTATCAAATACTTCTTACACGCTGTATAGCCAGCGTCAATTTCATCAATGTGAGGATATTACTACCCCCACACGCGAAAGAAATACCTTTCCAGATATTTGACAATCGCTAAAGAGGAAATTACTATGGCAAGTTATTTAAAGTTTTACTTTATTTGCATTCACAATGCAATTTTTATCATAAACAAATGGAAAATAAAGTATTTAGAAAAAATCGATCCGTCTCACAACCAGCTCCGATGGGACTCGAACCCACGACCTTTCGCTATCCGGGCGACTGCTCTAACCACTGAGCTACGGAGTCGTTTCACAAAACACTCGACTGTTATGGGTGCCATACATCCCTTGCTAAACAATCTACTATTCATGTCTCATATTCTGAAAGTAACTCCTAACTTGCCTAAAATGCTGGTTGAAAGTGGTATGTGGCGGCCCTAGGGCCGTTATGAAATTAAAAAAAGGAATAGGAGGGGTCATGTCAAAATCTGTAAGTATCTCTTTGGACATTTATTTACCAAAGGTATGCAGGCAAAGTCACAAAGCCTTTACAGCCTGTTTTGCTACTAAAATAATTATTATCGTAGAATTATTAATTTAATATCTAAAACATTGTTTTTTTAAAGAATGCGTTATTAGAAACGGATTAAACAAAATGAGTTATTTGTAACATAAAAAATCAAGCTATTTATTTCTTGGAATTGCATAGAGTACGGGTTAAACACCAAACTAGGCTGTATGGACTTAGTTTCCCTTGCCCTTCCCTAAAATAGAGAAAATGATCAAAAAGTTGTAGTCTTTCGAAAATTCTGCGGCCAGGAAAAATATTTTTTAGATTATTTCTGTTTATTTTTAGTTTCCTCATATTCAAAATGAAAAGTAGAGTGTTTACTTCGGGCGTATGGACCCATAACAGTCTTGAACTGTCGGCGCACGAACGAACTAGACTGTTATGGGTGCTATACATCCCTTGCTAAACAATCTACTATTTCTGTTACCAATTTATTTTCGTAGCTGCCTTTACTACTACATCGGATTTGGGATTTCACCTCAACTCAGACGAGTCGAGCGAGACAACTCGGGGTAAGCTCGAGTCGGGCGGCAGAGTGGCGGCGGGAGCGTGACGTCAGCGCGCCGGGCGGGACGGGCGCGCGTGCGCTGTGCCCGCCCGCCGCACGCGTACGCCCGCGCCCCGCCCGCGCCCGGCCCGCCACTCCACCGGCGGCGCGCAACCCCTGCGCTCGTCCGCCCTCGCAACTTTCGCTCAACCGCGCCGATGCCTACAATTATAAACTTTCGTTCAGTGCGTGTTACGGACTTGGACTGAGACGCTTTAAAGTGACGTACCGTTGGTCTATTCCGTTCACAACTTCATTAATTATAGTACAGGTAAGGTGAAACTTGGTAACTTAATCAAATAAGTTAATGTAAGTTTAAAACTATAAAAGTTTACTACAATACGTTGTAAACGTCGTGTATTATTTTTTCCGAAACATCTTAGAAAAGGTCAGTGTAAAAATATATCAAAACACATTTAGAAAAATTGCTATTTAAAGTAGCTATTAAAATTATTACCGCAATAAGAGACTTATCGTTGTAAGCTTATTTGTAAAAGCATATAAACAGAGTTAGTCCGATGTCAAGTGCATCGAGTTCGGTGGTTGCGTAACATGCTGCGCTAAAATCTTATTTGTTACCCGCCATCGTAACGTTTGATGCCATAGACAAAAAGTTTATATATCTCAGCATATATAGGGCTATCCGTCGTTCAATTACTGGATGATTGCGGTCCTCTCTCAGTCACGCTTCTAAGATTTGAAAAAAAAAACAGTAAGCTTACTGCGCTGCGAAGGTTGGGGTTACATAAGTCATATATGAATTTCCCCCACTCATTTACACGCGCGTCCATTAATCATTAATTAATTAAGCTCTCCAGCCGACAGCTGCTGATGAAGCGCCTGACTTGAAACTATTGTCTCCATTTTGCGGCGAACAAACCTCCTAGCGATAAATCATTGTGTTCAGGACCATCAGTTACGTTAAATTGACAAATCAATTTAAAGCCGCAGCTATAAGTAACTTGGCTAACGAATACGAAACTATTTTAGGAATCATTTTCTTTCCTCTATTTTTTTAACTTTAACATTCCTGAATGGTGTCCTAGCGGGGCGGCGCGCAATATTAAAACGAACGAGGTTAAAGTTGCGCACATTCTTTGGTGGAACTGTGCCGATGTTGGAAGAAAAATATTGGAAATCTTTACTTCAGCAATAGAGTGGTGTGGCCACCGCGTGGTGGCAATGAAGTTTCAACTTAATGTTAATAGTTTCAGAAGTATCGTTACTCTTGTCCTATATAATTTGACTTGAATAATAAGGACTCTTTATACACGGCAAAAATGTTTGCTGAAACAAATTATTCCAAAGACAAACAATGAAACGTAAGAAAGGAACAAGGGACTTACAGATCACCATTTTCCTTGTACCTACTTTTAATTAAGTAAATATGGCTCCCATTGTTTTCGGTTCAAAATAAAGAAAAAGGAGAGTTTTGATCCGCAGCCATCTTTACTTAGCAAATTAAGGTATACTTTTGAACAGTTATTCCTTGTCTTCCACTTTGCTGTTAATTTTCAATTCTTGCTTAATTTGGCAGGTTTTGAGAATTCCCTTTTATCTCTGTAATCCACTTAGTACATGGCGCGCTACGATATCTTTTACGAGGTGTTGTGAACCTCCCTGTTGGAACGGCTGATTGAACCCACCACAGTAAGCTTTACGGGATGTTGAAAAACGTTTCTCGTAAAAAGCACGAGATAACGTAATGCTATTTTAATTAGCTATTACCTTGACACTTTTTTTTTACAGTTTATGAATATTTAGAATCACGATGAAAGATAAAATTAATAGCTTTTAGGGTTTTGGTAAGACGTCAGCCTTAAAAAAAATCATTTAATGTCGTTAAAAGCTAAACTTTGGTAAAAAGCGACGGTATTGTCCATTGAAGTTGCAAACTAGTGTTCATTTTGTAGAATCAATTCGCCGCCCACGGCACATACAGGCGTATCTCATTAAAAGTCAAAAATAAGTTAAATATACCAAAATGTTCGCCTTTTTCTGCTTTATATCTCCACAAAGAGGCGTATCTCTAGCTACTTTTGTTCTCTAAATACTTATGAGGCTTATCTCAATAAGCTGTGAAAAGAGTCATGACTTACTGGCGTATATTGAGTAACGCCTATCGGCAACCAAAATGTTTATATTATTGGGCGGCACAAACAGCCCTATATCGAACAATGTATGAGAAGAATGTATGAATAAGCACATTAAAGAAAAGGAAACTGTTAGAAAACTAAAAGAAGAAAACAAGAGCAGCGCCTTGAGATATAACAAAAAAGTCTGTGCTTCTTTCGATCTCCAACAGGTGATCTATTTGCCAAATTCCAAAAAAGGAGATATTTTTTATAAAAGACATCTGTCAGTATATAATTTTACAATTAATAATATTTCTTCTAAAGATTGTTTTTGTTTTACTGTTTGTTTTATTCTGAAAAAGGCTGGAGATACATAGGAATGTAGGGCAGGAGCCCACAAAGCTTTACCCTATTATGAAAATGGCTCGACCTTCGCAGTCATATGACGTTCGCCCATTGGAATATACAGATTTTAAACAAATTTCCAAGAAATTTAAAATACTTTCCTTGCGTAAAGACGAATGTAAACAAAAATGTTAACTGGACGGAAATGGCTGAAATAAATGTCCGCAAAAATAGCCCTACTAGCATTTATTTCAAAACTAGCCACACTGAGGCATCTTATAGATCAATAAACTTAAAAGTTATGAGGCTAGTACCTAAGTATTTAAAAGATGACATACCTCCCCTAAATTTAGAGCAGAACAAAATTTCTAAGGCAAAGTATGCAGATCTCATTAGTCTTTGCGCAGGAAATATTGCCATTGACTTCAGCCTACAAGGACTACTATCACAGTCTGCCTCATGAATAATCATAAATATTTTTCCTTGAAATTTGTTACTTGATTAAACTTTTTCTATCCATGCAATTTTTCTTGTATATTTCAGTCTTCCTTTTATTATTATAGATTGCTTTTTATAAGAAATGGCGGGGGCGTAACCATCACTATTATTTTTTAAACTTAAATTGGGACTCGACAAAGAGGCGTATCTGAAAACAATTATTTTTAAAAAATATATGCTTTACTATAATTTTAATACTGTATAATATATGTAAACTACCATCAATAAGCAACAATTATCACCACGTTTCATTTGATTCGATGGCTTCGTTATCAAATGAAAAATCAGAACGTTTAGTAATCGGGGGAAAAAAATGGTTTTTTGGCTCTCCTGAAAAGTGTTCGAAATTGAGATACGCCTGTATGTGCCGTGGGCGGCGAATTGATGCACCTAGGTGTTAAAGTTTTGAGGATTTGCGAGAACTCGGATAATGACTATGAAGCAATGTAATGGGACCTAGAACTTATATAATACAACGTTTAGTAAAAACAATTAAGGAGTTTTTTTTATTTGTAGTAAATATCTATATGAACATTATGTAAAGTTAGGTGATAGTGAGCCTATATTTTGGCTCATTGCCCCGCCCTGTCAAGAGCGATAGATCCCTAATCTCAATTTCACAAAGTATCATACACCAAACAAAACTCGTGTGTTGTAGGATTATTACATTTAGTTCTCTAATATTTAATCAGCATTCGCATACAAACATTAATTTGGGATTAAGCCCTATTCAAGTGTGTGTTTCCTTTGTTTACAGTAATTAACATGAATTCGGCTTTGTTAAATGAAAAGTATGACAGAGATACGGTAATCCGACATTTACGTGTTCACTAGCGGTATCTCGTGAATTTGTTCACGGGCTCTGCGTTCCATGGAACCAATTTTCTTATACATAAACAATCTTTTATACAAAAGTTTAGTCGTCCATTAATGTTTTACTTCGACGAACCTAGCTTTGGCCACGCCTACGTCACCTATATTATAAAACAGAGGCATGTTCAATATCTATTTTTTTTAATTGATATTAGATTGATTGATGATTAGATATAACAATGTCAAATATTTCGTAGTCAGGATAAATTCACATGAAGTGTGATACCCTATTTATTTTGATAGGTTATTTTCTATTTATGTATTCATGTATTTTCACTTTAGGAGGGCTCAAACATATGACCTCGAGAACTTAAGACACTGCATACAATCTCTATCATTACTGAGACACAGAACTCAGAAGATAACAATGCTTGATATACCAAACGTGAGTAGAAAAATTGAGTATTCCTCGTACATTTGTGTACCTACCTAATTCGCCAAAATATAACTCTAACAAGAAAATTCGTTTTTATTTACTTGCGTGGAGTAAAACAGGAGATTTTCTATTTGCGTAATTAATTTAAAGCTGTTTTCATTTTCCCCGATGAAAATAAGACCGACAGTAATACAATGCGAAAAAAGACGATGCTTCAGTCTCGAGCGTTTGTTTTCTTTGTTACTTTGGTCGCACGTTTGTCAGTTTTATTTTATTAGGCACACGCTGTATTCAGAATTTTTACTTAGAGTAAGTGGACAAAATAGTTTGAACTAATTCATGTTGTATTCTCCATAGAACGTCTAGAGATGTAATTTTGAATTCCGGGAACTATACAATAAATATGCAACTGAATTCACATAAATATAGACACGTTTAAATATTATTATTACACAGATTTAACATTATCCGTATTACTTACTACTAAATATTTACAAAAACAATGGTACAAAACAGATATCAGTAAGTATTAATTGTACTGAGGTCCTTGAGAATCATCTATACCTACTATCCATACTAGTAGTATTGTAGATGTGAAAGTGTGTGTGTTTGTTTGTTTATTTGTTTGTTTGTCCCTCTTTCACGTCAAAACGGAGCAACGGATCGACGTAATTTTTGGTAGGGAGATATTTTGGGTATGGGGATTATTTGGGTATTTTGGTATACAGTCGTATATATATCTGTCGTACTATACAAAGCTGTCATTTCTTCCATGACCGCTTCCAAAGAGTATGTAATCACTGACGTTAGCCGCTTTGGATTACCTACTACTTTTAATAAGTGGAAGGCAGTGTATTTAAACTTCTTCGCGATTTTTTTTACTATAATTTACATGGCAAAACAACGTTTGCCGAGTCAGCTAGTAACATATAATACTATAGGTACTAACTAATCCCGCGTGGACTACACGACATTATCCCGCAGGAATGTGACATTTAACGTGAAACACGGACACACAAACAAACACACTTGAACATTTCTATTATTATTAATATGATTGAATCTTTTGAATTTAGTTTTAGAAAATAAACATGAGTATTTATTGCTTACAGAGTTTTGTATATTAAAGTAATAATTTATTTTCTTTTCAAATTCTTAAAAGCAATTTGCTCGCGTGTACAGGTGTGAAGAAATTTTTACATAATGAATACTCGCGTAGTGATGTATGTCCTTTAATCTATGTGTGATTCGAAGCTGCGACCACAACCTTTTCATTACGCATCGAAACGAGCAACGTTGTTTCATTATGTACTAACGCGAATTCTTGTCGCTACCGGGAAATTTATACCTTCATGTGAATGAATACCTTTTGCCAAATTTCCCCTTATGATTTATTAGATCTCTCCTATTGCTGCCACAAAACATGGTAAAATACAAATAAAATTTTTGGTGAGTTATTCTATAAAAGGGTTATTCTTAAAACCGAGATTCTCTTCGTTATCTGCGTGGTCAACACTTTCATAGTATTAGTGATTTATGCCATGAAGTGTTTTTTCTTAATGCTGCAATACTTAAAGGTTTTTTAATACTTTTCAGCATTCCAAAATGCTACAAACAGCATAACAACGCAGTGAAATTGACCACATAGGTGACGATGAGAATTACCAAGTAATACTTAGGAGACATTAAGATCAGTAACTAGTAGCAATTTTGGCAACTTTTTGTTCTGTCCTAATAATAGCTTATAAATTGTGTTGTAATTATCCTTTCACCTGAAAACAGGACAAAATTAAATATGTTAGCCATTATGGCAGTACCTATAAATTGGCAAAATTTTACAGAGTTTCGATTTTGTAGAATCTGTAGTAGATGAATAACTTTTGGCTACTTAATTATTGTTAATTAGCGCCTGTGTAGGCGCAAAGTCAAGATTACCTTCCTCAACGTCACGTTCGCTTGTTTAAACAACTGTCTTCAAGAAGATCAAATGAGAAATAAAAATGTGTAAAGCCTCCAAGGTCTACGAGTAGGCAATCAATTGACAATATTATATACCCATTAAAAAACAACATTTCGAAAAGTTAAGAAAAGTTACGAGACAATCAAAGACTCAAAGACTTATGTCGATAAGAATTGCGAAGCAAACTGTAAAAGATGATGTGCCAAAAATATTGTCGACAAACGAATTCGAAAATATTTATCAAAGCTTTACGAAGATTTAGGCGGGCAGATTGGTTCTCGTGAAAGGAGCGGCCGCAGAATTATTGTTAACTTACTTTTGTATTTTGTTTGTAAAGGCGGACTGTTTGCAGATCGTACCGGGAGATTTATTCGTGAAGTAATTCAATTTTGTGATATAGGTACGTCGTAAGCCGCGACTTTGGGTGCCTGGAACATTTTACGGATGAAGAATTGTGGATCATTAGAGTTTAAGAGGCTTGTTAGGTACTAAACAATAAGTCACAATGAACAGAAGACGAGAAGTTTAGGAATGTTATATACAAATAAAATGGTGTAGGCACTCGATAAATAAAAGTGTTTTATTTTCTTCATAAGATGATAAAAATACTTGAAAAAATACATCAACTTAACTAAACAAATTACTTCTTAAGCATATTCATGGTGGTAAACATTTGTTTAGCAACAAAGTTGAATCAAAGTGTTGCGGAGTTGCTGTCAACATGTTGCTGGCAAGTGGCAACACTGCGTGTTAATTTATTGATTTAGCAACATTCTCGCTGCTCATGAACAATGTTGATAAACTGTTGCTAAACAAATGTTTACCATGAATACGGGGCTTACGGGGGTAAGAACTTATTAATTTTTATTTATTATTTAACTGATGTATTGGGTTTAGAAAATTCTAAGCCCATGTAAATTTCATTAACTAAGTGTGACATGGAAAACTTGATAACGTATTATATACATTTTTGTTTGTAAGTACATACTGAGGTAGTAGGTGTATATAGAAAACACCAAAAACCAAGACAAAATACATGTTCATGCACACAAATATTTGTCTTGTTTGGGAATCGAACCCGAGTCCTCAGCCGCAGCAGACAGAAGTTTATGAAACTAGATGTTTAGTTTTTTCTTGTATTGTGCAAAATTACAACTAAACTATGTTTAGTGTAGGTACGTCCTGAGCCAAGTGGCAAAAAAATATTTCGGCTCATAATTATATGAATGCGAGAAAAGATAACATTATAATAATTATATCAAACTTTGACAATACATCGGAAACGTATATTTTGCTACTATTAGGATCGAGGCACGCGGTCACAAGCAATTGTCTCAGAAGCGTGCTGGCTAGGTTTATTGCCGAGCCAAGTTTATTTCACTCCATTCCTGTAGTTAAGATAATTGAAGCATTGTCATGAAGTACACCCCCTCTAATGTCTCACTTAATAGTAAGATGATGTGGGCGTTCAGTTCATGGCTAGTGATTAATGGATTGGTTCAGCCAGATTGCAATAACAACTTTCGAACAAAAGATCGAAAACGTTCTGTTTTCGTCTATTCACTAGGATACCATTCCAGACAAGCCTTTTGATATTTATTGAAGGTAGGGAGAAGTGTTGACTAATGTTGTGAAATTCGTTGTTATTTTTTCAAAATCGGCGATTTAATATACCTACTTAGCAGTTCACTGAAAACATCAAAGTTTTTTATTGCAGGAAAATTCTACTATAAATTGATAGCAGTGCTGTGAATTGGTTACCATTCCTGATTATTTTTTCAAAAATAGTTGCATATTTCAATGCATTGAAAAATCTCATATAGCTGTGAATCTCAATAATAATTAAGCGATGTTATTTATTTTTCTTATTGGTTACTGATCTAACAAGATACAGTGGGATCATTGACACGCAAAGACGAAGAAGATTTTATTTTTAATGGAATGTAAACTTGAGTACAGAGACTTGTGACATGATAGTTAATTACACTCCGAGATCGTCTGTGATCATGAGACAAATGATAAAAACACTATTTTTATTATGTACAATGTGTACTTACAGTCGATCCAGCCGAATCGTGAGCCACCATATTAAGTTCATTTTCTGACAGTTATTAAAATTCAATAAAGTCTGAATTCAAACTTGTTGACATTAACCCATACCTTTGTAGTTTTAACGCTTTCAAACAAATTATTATAAAAAAGACACGACTGGTCCGACCGTACTTAATTATCTTAGACATTCTCAAAGGGTCATGTGGAAACAAAGATGTGATAGGGTGCACAACTGCACAACCAGTGTAAACTGAGTTCAATATTAACAATGCCAAGAAATGTAGAATATTTTGTAACAAAATTTAGTTCGAGAATTCGGCTTCAATCGTAGTTTTCTTACAGAAACAGCTCTGCGGGCCCGATCTGCGTAAACGGGCTGGAGAAATTGCTCCCTCAGGAACTAAGGGCGCAGCGATAAACGTAACCCAGATTATCCTGCTGCCTATCCTTGTTAGGCGTATAGAACCAATATCAGGGAAAGTAGTTTTAAGAAAATTAAGTAATATTTGTCGTTATGCGTTAATAAATTATTAAATTACACGGCTCCGCTCGAGTTCAATTCAGAGTAACGTATTCACTGTTTCTCCATACAAACTTTGGACCTCATTTTTCCCCTTTGAGTTGATGTTTACGTTCTAACTGCGTGCCAATTTTCAGCGCAATCCGTTCAGTGGTTTGAGCTGTGTTGATAGAGCGATTAATAACGTTTGCTATTTATATTCATGTATACAGATAATTACCGTCCAAGAATCACCTTTACACAATTTAACGCTTATGTATATTCTGAGAAGAACCGATATAAGTAAGGGAATTACTGATAAATTCTTGAAACAGTTCTTATCCAATTAATAAAAACATGTAAAACAACACAAAACCAAGAGCTTTACTACGTATTAATATTATAGTATTCTTTGGCTTTACTTGCGCTAAAAGCGATGTTCGAACAGTAAGAAAGCAAGAAATAAAACCGAGCAGTATTGAGAGGCCAGTCAAAATAAAACCGGCCGGTTGGTATTGAGAGGCCGCGGGAGGGCGCAGTAATTGCCCCCAGGAGCCACGGCCAATAAACCAGGCTGCCTCATCCTGGGCAACTGCTCGATAAACTAATTGAACCACTGTCGGACAAGCACTTGCGTGAAATAAAAAGCGTGTATTACTGGAAGAGCCGGAATAAAAGATTCTGTACTTTGTAATGTATACCCCGACACTTTCATGCTTAAGTGACCTCCATCAAATTATGTTTGTGCTAAAAAGTCTATAAGTACACTATATCCACAGAACACGGAAAAGAAATTTCTTCCCATGTTCTGTGACTTTAACATTCTTAATTCGAATCTTTCGTTGAGGCAACTTTTGCAATGGTCGGTCACGAGATGGGTGACCAAAAACTTTTTATCTCGTGCTCCTCCGTGCTTTGGAAGGCACTTTAGGCCGTTGGGCCCAACCACATTGGGCCCGCGTGGTGAGTCATGGCCCATTCTCCTTATCCATCCACAAGGAAGGCCAGTGCCCCAGCGGTGGGGACATTAAATGGCTAATGATGATGACATAATCGAGATCACAATCACGTGAACGAAAATTTTTCGTGCTTGGTTGTTAGAGGTTGGAGATCAACCACATGATAGGTTTTGAAAAAATTAATTACCAAACTTTAGTAGCTTGAGCACTAGTATATATAGTGTTATAGAAATTGGAAACAACGACGGGTATTACCACCACATACACCCAGATCCGAGGAAATATTGAAAAATTCGTTTTCAATATTTACCCGACCGGGAATCCAATTCGGGATCTCCAGAGATAGTGGCACCTTGAAAACCGGTGCGTACCTACACCATTCGGTCACGGAAGTTATCAACGGTCGGAGGAATTATTGGTTACTAATAACTCTTATCCTATTAAGGACCTAGGTGCCTACCATCAACTCTTATTGCGGTCTTGTTTAGGACCTAGACTGATCTGCTTCGCTTATTCGTACCACGACAGCTTAATATCAATGACAGCGATTCAGTGATCATTCAATGACATTTCACAGCCGCTAAGCTGTCATTACTCTTATTTGACTTATTACTCGGCCAAGCTAACATGACACCTGCAGGTTATACCCGTCCCTCTCACTCTCCGGGCATGACAGAATCCAGTGAAAGAGATGGGTAGAAGAGAAAAGGGCACAAATCGTTCGGTCATTCACATTTAGCAATTCATTTACGATCCAGTTTTTAGAAGGTAGGACGAAAGAAAGCAATTCATTTTAGGAACCTATTCTGCATCGCGCTATTTTTGAATCGCTGTCTTAAAGTTGATGGTAGGCACCCTGGGTATGATATTAAAGATATTCCCTGCGTGGGAGTAACGAACAACTGTTTTTCCGACCGCGATCATATCACTAGGAAGAGCCTGCGTCGCTTGGGCTTTATTTTGAAGACGAGAAAAGAATAAAAAAAAACACAAAGCACATTGTGTTTTTTTTTCAGTCTAAAAAGAAAGTGCTATGGAATATTGTTGTCCTGTCTGGTCTCTTTATTATAAAGTCCATGTTGACTGTCTGGAAAGGGTTAGGAGGAGATGCTTGCTTGAAACTACTTTCATATAGATTTAACCTTGGTTGAATGCTTGGAGATTACGATCAAAGGCTGTCCAAATTTTTGTAATTTAACCGCTTCTGTGGTCCAGTGGTAGGTACACACTACCGACATCAGACCCAGAGGTCCCAGGTTCGATTCCCAGTGGGGGTACATATTGTACACGGTATGGTTGTGGCAGGAAATGATCTTAGTCTGCGAGGCTTGCTACCACCATCTTATCTTAGTCCGGCGCCATAACATTGATGTTTTCATCGTTATTGTGTTCCGGCACCTAGTATAGTATTATATGATCTGAGGTTCCGGCAGTTAGAGGTAAGAAAGCCGGTTCCTCAGTGATTGAGGATTCCGGGAGTATTGCGCAGCTGCAGTTCCTCCTTTAGCCTTATCACCACTTTAACATCAGGTGTGACGAAGGCTAAGTGCTACCCCGTTGTCGATAAAAAACTTGTTGTAAAGAATTTCTATCTTTTATTGCGCTCACAACATTTTTTTAAACATTCAGTTTGTAATCAACTTTGTGTGTGTTATTTCAACTTTCAGTTAAAATACTGCTTTATTCAGCGTAACTGCTGCTTGTTAAGCTAATTGAAGCATTGTTGCGCTAAGCACTTGCGTGGAAATTTACATGAGCCGTGATGAAATGGGAGGTTGTAAGGAAGATAGTAGGGAATGTAATGGCTAGGGATACTCTTACAATATAAACGAATTTGAATTTAAGATTAAATTAATTTGAAAATGATTACACTGATATTCTAGAATCGAAGAGTTACAGTATTAATTCGTTTTTTTAAATATTTGTTTGATAAAAAGTTATATTCACTGGTAACATTTAGCGAGTTTCCAATATAAAAATCAAAAGAGAGCGTAGAAAAAGTTTGGTGGGTGTAAATATTACATTTAATTGTCATAAAATATATTACTTCAAAGACAAATCAGGACTAATTAATTATACTTTTGCATTCGCAATGCAATTTTTATTTACTTTTTTGCATTCACAGTGCAATTTTCATTATTGAAAAATGGAAAATGAAGTATTTTTCAATAATGCAATTTTTATTATTGAAAATGAAGTAGCTCTTAGAAAAAGTCGACACATCACCCAACTAGTCCTTTGGAGCTGGTTGTGAGACGGATCGATTTTGTCTAATAAGTACTTCACTTTCGAATCAGGACAATATAAATTTGGTCCTAAGCCCAAGGGATTAGGCCATTAAAAAGGGAACGGTAATTGTTCTAGGAGCAACAATCTAGCTAATACTGCGCTTACCAGCCGCGTCACGGCAATGTGGATTAATTGAGGCATTGTCAAACAAAGTGGCAGGAATGGTTTGAGAAATTCCAATAATACCGAGATCTGTGCGTATTGTTCTATTCGTTCTGTCATGATTTTAGAAGGTTTTTCATATTTTTTAATAGCAACACTGGTAATGCCGTCTCTTGCCGCCATTTTGTTAAATTTAATAGGCTAATCTGTGGTAAAATTGGTGGGGGGTAGCTAGACTTGAGCCCGATTAACGAGCAAAGAGAGGTCATTCTTCAAACTAGCCTCGAGGGGATAAGTTCACTAAGACGTCGACTGTATCTATATTGTTATACCTGTACTATGCCTGTACCTGTAAGTTGGATCAATAATTATATGAGTGTTATCTGGAGTCTGCGTTTTCCTCATATTTCAGAAGCGGTAAAGTACCCACGTAAGTTTATTTCTAAACCTGATAATAAGAATAATTTGCTTATTCTGTGCTATAGTAATGCCAAACGAGTTATTTTATTCTCTTCACGCAGAGAAAGGATAAATATTCCAGATTCCATGTTAATGCGTATTTTTTTTTATCTAAATGACATTTTAAATACCTTTGCGGTGGATTGTGTTTTGTACATGGTCGGGGCTACTCTCCGACGGAACGGACATAAACTAAATCGCATTTGTGTTTTAATTGATTGTGTTCGTATACGGTCGGGGCTACCCTCCGACTATACTAACATAATTTAAAAAGTCTATATGCGTAGCTTAGTACTAAGATTTTACTAATTCGTGTTCGGGGCTACTCTCCGATCGTGTTAGTTAAATCTAAAGCGTTAAAATTGGAATATTTGTGTGGCGGATTGTGTTCCGTACATGGTCGGGGCTACTCTCCGACGGAACGGACATAAACTAGATCACACTTTTATTTGAATTGATTAATTGTGTTCGTGTACGGTCGGGGCTACCCTCCGATTATACTTACATAATTTTAAACGCGGGTATGTAGTAGATATTTTCGTATGGCACGATCATAGCGTACCATGAATCTGGCATAATATCTTGATTGTTGTTGTTTAATTTACATGATGTATTAAATGTGGATTGTACAGAATTAATGGAGATGATTGGCATTATTATATTATAAGAGTACTTGCTGTTTATGTTGTTTATAATCTTACACATGGAGCTAGGACTGGCAGTTTTGGCTGTGTACCTACATGTAATGTTTTAAGTAATTAGTGCTAGCACTAATTGGAGCTAGTTTTGATAGCCTTTACTGTTGCACAGAGTGAAATCACTTATGGCTACTAAATCTTGCATACAATCCATGTTTGAACGTGGTATCTAATACCAACAGTAAATAAAAGAAAACTATAAGTTATGAAGCTAGTAAGAAGTAGTAAAGAGTAAGAATAATTTATGATTGGTTGCTCACATTTCATTTATCTTAATATTATTGAAATTAATTATTACTAATTTTCCTTTGTTTTTAATGTATTGAGCGAATGTGTTGTTCTCTGGGTTGAGTGAGTCATGTATGCTTACTGGTTACCTACGTTACCTGGTAAGATTGGTTTAATAGGTACGTATTACTTACTTACAATTGAATTCTGGCTTTCTATTTATTGATATATTAATTAATAGGTACAAATTTTGTGGATTCAATTAATATGAACACCGTGAATAGCAATATAAATTGCTTGAACTATGAATATGAGTTTAAATACAAATATTTTAATATGGTATCTTTAAATATTTAAATATGAAAGTCTTTACGTGAATTTGGATATCTCTAATGTGAATATTTTTAATTTTTAATGATGAGCGAACAAATATAAGGTGTTCACTGGGTTGAGTGAGCAAGCTATGCATGCTCACTGGTTATAAGAGATACATTGAATTTGTTTGTTGAAATGCATTAAATTGAATTTGATATTAGGGGGCGATGTATGTATGTTGCATACACTCGTCGGATATTAGAGGGCGATGTATGTATGTTGCATACACTCGTCGGATATTAGGGGACGATGTATGTTTGTGGCATACACTCGTCGGAATTAAGGGGGCGGTATATGTTTGTGGCATACACTCGCCGGATTTAAGAGTACGAACGATGTATGTTGGTGGCATACATTCGTCTGAATATGTTTAAATGTTAAGTGAGTACGTTTCTCACAGGCTGGTTAAATGAGTACCTACTTATATTTCATACTGGTTTACTACCCGTATGGCCACTTTTAAGATTATTAGATTTAAATGAAACTACAACAGAACAAAGATAATTTCAAACGTTTTATTCTTGTTTTTACAATACTCATTTTACATTTTTGCACTAGATAAGTAGCTCTTAATAAAAGAAATGGTTTTTGTAAATAATAAAGGATGTAGGTAGCTACTGTAGCTAGTGAACAGTATAAATCATGAATTTTCCTGAAGGGCATATTGTGTTGATAACCTAATGATTTTATTATAGAATTACACGGAACGATCTTTTGCCGATGAATAATGTATACATTCCAAGGTAAATAGCATCTGAGGACGAATACGGCCCGCGCCACCTGGTGCGCCGCTTGGTAGGCCTCCAGGGTGACGTGGCCGACCCAGGGGAGTCTTGAGCGAAGGAGGAATACCCTTTCTTCGTAGCTGAATCTGGTCAACGAGGATTTGAGATGATGCAGAGCATTTTGTTTATGGGAAAGTATTGAAGTTGTTTTGATTAAAATGTTTCATGTTTATTTATTTGCATATCGAATAAAACTATTTAAGATTTAATTTTCATCTCGCATAACCGACTAAATTGATTGTAACACCCCCTTAAATAAAGTTTGTAAAGGTCTACCTAAAACAAAACAAAACTATAAAAACTTATCTTTTCATAGAATCATTTAGATGTTATCAAAATACTTTTAGGGAAGAATGAAAAGCCTTTTAAATCTACAGTTGCCTACGTGCTTGACATTGAGTATCTAGTAGGTACCACAGCTGTAGCAGTAGATACCTTTAAAGTATTATTGTCAATATGCGCTCTAATTATCGCAACATAGTACCTACTTACTTATAAAGATATTTATATACTAAATTATGTTTGCATCATTTCTTTTTCCTTGCATAATAAGTATCCACATGCTCCACAATTTGAGTAGGGGTTATTGTCTTATCTATTTAAGATTTTTATAATTACCTTAGTTTCCATTTATACGAAATCCATACCATATCTTGATTCTCATGAGTGGTCAATATCCATGAGCTAGGTTTGTTTTTCTATGCCTAGGTCTATGCCCAGGTGACCTTTACGCAGAACTGGATGTATTTCTGATCTTGATAAGATTGGACATGATGACGATTCACTTTTGAATAAGAGCACACTATTAAAGTCGCGAATTTAGTATTCCAAGATTGCGATTGGGTAATACTTTTATAAACTGTGATCTGTGTCACTTAGATTGTTATAGACCTTTTAACTATGGAAACAATATTAGTTTCTGGTATAAGCTTAACAATCTCCATAGCAGTGTTGTAGATACGGTGTACGTACGCATAGTTTTCGGGGTGCCGCTGTCTCTGAGGTACCTACCGGGTTCGATTCCCTGTCGGGTGAATGTTTAAAGCGGACTTTTCAACATTCTGCCCGATTGTATGTGGTAATCCCCGTCGTTGTTCCCAAATGCCATAACACAAGTGCTTGAGTTACTTAGTTCGGGATGGAAGCAATGTAGGTATGCAAAGATATCCAAAATTTACTATTTCCTATTACTTATTTTATTTTTTGTAACTTTGTTCAAGTGGACATTTCGTCTATTATTTTTGTTATATGTAGCTTAATTTAAAAGAATTCACTATGCTTGACTTTTTAAATTTGAGTTTAGTGGCAAACTTAAATCTCAAATTTTATTTAAATTCAAACTAAATTGTGGATGAGTGCTAGAGAAAGTTTATCAGGAACATACTTTTCCGAGTCTTCTACATAATTAGACAATAAAGCCATAAGACTGATTAGAAATCATCATTCTTTACATTTTTCCGGGAACGTCGAAGATTCTTTATCTAAGTACCTAGTTTGATAGATACATAGATTAATTCTTTATTTGTACACAATATTACGAACGGAACAATCACACACGAAATAATAATAATAATACAAAGATAACAAACTGTTAACCAAATGGTGGCCTTATCGTCTTACTGCGGTTTCTTCCGGGCAACTCAGTTTTGGTTTAGACGGATGGAAAATTTTACAGCCAAAATCACTAGAAGCTATTTTGCTATTTGTGCGTACTGCGTAGTGTTCTAGATCTCTCTTAATGATTTAGATGCAAATCAAAAGCAGAAATACTTAGTTGCTTAGACAGCACTGCAAGAAGCATTCACTGATATCTATTCTAGTTGTTTTCATTAACATAGTGATGAAATTATGTTTTTAATGCAAAAACATGTAAACAGTCCATAGTGCATTTAAGTAGATCGTGTTTATTACACTGTCAAGTTGTAACTGATGTTTTCCTAATTAAGCAAAATAAAGTAAAACGATTATTGCTCAATCACACCTCTCAATTTATTAAAATGTTCTATACAGCTTCATGCAAACATTTTAATTCATGTTTTAAACTTGTTCTAACAAATAAAGCCACAAGTTACCACTGCTGTAGCATACCAAGTTAGTTTTGCCGTGTTTTTGTTGTTATTGGCGGTATGATTTATAATTAGTTTTTGAGGATTTTAATACTACCGTCCTAGTGTACGTATTGACAAAATATGATTTCAAATTATGTGAATCTAATTTATTGTTATTTTAATGAGAATTAATATCTTTATTAAACCAAAAATCAAGTAGATCTGTCAAATTTACCGTCTCATTTGGTAGGCTCGTGATACTAAAATTCTTAGCAGTTTACCATTCTCACGGACCTTTGAAGTTCCTTCACATATTGTGTAGTAATCTTTCCATATTTTTTTAGATCTGGTCAGTTGATCATTTGTTTCTACTATGGTTGAAGTTACTAAGTACCTTACATACTAATGTTTATAAAAGAATATGAGAATTCATATACTTACATTTATTTCTATTGATTTATTATCAGATACATCTACTTCTTTTGAATGATTAATAAAATTGATTTGGTTACTATGTGTGTTGTGAGTTTACTGCTTTCAGATGCCAATTGTAGCATCCAGTAGGTACTTATCATGAGCTAGCATCGAGTTAATATAATAATGAGGATCCCGCTACCCTTGAACGTACGAACCAACACAGCATACAAACTGGAGACAGCAGAGTGTACGTGCTGTGGTAATGAGAGGAGATAATATGATACTGAAGGTGCAGATCACAGAGTGATCGTTGTTGTGATGATGATCATCGTGGGCTGTGGTTGTAAGTCGGATATTGAGACGAGTGGATCGCTGATACTGAAATTGACTTATATTGAAGTATATATTATCATGTTATGTATCTTATCTCATTTTACTATTATGATTGCAAAAGCTTGTATGTTTGTTCCCCAATCACGGCTATCGGCTGGACGGATCTTTAAAATCTTTTGTCTGTGGAATAGCATATCGGCTTCTTTTGACCCCGGGAGGATATTTTATTCCCACGGGAAATCATCGTGTAGTTAATTCATTTGGGCGAAAAGCTGTTCATGATTTTACTTGTTCTATTTCTATCCATGGTAATATACTTCTTCATATCCCAATTATAATTATTAAATCTATTTACACTAATATTATTCATAGTAATATGAATATTTGTTGATAAGGATGCGGGTCATGCTCGTATGAGGATACCTTGTAGACATTTTTAAGTTTTGATATTAAATTGCGAACTTGTTTAAAATCATTAACTTATTCATTAGAAATGATAATAATATGATCTTTTGATTTTCATGTACGGAGTGGAACCATGTATTGTACTATTCTAACAGAGGCAGAGAATAGATGCATTTAAGATTTGGTGCTGGAAAAGAATGCTCTGGAAACCTTGGACAACTGGTTGACAAGTTGAAAAAGCAAATTGTTGCTGTGACGGTTCAAATTGTACCTGCGGCATCTTCATTATCAGTGTAACTTCCTTATAAGAATATTTAAATTAATCGGTAATAATGCCTATTACGAACATGCCTTTAAATAATTCCTTTAGTTGTCCTAACTCATATTTTGATTTAATACAAATTGTGCACTATGGTAAATACGTATCTATAACTTGGTTTGTTACTCATATCTGGGTAAAAATTGGTAACTGTGCAGAGGCCTACAGTTGTTTTTGTAAGGACTAAACTAGGTCAAACTTAGCGATAGTTAAATTCATGTAATATTAGGTCTTTAATCCTTTCATGACTCGTAGTTGCTTTTTCCACTATTTGAGTGAAGTGATAAGGGTGTCTAGTTATCAGGTTAAAGTTAAATTCTGTACCTACCTATTCCTAATGTAACATTCTTAGGGATTTTGCTTCTGACACCATCTAATATTCTTGAATGTAGCTCCTGACAATGCATTGATGTAAACTAGTACCAAGCTAATCCATTTTTCTTTTATGACCCATAACTAATGCTTATAGATTATAACCAGACTTTACTTTAATCATTCCATATACTTACTTACACAATACATGATTATATAACAAGTATAGTTTCAAAATAAGTTTTCTAAGTAATAATAGTCGATTGTTAACGAATGTCATGATTATGTTAATTTATACATTGATTCAAATAGTTTTAGATTAGTTTGTTATTGATAATTTATTTTATTTGATTATGTATTACTTAACGATTTACTAAAACAATATTTTCACGATAATATCTATATTCTAAACAAGTCATCGGCTTCCTTAAAAGATTATTGTTGAGCATTGTGTAATATAATGTATTTGTTTCAATTATGTTTTAAATTGATTCTAAATAATTTTTATATGTGCGTCGGGAGACAGCACGTTATCAGATGGCCGAATGTCATGATTTTAGAAGGTTTTTCATATTTTTTAATAGCAACACTGGTAATGCCGTCTCTTGCCGCCATTTTGTTAAATTTAATAGGCTAATCTGTGGTAAAATTGGTGGGGGGTAGCTAGACTTGAGCCCGATTAACGAGCAAAGAGAGGTCATTCTTCAAACTAGCCTCGAGGGGATAAGTTCACTAAGACGTCGACTGTATCTATATTGTTATACCTGTACTATGCCTGTACCTGTAAGTTGGATCAATAATTATATGAGTGTTATCTGGAGTCTGCGTTTTCCTCATAGTTCGAGGTATTTAACCCGCTTCGCTTGCTTATGGAGAAATTGTTACATATCTTAGAACTATTCGATGTAAATCAACTTATTTAATATCTAGCTTAGCACATTGCGCGGAGAATCGATGGCCGTTGAGGCGGAAAGGTTTTCGAATGGCGACCGCATACCGGACGACGTTCCCTATGCAGGCCCCTACAAGGTGGACCGACGATCTGGTCAAGGTCGCGGGAAGCCGCTGGATGCGGGCAGCACAGGACCGATTGTTGTGGAGATCTTTGAGGGAGGCCTATGCCCATGCCCAGCAGTGGGCGTCGTACGACTGACATGATGAATACTAGCTTGCCGCCCGCGGTTCACCCGCGTGGACTACACGACGTTTTCCCGCGGGAATGTGAGATATTTCCAGGATAAAAAGTGGCCTATGTTCCTCCTCTTCAGCGTCCCAAATTTCAGCCAAATCTGTTCAGCCGTTTTGGCGTGATTGAGTAACAAACATCTAACCTTTCAAATTTATTATATTAGTAGGGTTGTCTATAATGTTTATTTACGCATTGTAAGCCGATTCATATATTTCTACCCAGCCATGAATACTTACAGAAAATAAATCTTATTCGGAAGATCGTAAATCTTTCTTAAACAGTTGTAAGTAATGTACAAAAACAAACGGCAGACAATGTTTGCTGAAAAACAATAAATTAGCTTTCCAACTGTGTTATACAGGAATTCAGCAAATATTGAATGGTTTGTTAAACGCTAAATTAAATATTGACCAGTACATTTGTTGATGACAGCGCTCACTTTATAAGCTTTGTATTAATTTATTATTCCTTATTTCGTGCTCCCACAAATAGCTGCCGTGCATCCACAAACATATTAGCGCTTATCACGGGAGCTACTGATGAGTTATTACGAGTGTTGTGTTTTGAATAATAATTCAGGGAACGGTTTATCGGAAAGAGAACGTGAATACAAATGTAATTAAGAGATTAGCAGATTTAAGTGCCAATATAATTACAATAGATGGGCGTGGCGTTATGTTAGTAAAGACTGACAAATTTGAAAAATGAAAAGCTCGCCATGTTGCGGAAATGTGACGAACTAAATTTTTCTATTGAATTTGACATGAGTAACAATAAAGAGGCGAAAATGGCGCCTCAAGCCAGGTTTTTTCTTTTTCAGGTCAGGCTTTACTTCTTCAATCAGTCAGTTTTTTGTTGTTAATCAACAAAAATATTCTGTAAGTATAGGAAAATGTGATAGTAAAAAACCACGAGCCCTTTAGCCCACTAAGCTTTCAGGCGGGGTCTCAAAAAAATCTCAAAGAATATTCATAAAAGGAAAATTATATTACAAAAACAAGTTAATATTGTATTAAGATAATATTGTGTAATTTCAGGATAATTGAATTGATATAAAAAATCCACAGCCTATATTTTTCCATAAAGCGTAGAAAGCTTAAGATTTCATCGTAAAACTCTTTTTACTTAGCGATCGGGCAATGTACAGCCAGGGACAAATTCGTTGAACCATTTCTTACTTCTTTTTGTGTGGCTGTTGTCTTACCGTTCACTTGCAGTTCCTACCCCTAATTGCTTTATGCATTGTACTAAACTAGTTTAATACGTCATAAGCAAATAGTAAAAGAGTCTGCGATTGAATGGCGAGGCACCAGCCACACGCAAAAAAATAAGAGGTGGTTCACCGAATTTGACCCCGACTATACCCCCTTAAGTGTCTGTCTTTAAGTCTACCGCCACCATTAGATGTAATTTTGTATATAATGGACAGATGCTTTGGTTGGAGAAATTCCTCTTTGCATAATTTCTGTGTTCTACTAAAATGCTTATTATTGCTTATAGTACTACTTAGAGCTAGCGCTTGAAATATGAGATGTATATTCATTAGAATTTACAATATGTGCAAAGTTAAAATAAAAAACGAGTAAATTATTTATGTTATGTTGAAAATGGAAACAAATTGAGTTAATAACTTTCTAAACTTTCATGGTCATTAAAACTGTAAATATTACATAAAGAGGGATTTTTAGCATATTTTGATATCAAAT
This sequence comes from Crambus lathoniellus, assembly GCA_949710035.1. Taxonomy (NCBI): domain Eukaryota; kingdom Metazoa; phylum Arthropoda; class Insecta; order Lepidoptera; family Crambidae; genus Crambus; species Crambus lathoniellus. Next base: position 21,935,624 of record OX453299.1, read on the forward strand.
CAATCACTTTTCGTTACAGCGAGTTAATATAGGTAATTTCTGTTTTGTCATATTATCGTAGCATATCTTACAATAATGAAAGGGGCATTGTCTACACAAGTTCTTAGTGGCAAACTGTGTAACCCAAAACAGTTTTACCATTCGCTACTCCCCTCTCGGGGACACTGTTCACTTGTCAGCAACATTTAGCGGTCAGACTCCTGCTTTAGTTTAAATCTGCTCCCTAGAGTAGCTTTCAAAACAAAGCAATTTCAACGGAACGACTATTCTCACAATAATGTTCCGTTAAATCTGTTTATAAAGTGCTATTTATTACTTAAAACATCATTGTTCCTGCACCGCCTATACATTTCCTTGTCTGAATAAATTCAACTCAATATTTCGCATGTGTTTCGTACATTTTAGTTGGATAATTACATAGCATGATGGAAATGCATCTAGAAAGAAATAACCCCTAACAGAGGTTGTTTGCAACAAACAAGTTGCTACCAACGTTAATTTAGCAAATCTTTAGAATAAGTTCACTGTAGGTATTTTTTTAAAGGCATTTTTCTGTCATTCATCAGTTTCAGAGTCTTACATAAATTTCAATTTAGTGTCGAAAAAAGACCAAAAGAGGATTTTAGCCATAGTTAAACCAGCTTCAATCTTCTGCGAGGTAGATATTGCAAATTGCTATTTGCTTGTGCATGCACTCGAGTAGCTGATAGTCGGATATTGGACGTCTTGCCATAAATCTTGATGATACTGCTGGAAGGGGTGATGGAAGTATTACACCATGGAGATTTTCCTCCATTTTGTTACACTAATAGAGAGCAGAGAACGCTTTTCATTAAACGATAAATGACTCAGAGTTTCAAAAGGGACTGTTATAAATGTGTACGCAACTACATTTATCAAAAATATTATTTTTTATTTATAATATTAATATAATTTAATAACATAACCATTTTGAGTGTTATTTAAATTTTTGCTATTTTGGATTCGCAATGCAATTTTTATAATTGAAAAATTGATAATGAAGTATTTTAGAAAAAAATCGACATGTCCCGTGACGGGTCGATTTTTTCTAAAATAGGTACTTCATTTCAATTTTATAATATTTTTTGATTTACTCACTACGTATAATTTTATGACAATGTTTAATTAATTTATTGTTTTGACATTCAAAATGTCAAAACGAACCTAAAATTTTTTTTTGTGTACGCAAAAATATTTGATCCATATATTTAACACTTGTTGGTTTCTTAAGCTTACGTTTACGAGGGAAATATAACCTGATATTCTTAAAACTAAACTTTAATAAATTATTTCCACTTAGAATATACATATATTTTGTATCCAGCAACGTGGCCATTTTCTGGTCATTATTTAGCCACAGTATCCGCCATTCGGTGATCAAAACATCGTTTATAACTTTGAATAATGACTATTACATTGACGGTCTGTATGAGACAGGAGAAGGGATACCAGCCCTCTGTTCAGATCAAAGGTCGTGGGTTTGATCCCCGCAAAAAACAAATATTTTTGTTTTGGTTTTGGTGTTCTCTACGTAAAACATGTACCTACTTATATACGAAAGAAGTAAATTCTTACGTATGTTATTTTTATTTATTAATCACCCTTGTTATCTAGTATCTATAAGACAAGTTCTAGCTAAGCTTGCCTTAGAAAAATATTGTTGTGATTGTATGAAATAATATCTCATTTATGATTTGAGCAAAGCAATTCGATTTGGCAGTTATGATAAATTAAATGGGATCAACAAAAGCTGTGAAACCGATCCTCTATTATCACGAATCGCTTCCGTATAAGTAGTCAAATCCGATTGGGACTTTGTTTTGTATTAAAATATTTGAGATTATTGCAATAACTCAAGATCTCTTAAAATAGATTGGACTTAAAAAAATGTTATTTAATTAGAGGACAATATGTTCTAAAATTTTGTACTAATACAAGTATACTTTTTTAATTTGAAACACAAAGAATACTACCATAATACCGAGAATAATATCAATTAAACGGCCAGTAAATGAATGAAAATAGAATTGTTGGCCGAGATAAAATTTCCTAAGAACAGAATTTCCATATAACGTTACGAACGGCGGCGGGGCGGCGGGAGTCGTATCATGTAATTTAAATGGAAAATGTAATTGGCATCATTTGACATCTGTCATATAACCATTGCCGCGTCACAAAGCAAGACGTTACAATAGAAAGCGGATATTTTATATACTATGCAGAGATTCTGAATCGTGTCGTAACAAAATGCTTTAGCATTTCCTTTTATTTTTAGCACTAACATTATAGTCCTGTATTCTCCCGGTTTAGGTACCTACTGATAAAAAAATATTTTTTGCATAGGTACACATTCTTGCGATGGGTGCATTGATGTTTTGTGTCGTTTACACTAAGGCAATGTATGTATAAAAAGACTAGCAATGGCTGTTGCTGAAATAAGGCATAGTGGGCATTCAAAATGTTGGTCTTAAAATATCTAGATGGAGATGACAAACTATTGTCCGAGCTAACAAACGCAAATCACAGTCCTATTAGTCCAGTTAGATAGATAAAGCTTGCAGTTAACCACGTTAACAACATCCATTTCGCCACTCGATTGTCAAATCGCAAACTCGATTTCACGACACACATGTAGCCCGAAGGGATTTTAGGGTTGAATTATTTTTCATCATTATCATCATTTCAGCCGTACGACGCCCACTGCTGGGCGATCGGTCCTGCGCCGCCCTCATCCAGCGGCTTCCCGCGACCTTGACCAGATCGTCGGTCCACCTTGTAGAGGGCCTACCCACGGAACGTCGTCCAGCACGCGGTCGCCATTCGAGAACCTTTCCGCCCCAACGGCCATCGGTTCTCCGCGCTATGTGTCCCGCCCACTGCCACTTCGACTGAGCAATCCTTCGCAGGAAATATTTTTGGCTACCATAAATTAATGAGTATGAATTTAGTTATACGGTTGAATATTAATTACGACTGTAAGGGCGTACGCTTCGTCAGGCGGGATCACGGTGCGTAGTTGCGCGCGCGTAGTAAATTCAGCAAAATAGAAGAGAACCGCGTGGTCGTACGCTATGCGCTAGCTAGAGGTGCTTTTGTATTTTGCTGAAATAACAACGCGCGCGCGACTTCGCGTCGTGATCCCCGTTGGACGTAGCCTAGGCCCTAACGTAATTAACAAATATTCGGAGGTTGCACTTGTTAGAAAATGCCTTAGTATTATGATTAACTAGCTTTCCGCCCGCGGCTTCGCCCGCCCGTTAACTTCACGACCTTATCCCGCGGGAATGTGATATTTTTCCGCGATAAAAAGCCTATGTTCCTCTCCAGGCTACAAAGTACCTGTGTCCCAAATTTCAGCCAAATCCGTTGAGCCGTTTTGGCGTGATTGAGTAAAAAACATACAAACATCCAAACATCTAAGCATCCAAACATCTAATCATACAAACATCTAAACTTTCACATTTATAATATTAGTAGGATTATTCATTCGGTTAAACCAATTTTAGTAGTAAAGAGTAATGAAGCAAATCAGTCATATGTGCGAGAGTAATAATATGACTCGAGTATACCACTTGACATAAATAAATTTTGATTTTTTTAGTCTTTAGGCTATTGTGCTTGTGCTGGAAATCATGATGCTAGTTCTCGCTATTAGTCCTGGGTGCCTACCATCAACTCTTATTGCGGCTTTGTTTAGGACCTAAACTGATCTGCTTCGCTTATTCGTACCACGACAGCTTAATATCAATGACAGCGATTCAGTGATCATTCAATGACATTTCACAGCCGCTAAGCTGTCATGTACTCTTATTTGACTTATAACTCGGCCAAGCTAACATGACACCTGCAGGTTATACCCGTCCCTCTCACTCTCCGGGCATAACAAAATCGAGTGAAAGAGACGGGTAGAAGAAATAAGAACACAAATCGTTCGGCCAATCACATTTAGCAATTCATTTGCGATCCAGTTTTTAGAAAGTCATAGTACGAAAGAAAGCAATTCGTTTTAGGAACCTATTCTGCATCGCGCTAGTTTTGAATCGCTGTCTTAAAGTTGATTGTAGGCACCCTGATATAAGAATGAATAAGGTATGTAATAGGTTTTGGTTACTTACAGATTTTATTGATTACTTACATAAATCCAGATGAATAAGTTGACAATATCGTAGCAGTCACTTAATATCGGCAAAGTATTTTTTTTATTTGCGTAGAACCTTATACTATTTGCTAAACTATTTAAGTATAAGAATTAGGTACATCAATTTGAAAACATTCCAAAACTACGTTGTTTGTCTCTTGACCTGTCTAAAATGCTAGATAAAGAGTTCATTAAGTGCAAGGTGAAAACGTTTTGCATAGCGCAGAGCTCGAGGCTTAGGCACTTGCGGGCGACACTTAGTTAACTACGGGATGTAACCATGCCACCTGCTTCAGTACTCTGAGTTCTATCAAACTCAAATTTAACCAACCCCTTTAATCATACTAACATCTAGCTTTACAACTTTAGGCGTTCAGTTTTATTATGCTTTCAAATTAGTAAATCCTTAAAACTTTGACAAAAGAAACGTAATTGTTCTTTCCGCGTAGTTTGAATATCATGCTTTTATAGGTCACGTAAATCCTCTTTCAGGGCAAAAGGGTTGTGCGTTTTGTAACGATAAAAAATAAATCGTTGTTTAAAAAGTTTTTGTCGTATTAAATTTGATTTCGTAGTAAAAAAATGAATATGCAAAATAACTTTTGAAGAAAAAAGACACAACAATAAAAATATATTGTATACATTGACTCACTGGCATTGAATTCAGAGTGAAAAAAAATGCTCTATTAAATAAATCATTGTTTACTCTTACTTAAAATTTTGAAGTATTTTAATAAACCGAGGTTAGGGAAAGCAGCAAACATACAACCTTTTTATGAACTGCGTTGTCATCATATCCCGTAATTTTGCTTACGTTTACATTATACTTCGAACAACGAAATTACTTGGAATGCAGAACAATCTGTAAAAGTTATAAAGTTCCAGAGCCCGCGGGTGTTTAATACGTGGCCATTTCCATGACAAAGGTAATAACGTTGAAGGTAGGTATAAAAGTTCTCTTGTCTCATAAGCGACAGAAGCTTTTAACTGGCGAGGTAACGCGGCTCGAGTATTTGTTAACTGAGGCTGAGACTTTTCTTAACTTCACTGAATGGGAAGAAAATTCTAGTGCAAAACTATGGCTTGGTTATGATTTAAGTGGACTGGCGATAAAGATTTTGTAATAAAACTGGTAATAAGATTCGTATGGTCATCCATACGTTCTTATCTTAATATAAATGCGAAAGTACTTACTTACGTATTTACAGCTAAACGGGTTTGGATAAAATTTGGAGGAGATAGATAATACATATAGGCTGTAATAGCACATCATTAGCACATAGGCTGCCCCCTTTTTTTTCGATAACGGGAACCACGCGGATGAAACCGCTGGGCGCAGCGCAGCTAGTCTTTTATCTGGGAGCACGGCAGTGCCCCCACCAAGTCGAGCAAAAAAGCGGTACGGCTGCCGTACCAACTTTTTTTCGAAGCAGTTCAGGCCATTTTCGACCCCCCTATAACTTCGTTGTGGATAAATCTAGAAGCCTGAATTTTTAGTACCTCACCAAGCAGGTATTGTATAAACACGGTATATTTCAAATTTCATTCAATTTTAACCAGTAGTTTAAGAATTATAACTAGTCAAAGTTTATTAATTTTGTCACTCACTCACTTACCGATCATCAAAACTCTACTTCTAGCAGATATAGAAGACGAAATGTAGGAGCAGTCTGTACCTGCCTACTGCTTAACTAACCACACCACAACCACACTCTTTAATACCTATTTGAAATGTTAAGATAAATCTAAGTGCAACAAACATCAGCAGTATTACTTACTTACATTTCGTGACTGCAGCCAGAAAAATATTGTGTGTCTTAAATGGGATGAATTCATAATACCTACAAATATGCGTAGGTATAATATTTATTATTAGAAACATTACGTTTCACGGAGTATCATAAAAGAAAGCAACGGTGAAATTTTCAGAAAATTGATTCAAATACAAACAGCCAGACTTGGCTCCACGTTACATCTCAATTATTTTTATAGTAACTGTAGCACAGATTACTAAATAGTTACTGTAGTCACGAGACTTGGCAAAATTTTACATAGGAAAATGTGTTTGGTGGGATAAAACCCTTTATCACCAGTGTGGTAGGTATTGTATACCTAAAGTCGGTTTGAAAACTATTTTTCACCCTTTAATTAATGACGTCAACTAGACGAAGGATAAGTTGTAATTGGCTGGACAGATCTGGCGAAGGTGCGACGACCGTGTATGTTTCATAAAGCCTTGCGATCAACACGTATGCCGTGGTTTGTTCGCTCACAGAATATAGAGTGGCCACGTGCAAATAAAGCAGTTTACGGGCACTCCGTTCGCTTTATTTTGCAATTGCAAGGTAGAATTACCCGATGCATAAAAAACTCACGTTATCGTGATCGTATTTTGTATGAAAACCAAAGTAGCGCCGACTTCGGGCGTGAAACTAAAATTCAACAGACTGGACTTTTACAGCTGCCTGGGTAGCATTTTAACGGATAGTAGGTATAATTTAAACGATAACCATAACGAGAATTTTATGTGTTTGTGGTAATGTAGGCACCACTCGTAAAAATTAAAATGACGATGAGTATTATTTTAACTATTGAATTTATGCCTTTGCTCTCTGTACGCCTATAAAGCAGTGTGCCTAATCCGCGTTATGTCCATCCTTGTCGATAGACCATTTGGTTTGGCAACCGTGTTGGCATGCCACCGAAAATGCCTTTATGAGTGGAGTAACCACCATATTATGGCACTCTTAGGAAGTGGACATATTTCCGACGCATTAATCCATACTAATATTTATAAAGAGGAAAGATTTGATTGTTTGTTTGTTTGTTTGCATCGAATAGGCTTCGAAACTACTGGACCGAATTCGAAAATTCTTTGATTATTAGAAAGCTACATTCTTCCTGAGTGACATTGGCTATATTTTATACCGATATTTCCACGGGAACGGGTAACACGCGGGTGAAACCGCGAGGATCCGCTAGTCATAATAAATACAGTCAAAATTTTAATAAAAGAGCATGTTATAGTAGTAGCAACTGGTAATAGAGTGACAGAAAGGTTCCAGCATTTTATAATATAATAATATACAGCGAGGTCATACGAGTACAATAAAATACTATACTTTTTCCGTTTCATTTGTCTGAAAGTTCTCTTGAAATATATTATAAACGCAAACATATGAATAGCAAAATAATAATTTTCTTTAATAAATCCTTATGAATAGGGTAAGAAGAACTATGAGATCCCTAAATTAAATTTCTTATTCCATGCATTAAGTCAAGAAAATAAGATCAGGGTGTTTATAAGACATAATAGCGGGCGGAATATTCTTCATTTGGCATAGGGTAAAAGCACTCTTAATAAAGAGGCGGATTAAGTAGTTATAATACAATTATTCTTGAAGAAAAGAAAATAAGCTAACAAAATGTAACAATGGGCGGGGGCGATGCAAACAAAAAGGACTCGAGAAGGGCACAGTATTTTGCGAGATTAATGATGGCTTAAGATTATTTTCGCAAAAATAATGCGTTAGACGATGTTACTTGGTTTTTGTAAAACTATTTAACGAAAACCTCGCGTTGTAAGTAAAATAAAATTATAGGCGGTTAAAGAAATGACATTTTCTTTAAGGTTATTCAAAAGTAGTGTATGTAAATTAATATTTAATTATATATAGTTAATATTTTTTGACGTTTTTTGGGTTCCGTAGCCCAATGGCAAAAAACGGAACCCTTATAGATTCGTCATGTCTGTCTGTCTGTCTGTCTGTCTGTCTGTCTGTCTGTCTGTCTGTCTGTCTGTCTGTCTGTCTGTCTGTCTGTCTGTCTGTCTTCAATCACGGCTTTCAACTGATCGCACATTCTGATGAATCAAAAAAAGGAGAATGAATATAGACCTAGTTTCGGAGCCTATTCGATGCAAACAAACAAACGAACAATCAAATCTTTCCTCTTTAGGTATAAGTAATATTAGTATAGATAAGTTGTTTTCTGTTCAACAAGATTGCGTTGCGATAGAGCTTTGCCATAAACTCTTAAAGCCTTATCTCATGCGCTTATTAGCGTCTCTTTAATACCTACTTAATTATGGTATTATTATAATATGAGCTTATTGCTGTTTGCTAGACGTGAACAACTCAGTCGTAGTTTTTTAGTTATAATATATTTTGAACTAGCTTTCCGCCCGCGGCTTCGCCCGCGTGGACTACACGACGTTATCCCGCCGGAATGTGACATTTTTCCGGGATAAAAAGTAGCCTATGTTTCTCTCCAGGCTACAAAGTATCTGTGTTCCAAATTTCAGCCAAATCCGTTCAGCCGTTTTGGCGTGATTGAGTAACAAACATCCAAACATCCAAACATCTAAACTTTCACATTTATAATATTACTAGTAGGATTTCAATAATTATTTAGTAATAAGTCTTACGTAATAAGTTTTTACATTCTACCTACGATCTTAATTAACACTTCATTCCAAAATGCGAAAAATTTATATAATACTAGCTTTCCGCCCGCGGCTTCGCCCGCGTAGACTAGACTACGCTATCCTCTGTTCCTCTTCAGGCTACAAAGTACATACCTATGTGTCCCAAATTTCTGCCAAATCTGTTTATCCGTTTTGGCGTGACTGAGCAACAAACATCCAGACATCTAGACTTTCACATTTATAATATTAGTAGGACACGTTGTATTACTAATGATTCATAATCTTTTTACTTCAAAGCAAAATACTTTAAATAGTCTATCTATATATATAAAATTCAAAGTCCTGACTGACTGACTGACTGACTGACTGACTGACTGACTGACTGACTGAGATATCAACGCACAGCCCAAACCGCTGAACCTAGAGACTTCAAATTTTGCATATAGATACGTTATACAGTGTAGGCCTCCACTAAGAAAGGATTTTCGGAAATTCCACCCCTAAGGAGGTGAAATAGGGGATGAATGTTTGTATGAAAGTCCGTCAGTTTTGAAGTTAGGATCTTCAAATTTTGTATTTAGGCTGGCAATTGAAAATTAATATTTACCTGTGTCAGCGTTTTTGACAATTCCACCCCCGAAGGGGTGAAAAGGGGGATGAAGTGTTGTATCTGGAAAGTCTTTCATTAAATTTATTATTTAGGCTTATGGTCGGAAAGTAAAACAAATAAGCAAACACATATTTCGTATTTTTTTGAAAATCAACCCCTAAAATTCAAAAAATTCAAAATTCAATATCGTTTATTCAATTTAGGTTTGTTTAACAACACTTATGAACGTCAATGAAGCTACGCCATCGGTTCGCAAATCCTACGGCAGGAGACCTTGGAGCGAGAAGAACCGGCAAGAATTAGAGGTTAGAATGGAATTAGGTTAACCCTTAGAGGTTAAATGGAATAAATAAACCTAAAAATCGATATGGATGTCTTTATTGAGGTTTTATGGGATGACGATTGCAAAAATGGCATTTATTTTGATGTTTAACACGCTGAAAATGATTCAACCCCTAAAAGGTTGAAATAGGGGTGAAGTTTTGAATGGAAAATGAGGGGTAAAATAGACATTTTAACTTGAAACTTTGTTGGCTTACTTCTTAAAACAAATAGGCAACCCATTTCGTAGTTTTCCGAAAATCAAACCCAGGGGGTAAATAGGGTATAGAAACCTAAATCATCTTAAGAACCCTAAAAGTACTTGGTAACTAAGCTACTCAGAACTAACTTTTTGATTGTGAAACAGACACTTATTATTTACTAGCTTCCGCCCGCGACTTCGTCCGCGTGGACATTCGAGAAAATACTTAGGGGACTAATAACCAGGATAAAAAGTATTCTATGTTTTAATTTCATAAAAATCCAATCAGCCGTTTTCAGCCGTAAGCAGCCTCGTGCGAGGCCCGCCGCACGTGGCATATGTTCTGCCTCGCACGAGGCTGCTCACTTGGTGAAGGAGGACCCGCCTAATCACGTAAAAACGGCTGATCGGTTTTTTATGAAATTAAAACATAGAATACTTTTTATCCTGGTTATTGGTCCCCTAAGTATTTTCTCGAATGTCCACGCGGACGAAGTCGCGGGCGGAAGCTAGTTTCAAATAAGTGTATAAATATTTTAGCGTTGTAAAAAATGGGGAGTAGGTACCCTTAAATACCTTATGAATGAACTAGCTTCCGCCCGCGACTTCGTCCGCGTGGACATTCGAGAAAATACTTAGGAGACCACGCGGACGAAGTCGCGGGCGGAAGCTAGTTTCTAATATAATATTCTCTTTAGTTTTATCAAAGATATAATCAATTATATCTTTTTCGGTGGTGTCTTTGGAAAAAAAAAACCTTGGAAATAAAAATGGGGACTTTATTTACCGCGGCTTTAAACTTGTCTTCTTTGTTTTGGGCACCACCAGTAGTGCCCAAATAACGGTACTTAGGTTTTCGAGGCCTAGACACGTCTCGCCAGCCTTCATCATCATTATTGCGAACTTGCTCTTGTTGTTGCGAGCCCCGATCCGGTGACGTCACAGTAGCTTGGGGTATGGGGCTATTGCCCTTTTCCTGTTGCACTTGCGGCACAACCAGTTCATTACGATCTTCACTAACCGTCATTATTTTTCGAAAATTTTGTGCGGTAGTTTCATTTTCAACCATATTATTTTCATTTTCTCCAATGCTGCTGTTGCACTCATTTATTGATGAATTGTGTAAATGGGATAACCCTATGGGGCCACTATCCATCACCCAACCACCTCGCTTCATGCTTACTTTGCAAGCAGAAGCTGGTATCAGAGAATGAGGTATCAAAGAATCATTCCGTGCTCCTAATATCTCTGCTTTTACTTCGCTAAGCTGATTCTGAGTTATATAAGTTGATTGTATATTCTTTATTTCACTTTGTTTCTGCAGTAAATCTTTTAATAGTTTAGTACAATCAAGATGATCAAATAAAATAGGAGGCAAACGCTCCAGATCTCGTGCGACGAAAATCGGGAACAAATCAGGTTCACTCGATTTAAAAACCTTTACAATATCGCCCAGGTCTCGTTGTTCCTAGCCTTTATTCTTGCGCTTTACTTTGGCTTTGTCCACACGCACTGATTGAAATAGCAAACGCACTAACATATCAGTCAGTCTCGCTCAGAGCGCCGGACGGAGTGCGTGTGCGTTCAAGCGTCGCGCGAGTGCGTAGATATACCTACCTCAGCCACGCGGCCCACGCGCATTCAGTGTTGTTATTATTAAGGTTATTACAGTTCAAGTGATTGTGTTTATGACCGAGTTTGACAATGGAGTGCCAAAAATGCAAAAAAGTCCTGTCCAAAAAAGGATCTCACTTCACATGCCAAGGTTCCTGTCAAGGGACATTTCACAGAGGATGTGTGAAAGGTCTTGCGGCGGACATGAAGGCGGGAAACATCAGGCTTTATTGTAACAATTGTGAAGAAGATGAATCCGATTCCGAAGACGTCGAAGACACAACCCAAGACCATGGGAAAATTTTAAAAGCTATTCTCCTAAAAGTAGACGTCATTCCCGGGCTATGCAAACAATTAGACGGCATAAAACAAAGCATGGGGGTGCTCTCAGACAAATATGACAAACTCTTATTTGAGCATGAGAAGTCCAAGCAAACTATTACTAAACTAGAAAAAAGCGTAGACTGCGTCAACAATAAATGTGTGTACCTAGAAAAATGCAATATGGCGCTAGAACAGAAAGTAATAGGATTAGAGCAGGCATCTCGCAAAAACAACATAGAAATAGTTGGCATTGAACAACTGCCCGAGGAAAATGTAACCCAAATAGTCAAAAAAATTGGAAACCTGATAAAAGTTCACTGTGACGAAATAGACTGGGCTCGCCGTATCCCTGTTCATTCGCAAAATAACAAGAAATTGTAAGGTATTTGTGAAATTATTAATATAGACATACCTTCGATTGTCCTTATGTGTGATAGCCAGTCTCGCAATAAACGAATTACCGCGACTACGTGTTTTACTCCGGCGCCTCTCATATACAATATACTTTTCAGTGGCGACGAAAAAAAAATCGGTTTTCTGCGTGCGTAGATTATCTATAAATGTAAAAATGTCGATCGGGAAGATTTCTGAGTTCAAAGTGCAGTCGGACAACTGGAAATTATATGTGGAGCGGCTACAACAGTATTTCCTAGTAAATAAGATCGCTGAAGAACTGGAAGTACCAACGTTAATAACAGTGATGGGGGCAGAGAGCTACGAGTTGCTTGTAAGTCTATGTACGCCCAACCAACCAAATAAAATGACATTCAAAGATATCACAACGGTCATGGAGAATCATTTACAACCAAAACCGAGTGAACTGGCAGAAAGATTTAAATTTCGACATAGAAAACAGAATGAGGGTGAAACTGTTTCCGACTACGTTGCAATTTTGAAAAAAATGTCAAAGACTTGCGAGTTTGGAAATTGGCTACAAGACAGTTTGAGAGATCAGCTGGTGTGCGGTATAAGGAGCGAGACCATTAGACAGCGCCTTTTTGCCGAAAGTAAGCTAGACTTTGGCAAGGCGTACAGCCTAGCGGTGAGCATGGAAGCGGCTGAGAAGGACGCGGCGGTCGTTGTGAGTCATTCAAGGATGTCGACAAGTGAAACGAACACGGCCGTGGAATGTCAAGCGATTCGAGCGGAGCGACACGCAGCGACGGTAGGGACGGCAGCGCGCGGCCGCCGCCCGACACAGCGCAGTGGCCCGCGCGGGACAGGAGCAGCGTTGGCCCCGCCGACGCAGGGGGAGCGCGCTCAGCGACAGCAATTATGCCGAGTATGTGGAGGCGGACACGATTCTACAGTGTGCAAGTTTAGACGTTATGTGTGCCGTGTATGTACGAAAGTGGGTCATTTACGGCGCATGTGTCCAAACTTATCGGGACAGTACAATTTGGATGTGGCGCATCAAGATAACCTAGATGAACAGGAAAGTGACAATAGTGAAGAGGTAAATATTGTTGACTTTAATCAGATTTCTATTGATCAGTGTAAACCTATATTGATACCATTGTTAATTCATAACAATCACATTAAGATGGAGTGTGATACCGGCAGTGCCGTATCGTGTATTAGTTTCGGAATGTATCAAAAATATTTTAGTGACCTACCCATTAAAAAGAGTATGTTAACTTTGAGGTTTTACACGGGCGATGTAATTAAGCCAGTCGGAGTTATAAGCCCAATTGTAAAGTATAGGGATAAAGAAAAGCAGTTAGACTTGTATGTAATTAGTAATGGCAAAACTGTATTGTTAGGTAGACAATGGATAGCGGAACTCGACATTCAATTGCCGGAACTTGTTTACAGCAGCCAAGTGAACAAAATAAATGTGCAAGAATTTAATTTTAGCGAATTTAGTTCCAGATATTGTGAGGTGTTTGAGGACGGTCTGGGACGATTCATCGGTGAGCCGGTGCGCATTCACGTACGCGAGGGGGCCCGGCCGGTGTTTATGCGCGCGCGACCGCTCGCGTACGCGCTGCGCGAGCCGGTGGAGCGCGCACTCGAGCAGCTGGTGCGCGACGGCATCCTCACCCCAGTCGACCGCTCCGACTGGGCCACGCCAATTGTGCCCGTCGTCAAAAAGGATGGTAACATTAGAATATGCGCAGATTTTAAACTTACTCTTAATAAGGTTATAGAAGTAGACCGTTATCCGTTACCGAGAGTCGAGGACTTACTTGCGAGATTACACGGGGGCGAGTATTTTAGTAAAATCGATCTTTCACAGGCATACGCTCAACTAGTCTTAGATGATTCTAGTATATATACCGTGATTAATACACACAAAGGTTTGTTCAAGTACAATCGACTCGTTTACGGTCTAGCATCGAGTCCTGGAATATTTCAAAAACGATTAGAACAATTATTCTCAGATTTACCCCACGTTGGGGTATTTTTAGATGACATTATAATAACGGCTAAGACGACTGGTGAGCATATTAGTAATTTACATAAGGTTTTTGACCGGTTAAAGTCACACGGATTGAAGGTAAAAAAGGAAAAATGTGCATTCTTTGAAAAATCGATTAATTATTTAGGTTACGTTATTAGCAAAGACGGGGTCCATACCTGTGAAGATAAAGTGAAGGCTATGGTGAATACCCCACCGCCTTCAAATGTATCTGAGCTGAGGGCGTTTATCGGAATGGTCATGTACTATGCAAAGTTTATAAAAAACGTAAGTACTATTCTAGCCCCTCTGTATAATTTGCTTCGGGCAAATGTAAAATTTGTTTGGAACCAAAGTTGCCAAGAAGCGTTCGAACAGGTGAAACAATCACTGAGTTCAAGTGAGGTTTTGATGCACTACTCTTTGGAGCTGCCGCTGGTGCTGACGGCGGACGCGAGCAGCGTGGGCGTGGGCGCGGTGCTGACGCACGTCACTCCACAAGGTGAGCGGCCAGTGGCCTATGCGTCCCGCTCCCTCACGCCTGCCGAACGATCCTATTCGCAGATAGACAAGGAAGCGTTGGCTATTGTGTTTGGATTAAGGAAGTATCATCAATTCCTCTATGGAAGGAAATTTATACTTCGGACGGACCACAAGCCGTTGACTCACATTTTTGGTAAAAAAGCAGGCATACCAGTAATGGCGGCATCGCGGTTGCAACGATGGGCGGTACTGATGACGGGGTATGACTATGAAATAGAGTATATACAGTCAAAAGGAAATTGTGCAGATGGGTTATCTAGATTGCCACAGTGCAGTAAAGAGCGGCCTTCGGGTAGGGAAGTGACATACGTCCAATTTGTTGAAAATTTTTTGCCTTTAACGAAAGAGGACATAAAAAAGGCCACGGCTCAAGATAAAGACTTATGTAAAATTTTATTGTATATACAGTCGGGTTGGCCGGCAGTATGCAATGATGAATTATTAAAACCTTTTTATAGTCGACGCCATGAACTATATATTGAATGCGGCTGTATTATGTGGGGTTACCGAATGATAGTACCGAGAGAATTACGACCCACAATATTAAAACAATTACATAGTGGTCATATGGGAATCGTGAAAACAAAAGGTTTGGCACGAAGTTACGTGTGGTGGCCGGGGGTCGACGCGGAGGTAGAAGCCATTTGTCGGAACTGCGACACTTGCGCGGCCGAGGCGTCGATGCCACCCCGCGCCCCTCCACAGCCGTGGCCCTATATCTCAACACCGTGGAGCCGTCTGCACGTCGATTTTCTCGGTCCTTACAATGGTAAAACGTTTTTAGTACTTATCGATTCCAGCTCTAAATGGCTAGAAATTTTTGAGATGGCGAAAACGAATGCAGACAGTGTCATTAAGGTGCTGAGATCTACATTTGCGAGATTTGGGTTACCTACGGTGTTAGTATCTGACCAAGGTCCTCCCTTTACGAGTATTAATTTTAAAAATTTCTTGATTAGTAACGGTATTCAGCAAGTCTTTTCACCCACGTACCACCCACAGTCAAATGGAGCAGCGGAAAATGCCGTTAAACTTTGCAAAATGGCAATTAAAAAAGCCTGTCGAGAGAACGTGGAGGTGGACGCGGCCTTACAGACATTTTTGTTGGCGTATAGAAACTCCGTACATGCTACGACAGGGGAAACACCAGCGATGCTTCTACAGCGACGCTCGCTGCGTTCCAGATTGGACTTGCTTAGGAGTGAGCGTAGTGTAGAAGACAAGGTACGTGCAGCGCAGCACAAGCAAGTAGAGTACGCAGGCGGAGTTTCTCGCGAGTTGGAGCAAGGGGAACAGGTATGGGCCAGAGGGTACGGTTCTAATTCGAAATGGGTAAGGGCTAAAGTCACAGAGAAAGAGGGATCCCGTAGGTATATTCTCGGTGACGAATACGGTCGACATATTTTACGGCATGTAGATCAAATTAGGCGCAGAGCGCGTTTTTCTAGTGTTACTTGTCCAGACGACGACGTTGGCGGTGTAGATGGAGAGTTGAATAGGGATGAGGATGAGGTGGCGGATCTAGATACAGAATCAGGTGGGATTAGTTCCGGGATAGAATCATCCAGTGCGAATAATAAGACACAGAGTGTATCAACGGTACCGGGAATCATAAGTGAATCGGCTGTTCCCGCCGAAGCAGAGGCGCACACGCCATCGGTGTCACCGTCACCGGTGAATTGTCCCAAAAGAACTCGTCGTCCGGTGGTCAGGTTTAAGATAGAATAAGTTATAATATTAGTTATTATGTTAAATCAAAACTGTAATCTATAAGTGTAATTTAAGGGTGGAGGTGTAAGGTATTTGTGAAATTATTAATATAGACATACCTTCGATTGTCCTTATGTGTGATAGCCAGTCTCGCAATAAACGAATTACCGCGACTACGTGTTTTACTCCGGCGCCTCTCATATACAATATACTTTTCAGAAATCAGCTCCTATCCTGGTGGGCTTCAAGACTTCTGGTGCCGCCCAGCGTGACTCCTGGCTCGGGCAGCGCCGCCAGTTAGCGGGGATCGATAGCAGCACGGTCACAGGCGGGCAAAGCAAGAACAGAGTATTTATAAATGAAGATTTGTCTAAAGCTACTCGCACACTGCTGTGGAATACAAAGAAGAAACTTAAAGATATTTACAAATACATATGGGTAGCCAACGGCAAGGTGCTCGTAAAGAAGGAGGAGGGTGAGAAGGCTACATGGGTTCGTTCCGAAAAAGAATGTGATGATCTACTTAAAGTTAAGTGAAGTGAAGTGTGTATGTTCCAGGGTATGTACTTTTGTTTTAATGCGTATAAATATTTACAGTAAAATTCGCATCACTAAATGATCTGAACTATTTAATAGATGACCATATAAACGAAGTTACTGTCAAAAACTTTGACGAATGGTTTCCTAATCTAAGTAGTATTAATGGCCTATTGTACTACACTTAAATATTAGATCTATTAAGAAAAACTTTGAACAATTATTAGTTGTACTGGATGATTATCTAGACTCAATTGACATACTTGTTTTAACCGAACCCAATATAGATTACAATTTAATATCTTGCTACCAAATCAAAGGTTTTAAAATTGTCAATAGCTTCGCAAGAACTGACCGTGGCGGGGGAGGGGTGTTGGTCTATTCACGCGCCTCGCTGGCCGCGCGAGCCTGCGACATAGCTATAACTGCACATCTAACAACAGCTGAATGTGTCCCAATCGAGTTAACATATTATAACGAACACTTGTACATTATTCCATTATACAGACCACCTAAGATCAAAAAGAAAGACCTAACAGTGTTATTTCTTACAGAACTACGAAATCTATTAAAAAAACTACCCAAACAAAACAAAATTATTTTTTGTGGAGATATAAATATTAATCTACTAAATAAAAACTCGAATAGCGTTGTAAATGAATACGAAAGTTTACTGTGTGAATACGGCTTTAGTAAATGTATATCACATATAACACGCGAAGAAATAATCAAAGGTAAAAAAACCGTGTCCTGCTTGGATCACATTTTCATTAGAGCCTCACAAATATCAATTGATTCTGCTGTTGTTAGGCATAAAATATCGGATCACTTTTTGTGACGGCATTTATGCACTGGGATAACAGGGGGTCATTGACTTCCGGTCGAGCTGCGGCGGCGGCGACGCGGGGCGGAGACGACGAGCGCTCGAGCGGACCGAGGGCGGCCCCCCGCCCCCACCGCCGCCGTGGCCGCGGCCGCCGTCGCGACCGACCTGGGGGTCTACCGCCTAAAAAATCTGGATATGGATATGGGCTTTATTTGACATTTGAAGCCCATAATCTGAACTTGGCGGTACCGCCTAATTCCATGGACTTCATATTTCTTCCCATACCCATATGTCAGAAAAAGAGTGAATGACGAAGAAAATTCTCTATACATTTTTGACAGTTGAAGCCCAGAATCGGTATTTTGTAAAAATTAAAAAGTAAAAACTCGAAACCCAGATTCATATCGTTATGTCAAATGAAGCAGGCGAGTATTTTGGTATCGGAAGATTCATGGAAAAGTTTAATTTCTCAATTTGTGTGAAATAACTTGCTACTTTTGAGTGTAATCAACTTAATTTATAGTAAATATACCCCTAGCACTTGTAAAACGTTGAACTTCAGCAGAAGAGAGTTTAAAAGCGGAGCGAAAAGATGGAGCGAAAGAGACACAAAGACAAATTGCTATTTCGCTGTTCCTTTCTCTCGAAGTCATGTAATGGAATTTTACCCGCGAAATTCAAATTTTCGTTTCTTGTTTCGTTATCGGAATTTACATGACTTTAAAGATAAATTGTTTACCTACTTTTGATAAAAATTAGGCATTTAATTAAAGTAATGAAGATAGGTACTATGTAAATCAAAAATAGGAAAGTTTTATTTTATGTAGGTACGGTTATATATTTTGTTTTTACAGCTTTGAAGATTTTTATTCGAAACACAAAAATTAAACGAAATACCTAGCTAGCCTAGCCTAGCCACCATTCTGGCTGACTGAAGTGTGCTGAAGTGCTAGATAATATTATCCTCCTTGGAGTAATTGTGTTCTATCAATTCAATAGTGATATTATCAATTCAATAGCCACTTTTTTGTGGATATTTTCTACGGAAAGTGCCATCCCATTGACATATTATTTTAAGTGATATTGGGCTGTGTTAAAGTTCTCTATTATTTATTATGTTATAAAGCTAACTCCTTCCTATAAATGCATGTTTTTAAGACCTCAACAAAGCACTTGATATTGTGTGCTATGAAGTTATGATAAGCTTTGGAGTTGGACCTTTGGACAAAACTTAAAGTTAAAGATGTTTCTCGTTGGCTGTGGTTATAAATGTACTGGCACATTGGTATGGTAATCAGAAAAATGTGGTAAAGTGGGGAAATACATGCTCTGATGAGTTTATGTGGTGTTAGACAGGATGGGCTGACTTCGCTCTTATATATGTACCTATATATGGACAAGCTCATCGCTGGGCTGAGCAGCACACTTGGTTGTTATATAGATAATGTCTGTGTGAGTGAATAATATTAGTTATGCTGAAGACATGGTGCTGTGCTGCTCAGCCTATCGCTGGGTGGCCTCAAAAAGCTCCTGCGAGGATTATATATGGAAGCACGGCCTAAGGTACAAAGAGAAATAGAGTGAATTCATGATCTTCAGGGGTAACATTAAGAGACTTGAAAATGTGCCCCTGTTACTTTTGAACAGGGTTCCTTTGGGCCGTGTAAGTCAGTTTAAATACCTTGGGTATAGTAACTGAAACTCTGTATGACAATTTATTCTGATATAGATGGATAGGGACGCAGGGCTTTGTCGGTTAGTGGTAACATGGTGAGGCACAGGTTTGCTCAGTGTACAGTAGAAGTGTAGTCTGTGGTCAAACTTTATCCAGTTTTCCTACAATGCCCTGCGTGTGTTATACAATAACATCTTTAAATCCTTGTTGGCGCTTCCACGTTTCTCCAGTGCATTTGGCTTCTTATTTTTCAAAGGCATTCTGAGGAGAGAGGAGAGAATTTAGTTATAGTTATATATATATATTTTGCTAGGTGAAACTTTATGTTAACATAAGTAACATAAGTAATTTTAATATTGTGATTTTGTACTAAAATAGTGAGTAAGCAAAGAAATGGTCTGAAATAAAGGAATTTTATTTTATTTGAACAGTTCAATCATTGCTTATTTTTAATAATTTCTGTCGAACAAATGTCTTTTTATTTTCAACCTAATCGATAGAAGTTTAAGTTAAGTATAAATTTCAATAAAAGCTCCATCTGTTATCATTTGTTAGATACTCTATACTTAACTTAACAGACTAACTCTAGTTTGTCTGTTTTTCGTTTCGGGACGATGAAATTATTTCAGAATTATTGAATAAATAAACCATATTAACCTATTTATTTACCAATTTCTATTCAAAGTACCTAATCCACATTATGTGCTATGTTGTAAAGTATTTTGTAGTAAGTAGTACAACTACATATGCTATGCTATGTTCTACTTACTAAGTACAATATAGCATAGCTACAATGCACATCTATACCTACCTATCTATCGTGTGCATCTCTTATGAGACAGCGCTTAAAGCTCATATTTTCCAAATAAAATTATGAGTTGATAGACAATTTGTTAATTTTCTTAATTGCTGTTAAATTGTAATGTCAAAAGCCTACTTATTTATATTTAAGTTAGCAACTGAAAACATAAGATGTGATGTGCTAAACTGAAAAGTCTTAGAAAATAAAATAACATTTGGCCGCTGAAGAAAAAAATAACTTATGTATTTACAGGTCTAACTATTTAATAATCCTCATAAATTATAGTAATTTTATTTGTCTTTCATAGCTAATTTATATAAAATAAAGATAAAGAAAAATAAGGACCTAGGTACCTAAGCTACATAAATGTTAAAAATATGAATTCAAGAAACTAAACATTGCTTATTTTCAATTCTAGAAGGGTTGTGGCACTTCTTAATTGAGAATATTAACTTTGTTTAGTCTGAATTTGTCACAATATACTAATAATTTATGTAAACACAAAGGTAGGTACAATGAACAAAACCACCAGATATACACTTGTAAAACTTTTTCGCTTGCATGGACAAGAAGGGCTGCCCATTCTTAGCCCCGCCCCATTTGTTTTTTCTACCAACGAAGATTCAATAACATGCGTTGTCTGGGATTTTACAAAAGGTGGCATTGTTTTTGTTTAAAATTTTATTGCTTCTGATGTTGTTTTATCCCATTTAACGCCCATTCTAAAGAGACGACAATGCTTCTATCGTACTTTTGAAAGTTTTAGATCCCAGGTAGCTGCTGGTCAACCCAAATGACCTTTTGTCTTAAAAACATTATAAAAATATTATTTGTGTTTCATTTGGTTGAGCTGCCCATCTGTGACACTATTGGTGGATTTACCAGAGTGCAGTCCGTTGCAAAAGGTCTTTAGTGCAGTATACTAAAACTGGCGTTGAGCCTTACGGTGTATACCTGGTGGTATTGTTGAATGTACCTACAAGAAATTAACAACCAGAAATAAAGAACTAGCAAAATGATATCATCACATTTATTAACCAAGTTGTAATTGTCACAACACATATTTTAAGACATTATTACGGTATACTTTGTACTGTTTATCTTTTAAAGGTTCTGTTGAATGATTTTCTCTGTAATTATCATCCTTATAGTATGTTCTTGTCTTGGAGTAGCCGTCCATTCCATCATGTTAATAAGGAACATTCGGTCTGCTTTTCTTTAAATCTTGATAAATATCTGCAACCTTGCTCTGCTAATGAGCCTTACGGGTAGTATCCTAAGAGGAAATGAAGAACATTAAACCACAAAATGACC
This sequence comes from Crambus lathoniellus, assembly GCA_949710035.1. Taxonomy (NCBI): domain Eukaryota; kingdom Metazoa; phylum Arthropoda; class Insecta; order Lepidoptera; family Crambidae; genus Crambus; species Crambus lathoniellus. Next base: position 21,957,088 of record OX453299.1, read on the forward strand.
CAAACAAAAACTTCCACAAAATTTTGCCATGACGGGGTCATTTGTCAAATTGTTCACGTAATTAGTGCACACAAATCGAATAGAAACCATAGTTGACCCTCAAAGATATGCCTTTTTCGTTATATTTTATTAATTTTGTGTTATTTACATATTCAAAAAGTAAAGTTAAGGGTGGTATTCCACTTATCAAATATTTGATGCAAGAAATTGGACGAGGACAACTTCGAATGGTTTCATTGATAAATTCTTTGATCAAATGCATATTGGACTAAGATCTTTCATAAGTGGAATACCGTAGAAAGGCTTGTCATTTGCGTTTGGTTATTAATTGATACGTACATTATTTATTTTAGGAATACTTGTTTTTAATACTATGAAGAACTAAATTAATTGTTTTATCGACTTTGTCCGTTGTCATTTAAAATATAAATAATAAGAGTAAAAAATGCAGAGAAATAATAATATTTTGTTAAATATTGGTATTTATTTGAAATGATGCAACAAGACGCGACTATCATTCACTCGCGAAATCCAGATCCGGAAAAACAGTTAGCCGGTAGCTCCAATTGAAGCCCATATTATGGGTCTGGGCTCGAAATCAGAAATATGGATCTGAACTTCATATTTTTAGCCGGTAGACCCCCTGTACGTGAATCTCGCGATTCTCGCGGCTCGACGCCCCGCCGCCCGCGCATCTCATCACCTCGCAGGCAAGCCCCCACTCCGACACGGTCTGTTCTTGATAACAAAAAAGTACGCGAGAAATTGCTAGAGTGTGATTTTAGTTACCTTTATTCTATTGATTGTCCATTAAAATTGTACAACGAATTACAACAATTATTTAAGAACATTTACAAAGAATGTTATAGAGAAATAAGAGTAAATAGTTGTAACAGAAATAATAAATCCTGGGTCACAGACAATTTAAAAAATATGATTATTAAAAGAGATAAACTTTATTGTGTCTGGGCTGATGATCCAAAAAACATGGTTAAGCGTTTAAATTACACTAAATATAGGAATAAATGTACAAAAGCTGTATCCAAAAGTAGCAACAATTTTGACAAAAAAAAGTATATTGGAATGTAACAATAACATCAAAAAACTATGGGAGAGAATCAATGTATTAATGGGAAATAAAAAACAAAATTTAGATGAAATTATAATTAACTAGCTGACCCAGCGCGACTTCGTTCCCGTGGCCCTACCCCCTACTCCACCCTACCCTACCCGTACTCTACCCCTACCCTACCCCTACCCTACCCCTACCCCTACCCTACCCCTACCCTACCCCTACCCTACCCTACCCCTACCCTACCCCTACCCCTACCCTACCCCTACCCTACCCCTACCCTACCCCTACCCTACCCCTACCCCTACCCCTACCCTACCCCTACCCTACCCCTACCCTACCCCTACCCTACCCTACCCCTACCCTACCCCTACCCTACCCTACCCTACCCCTACCCTACCCCTACCCTACCCTACCTATACCCTACCCTACTTCTACTCTACCCCCACTTACCCCCTCCTCCCCTATTTTCTCACCGTAAGAACCTTCCTTGGACTTCCACGAACATTTCAAGACCAAAATTAGCCAAATCGGTCCAGCCGTTCACGCGTGATGTCGTGACCAAGGGAAATAGGGATTCATTTTTATATATATAGATAACTTTAATCAATTAGCTAATGGTAAGGACATTTGTAATGGATTCGCATCTACATTTATTGATGAAGTAGAACAAATCATACACTCTTGTAATGAAACATGGCTACCTAGGGACTCCTATGTGGAAAAGGTCGACATGAGTATGAGATGGCAGCCTGTTACTGTAAAAGAGGTAATAAAAGTCATTAAAAACCTGAGTTCCAAAAAGTCCCCAGGCTGCGATCTCATTCGCATGCGCGACATTAAACTAATCCTAGAAAAGGTAGCTCCAGTGTTAACTAACCTCATTAATTTGTCTGTCAGTAAAGGTTCCTTCCCTAGTATTTTGAAAGAAGCAATAGTTCGACCTATCTTTAAAAAAGGCGAGAAAAAATCTTACTCTAACTATAGGCCTATTGCCATACTATCAAGAATTAATAAAATCATTGAGAAGTGTATCATCAACCAACTAAATACCTATCTACAAAAAAATAATATTATAAATCAAAGTCAACATGGATTTCAAAAAGGTAAAGGTACAAACACTTTATTATCTAAATTCACTGATGAGATCAATAACAGTTTAAATAATAAAAAATTCGTAGTAGCAATTTTCTTTGATAACAAAAAGGCTTTTGATACACTTCAGACTAGTACTCTGATTGATGCAATGGAGGAGTGTGGGGTGGGGCAACCGCTGAACAATTGGTTCCGCGATTATCTCACATCACGCTCATTCCGAGTTAAAGTAGGAAACGAGCTCAGCGATAAGCGAGAGGTGCGCCTCGGGGTACCCCAGGGCTCTGGAAGTGGCCCACTGTGCTACCTGCTCCACGCGAACAGCCTGCCCGGGGTGCTGCGCCACTGCTCTGCGCACATGTATGCCGATGATCTGTGCATCCTACGCGCGGGCACAGACCTCACTGAAACGCTGCAGCTTGTCCAACAAGATATTGATGCAATAGTCAGCTGGTGTCATGATAACGGAATAGTACTAAATACCAACAAAACAAACCTTATGATTATCCGCTCACCATATTTACCCTTTGTAGACTCGTCCTTATCTGTATACACTCATACATTCGATTGTATTCACGATAACAAAATAAATTGTGGATGCGAACCTATACAAAGAGTTAAATGTGCCACTTATCTTGGAGTAAATATTGACGAACATTTCTCTTGGACAGAACATACTAATTTTGTATGTAACAAGCTTAAGGTCTTGCTAAGTAAATTCTACCACTTAAGCTATAGAGTACCCATTAATACATTAAAATGTTTGTATAAATCACTGGTTGAATCAATCGTGGGTTACGCCCTCGACTGCTATGGTCTTACAACCAAAACTAACATGGATAAACTGGAAAACATGCAAATTAGATTTCTAAAATTATTAGTTGACAGAAAAACTAAAAACAGGTGCAAAAACGACTACAGACAACTATTCAAAATTTGTAAAATCCTTCCTGCGGGACTAAAGCACAAATATCTTCTTTTGTTAAATAACCATGGCAGTCGGGAACATAACTCGCTCCCTGCAAATATAAAACATAACCATAGTACTAGAGCTAAGACTTTACTTAAGTTTGATGTCCCTAGAGTACAAAACTACTACGGTGATAGAACTTTAAAAAAACGCATTCCTTACCTGTACAACTCGTTGCCTATATCTATTAGATGTGAAAATAATATCAAAGTTTTTAAAAAATACCTAGTTAACTACCTACATTCCACAATTTAGTCACTTAATTATACTTTGATCAATATAAATCACCATACTACTCATTCTCCATTGTAACTCTGCCTTATGTATCACTTATAAACTAGTACCTACTTAATTTGTATTATTGAGACTTCGATCCCGCAGACAAACTGTCTAGCACGGTTTTGCGGGACCTTGTTTAGCCATAAGAAAAATATTGTAATTTTCAATAAATAAATAAATAAAAATAATAATCCTCGTCGATCACCGATATTTTATTTTGAATAGCTTCCGCCCGCGACTTCGTCCGCGTGGACATTCGAGAAAATACTTAGGGGACTAATAACCAGGATAAAAAGTATTCTGTTTTAATTTCATAAAAATCCAATCAGCCGTTTTTACGTGATTAGGCGGGTCCTCCCTCACCAAGCGAGCAGCCTCGCGCGAGGCAGAACATATGCCACGTGCGGCGGGCCTCGCACGAGGCTGCTCACGGCTGAAAACGGCTGATTGGATTTTTATGAAATTAAAACATAGAATACTTTTTATCCTGGTTATTAGTCCCCTAAGTATTTTCTCGAATGTCCACGCGGACGAAGTCGCGGGCGGAAGCTAGTAAATAATAAGTGTCTGTTTCACAATCAAAAAGTTAGCTCTGAGTAGCTTAGGTACAAAGAACTTTTAGGGTACTTAAGATGATTTAGGTTTCTATACCCTATTTATCCCCTGGGTTTGATTTTCGGAAAACTATACGAAATGGGTTGCCTATTTGTTTTAAAAAGTAAGCCTACAAAGTTTCAAGTTGAAATGTCTATTTTTCTCCCTGATTTTTCATTCAAAACTTCACCCCTATTTCAACCTTTTAAGGGTTGAACCATGTTCAGCATGTTAAACATCAAAATAAATGATTTTTTTGCAATCGTCATCCCATAAAACCTCAATAACGACATCCATATCGATTTTTAGGTTTATTTATCCCATTTAACCTCTAAGGGGTTGATTTTCGAAAAAATAAGAAACATATTTTTGCTTATTTGTTTTACTTTCCGACCATAAGCCTAAATAATAAATTTAATGAAGGACTTTCCAGATATAACATTTCATCCCCCTCTTCACCCCTTCGGGGCTGGAATTGTCAAAAACACTGAAAGAGGAAAATATTAATTTTCAATTGCCAGCCTAATTACAAAATTTGAAGAAATTAACGGAGTTTTATACACATATTCATCCCCTATTTTACCCCCTGGGTTTGATTTTAGGAAAATTACGAAATGGGTTGCCTATTTGTTTTAAGAAGTAAGCCTACAAAGTTTCAAGTTAAAATGTCTATTTTACCCCTGATTTTTCATTCAAAATTTCACCCCCATTGCAACCTTTTAGGGGTTGAATCATGTTCAGCGTGTTAAACATCAAAATAAATGCCATTTTTGCAATCGTCATCCCATAAAACCTTAATAACGACATCCATATCAATTTTTAGGTTTATTTATCCCATTTAACCTCTAAGGGGTTGATTTTCGAAAAAATAAGAAACATGTTTTTGCTTATTTGTTTTACTTTCCGACCATAAGCCTAAATAATAAATTTAATGAAGGACTTTCCAGATACAACATTACATCCCCTTCTTCACCCCTTCGGGGCTGGAATTGTCAAAAACGCTGACACAGGTAAATATTAATTTTCAATTGCCAGTCTAAATACAATGTTTGAAGATCCTAACTTCAAAACTGACGGACTTTCATACAAACATTCATCCTCTATTTCATCCTCTTAGGGGTGGAATTTCCGTAAAATCCTTTCTTAGTGGATGCCTACACTGTATAACGTATCTATGTGCAAAATTTGAAGTCTCTAGGTTCAGCGGTTTGGGCTGTGCGTTGATATCTCAGTCAGTCAGTCAGTCAGTCAGTCAGTCAGTCAGTCAGTCAGGACTTTGAATCCTTACTTATATTATAAATGCGAAAATGTCTGTCTGTGTGTTACACAATCACGCCTAAACTACTGAACCGATTTAAATGAATTTTGGTACAGAGATAGTCTAGAGCCTGAGAAAGGACATAGGCTACTTTTTATTCCTGAAAAATATCACCTTCCCGCGGGATAACGTCGTGTAGTACACGCGGGCGAAGCCGCGGGCGGAAGGCTAGTTTTATATATATAGAAGATGACATTATGCCAAGGACGTATTGAAATGAATCGTGAAAGAAAAACCCGGGATACGTGGCTATACGACCGACTCAACTAGAACGAAAAAACTATATTTTTTATTATTCCGTTAACTTTTCCCACCGTCTCGTCTCCAAGGATTACACAAAAAGGCACTTAGTTTAGTTTTTTCCTTGACAATTTTTACAGTTATACTTCACCTTTTATACGAATTCTGACCATCAAAACTCCGTATTATTATAGCTTAGATAAACGAACGTCGTATTTAATAATAATTGAGTGGTAATAAGATAGGATACTGTTACTGAATTGCTTATTATAAACGTGTTTTAGTCTAAATACAGGGTATACTAAAAATGATTTAAAACTTATTATTATAAATTATTATTTTAAAATTGCGATTACGAATTATATTAAAATATAAAATATTTAAAATTTTAATATAAAGCCATTCAAAGTTATCCTAAATAAAACTGCGCGCGCCAACACCATGCGCCGTGCGTAGCATATGATTACGCCCCTTCCTTTCCCCCCGCGCTTTTCGCCTTTCCGGATTTAAATTTTTGACGTAGTATAAATAAATAAATTCCTTACAATCACACCAATTATCTAACTCTAAGTACTTATCATTAAGAAACTGTGTTACGGAGATTAGACAACTAATAAATACTTACTTATATACTTTTTTTTTGTATCTATGCTGTTATCACGATTCGCTGGAATAAAAAAGGTTTTGCAATAATTTTACCTATTTTTTTTCATAAATGACAAAATCCATCCACCATCCAAATGAAAAAAATTAGATAGTGTTACAAACAACAAAGGGGTCCAATTTTGAGTAAAATAGTAAATTCCGCCCTCCCTCGTGAAAAGGGGATAAGAGTTTGTATGAAACTTTTTATTTCTTCAATGGATTCAGTTGTAACTTTGTGTATAGGTTCCTCAAGTGACGTAAATGATGACTAAGAAAGGTTTTTTGGAAATTCTTCCTATTAGGCGCTAAAAAAAGGGGGTCCGAATTTAAATGCAACTATTTATTTCTTTAATGGATTCACTTGAAACTTTGGATACATAGGTTCTCTGTGACATTATTAGAGGCACTAATAAAGGACTTTTTGAAATTCCTCCTCAAAGAGGGTCAATGAGATGGAGTATGAAATATTTTTTTATTTCTTGAATAGATTCATTTGAAATTTTGAACATAGATTCTTCAATGACGTTAGTGAGCACTTATAAAGCATTTTTTGAATTGAAGCCTCCTAGGTACCTCATAAGCGGGTAAACAAGGGGAAAATTAATAAACTTAACCGGGACCGATTTTGCAAAATTCTTTCGCCATAATAAAGTTACATTATTGATGAGTAATATAGGATACATTATTTTCCAATATTCCTACGGGAACGAGTATCATGCGGGTAAACTGCGCGGAGCCGCTATGACGAATATAAAACTTAAAAACTTCAGACCGATTTTTAAAAACTTACCCGATTAATTTAATCGCCATTTATAAAAAAAAAATAAGTAATATCATATTTTTAAGTTAAAATTTTAGTGAATAAGTATATTAATTTCATGCAGACGAAGTTCCGGGCGTCCACTAGTAAAATTGATAAAAAGATTAAGTCATCAAATAATTATACTGAAAAGTGTCACTGAAAACATTGAAAATTGATAGAGCGATACCCAAAATTCTAAGCTAATTTCGTATGTGGTTTCAGGCATTTGAAAAATAGTTATAGAAAAATACCTAGACCAAAAACGAAAGCGAAAATTAGTTATCGACTATAAGAAGGGAAGCAAAAATAATATTATTTATGTCGATGAGTCTCAACCAACTAAGTCAAGCTTGATGGCCATTATAAATGACATTCTTGTCTCGTTGACGGAGATTAATTATTTACCCTTAAATATACCAGAGTAGGCTAAAACACCTCGAAGAACCGCAGCTGAGGTCAACAAATACACCTCTTTTGGCACCTAACCTAACGTGACGGTACCAAATATAATTGCAAAGACAATTTATGGAAATATAATTCAAAGGAAGAGCCTATAAAGTGCGCTTTATTAACCTCGGCAGGCAGCAATTTGTCTCCAAGATATTGTTGGAAAGCCGTTTAATATTACCACGATATGATATAGAAATACAGAGCCTTATTGTTATTGGGATAAGGTCTAGGTTTGGATTTGATTCTATGGTTATAACATAAATTAAATTGTCCATATTATTTTTATAAGGTTATGTTTTCGATATCACATACTTCGTACCTTAAATTATCATAAAATTATGTTTATTACTTAACCAATATTGCTCGTTACTTTTAAGCCATTAACACTTGTTGTTTTATTACATTGATTGGACCTCAAGGAATGGAATGAAATTTATAGGGCGAGTTTTGGACTTATTTATATTAGCTTCAAAATCTCCACCAACGTTGTCGCGGGCTGTTGGTTGTTTTAAATAAAATACTTTAAAATAATCATACCAAACAATGCCATTTATTTGAAGGTGAAATAAGAAAAACACTTATAAATGCTAAATGATTTAATAAAGAGTATTTACCTACTAGCCGACCTGACAAACGTTGTTCTGACTTTACCATGAATTTTAAATTATGTATTTTTTTGTAATGAAGTTATATATTTTTTTCATTGAAATTCCAACTGATACATTTGATCTAAAAATGATACTTATCTGCAGCACGCATTCTCTCAATCGCGCCAACTATCAATCAACTGGCAGTCATATAGTTGTATATCAAAAGCCATAGGTTTAAGTAAAGCGCTAAAGAGAGTCCAGTTTTCGTAAATTTTCTAATTTTCCACTCAAATTTCTTATATTTTAATTGATAATTTCCTTTGCATCGACGGGACCACGGGAAAAAAATATTTCCCGTGGTACACCCAGGTAGACAACGCAGGTGAACATGGGCAATAAAGGAAAATAACAAATTCAACAAAAAAAATGCGAAATCGTTCCAGCCGTTCATGCGCGATGCCGGAAAACGGAACGTAAATAGGGATTCATCTATACTAATATTTTAAAGCTGAAGAGTTTGTTTGTTTGAACGCGCTAATCTCAGAAACTACTGAACCGAATTGAAAAATTATTTTTGTTTTGGATAGTCCATTGATCGAGGAAGGCTTATGTATATAACATCAAGCTACGACCAACAGAAGCGGAGCATTAATGAAAAATGTTGCAAAAAAGGAAAAAAATATTTTTTCTTTTTAGTAGGTTTTTCCTTTTCCTCAAATTAACGCAAGTAATACAGCTAGCTTTTATATATATTTATAGATTCCCCAATCTTGGTCTTTTTTTTAATCCACAACCGGGTAGCATTTAGCCTTCATCACACCTGATGATAAGTGGTGATAAGGCTGAAGATGGAAGCGCACTTATCCCGGAATCCTCAATTACTGAGGAACTGGCTATTTTATCTCTAACTGCCGGAACACAATAACGCTGAAAACTAATTATTTGCCGAAAATTAATTGTTATGGCGTCAGACTTAGATAAGATGGTGGTAGCTAGCTAGGCGGACTAAGAACAACCACCAACCAAACCAAATACAATTATGTACCCCCACTGGAAATCGAACCCGGGACCTCTGGGTCTAAAATCAGTGGTTGAACCACTAGACCACAGAGGTGGTTAAAAATCCAGTTCAATCAATTCCACTGATAAATACGAAATAACAACGGCGAAACAGGATTCGGCTCAAATTCGTATCTGTACTCCCTTTAGTAATTATACGAGGCACCGAAGTTCGAAAAATATGGCCGCATTTTAAAAGGTAAACGAAATACCTACAAAGCAATTAATACGTCGTAAGCCAGAAAGTAATTTGTTTCTATTTGTTCGAGTATTTTGCCTGTTGCCTTTCTAAAGTCGAGAGAAATAAAATACTTCTACATTTTTTCAGTAGGTACCTAGTTGTAATGAATTGACTATTCTAAATGTTGTAGCTTTATTGTTTGTGTAATAATATTGCTTTCATAAACTTTAACCAGAAAACAGAGGACATTTTTTATAGTAGTTATAACAAATTGAGATTTTAAATTATTTTTATGCATTTTCCTATAGGTATAACAAACTTATTTTTAAAATAGAATTTTATCATTTTATTGTTGTTGGAGTGTTTAACCATCTCTGCAGACTATCGCGTGGTATCAGACCCACCATTTTATATAAGTCTTGCGATATTACAACGATGTTTTCAGCTTTGTTGTGTTCCGGCAGTTAGAGATAAGATAGTCTGTTCTTCAGTAATTGAGGGTTTTAGGAGTAGTTTGCTATGATACCTTCAGTCTTATTATCACTTACTTAACATCAGGTGTGATGAAGGCTAAGTGCTACCCAGTTGTGAATAAAAAAAGGTGTCGGCATGATAAGAATGTAAATTTTTCGCTAGCTTACAAACACCAATTAACATCACAATGACATACAAAAATGTTATTCCGAGATAAGTAGCCTAATTATATCATAAATTTAGTATTTATACACTGAAAACACACAGACCAAGACAAATAGACATGTTATCGAACCCAGGGTGCCTACAATCACAGATAATATATACAATCAACTCTTATTGCGATTATGTTTAGGACCTAAACTGATCTGCTTCGCTTATTCGTACCACGACAGCTTAATATCAATGACAGCGATTCAGTTATCATTCAATGACATTTCACAGCCGCTAAGCTGTCAAGAACTCTTATTTGACTTATAGCTCGGCCAAGCTAACATGACACCTGCAGGTTATACCCCTCCCTCTCACGCTCCGGGCATGACAGAATCGAGTGAAAGAGACGGGTAGAAGAAATAAGGACACAAATCGTTCGGTCATTCACATTTAGCAATTCATTTGCGATCCAGTTTTTAGACGGTCATAGTACGAAAGAATAAAGCAATTCATTTTAGGAACCTATTCTGCATCGCGCTATTTTTGAATCGCTGTCATCAGACAGTCCTGGGTGCCTACCATCAGGTAGGCACCCAGGACAGCTCAGAAGGCGGATATCCGTAGCCCTGCGCTAAATCAGTTGTCAAATTATTTGTCTTACGTTCGTATAGCAGAACTTACCAAAAGAAAAAAAACAAGTTTCCATCACATTATTAGTTGAAATAAAACCCACTCCCCTTGTCTCAAGTCAAGACCAATAATCCTTACCACTGCACCAAAGAGTCACTCATTATATTATAACAAATCAATCGATCGCCATGGTTTATTCAAGAGGAGAACAAGTTTTGTCACCAGGGTAAAAGTTATATCTTGCTTACAACTCGTGGGATTGGGTTTTTTTTAGGTAGAATTAGTTAGGTTTTCATTTGTAAAAACACAAATGTGTCCCACAAATAGGGCATATCCCTATAAAGTTCTAGAACATTTGTAAGTAAGTACTTCTCTTTCCTTCGCCATTTTAAGATTTCGATTTTTTTATTCGAGTCTCATCACTGCACAAAATAAAGGAGATTGTTCGTTTTATGTTCTTATTTTATTTTTATAAACTAAAGTATTTAGTCGTTCCTTTCATGTATTTTTTATTTCATTTAAGTGTTGTTTTTTAAAAGGTATTATACTAAAAACTATGCTATATATGCTAAATGAAAAAATAATATGCTAAACAGAAAGAAGACATTATGCCAAATTTATCATATTAAATGCTAAATTGTCAACACTGAGTACGTTTTTAGTAACTAAATGAAATAAATGCTATTACACCTTCTAATTAGGTTTCTAACTAGCATTTAGCGGTCAGTAACCGTACTTCTTTCTAATTAGCTTACTTTTTAGAATGCTATTACATTTGACTGAATTCAGATGCTAATTCATTTAGACGTCTAAATTCAGTAAGGTGTAATAAGCCTTTTTTTATAGTGAGGGGAATGCTTTTACGCATACCCCGTCCACGTTGGTGTGCGGACGGTGATTATGTGGGACTCGCCTAGCCGCTTCCTGATCCTCCATCCAGTCGCAGAGACTCGATGGGGGTCAGAAAGGAGGAATACCCACTAAACCCCTCACTACTTGCTCTCACCGCCGTCGGTGGAAGTCGTAATGTGGAGGGCCCGGTATGGCAAGCTCCCCCTAAGGTGTAATAAGCCCTTGTCTATACAGCCTTGTTTGCCGTACTCTATGCAATTCCATGAATTTATTAGCCTGATTTTTTATGTTACAAATAACTTATTTGATTTAATCTGTTTCTAAAATCGCATTCTTTAAAAAACAATGTTTTAGAAATTAAAGTAATAATTCTTCGATATTAATTAGCAAAATAGGCTGTATACACTTCTGTGCCTTTGCCTACATATACCTTTAGTAATTAAATGTCCAAAGAGATACCTACAGATTTTGACCCCTCCTATTCCTTTTTATTTAAATTTCATTACGACCCTAGGGCCGCCATATACTACTTTCAACCCGCATTTTAGGCAAGCTATGAGTTACTTTCAGTTTATGAGATATGAAAAGATATTTTGTCAACTCAACAAATAATACGATATATTGTATGTGTGTACTGCACCAAAAGTTCGGTCAATAATATTTCATTGTTGATCGATGCAATATTGGTTCAAGTGTTTCCTTTTAATTAAAACGTTGTAAAAACGAAGTTCATACAGCACTGTGAGAGTGCGAAGAGGTTTCTTTTTGTCGGCAATGAAGTTGGATGCAGTCGCCTGCAGTCGACCGCAATCACAAGCACGCAGTAATCCGAAATTGATTGGACAATTTCAAATGCATCGAAGCGAGACTCTCACTTCGAATTTCTATCGAATTTTTTTGAATTCCACGTTGAATACTTGCATTTGCAGATGACTCTGTGTTGCACTTCTATCTGATCCTAAGAGGGAATTTTCTTACATTTGTTTAAGTGTTATTGGACATTTCTAGACTCCGGTGATCGCTTTGGGAAAAGATTTCGTCTTGATATACCAACAGTAGGTACCTATTGTAAAACTTTTGTACTTTAAAAGAATAATAATATGCTATAAGGTTATTCATTTTTTTAATCATGTTAGTGGATAAATGTTATTCAACACAAGTTAATCTTAATCTCGAATTTTGAACTTCGGATAAGAAAAAGAAAGATAAAAAATACTTACTTTATTGTGATTGTAAATATTAAAGTTTGGATGGAGCTGCACGGAATTTGGCACAGAGGTAGATGGTAGTCTAGAATAGCACTAGCTACTTTTTATTCCCACGGAATAGACGGATAACCACGTGGGTGAAACCTTGGCTTGGTAGAGAAAGTATGTTTTAATTGATTTCGTAAAAGGAGGTTATCAATTTGACCTGTAGGTAGGTACTTATGTATGTGATATTGTTGGAATTGGATAATATTTGAGAAAAGCGTTCTAGTTGGGCTTTCAAACACGTGTGCTAAATTTCGTAAGTGTAGATATGTATGTATGTTTATATGAAGTTTGTAAGATCAGATAAGAAAAGATATTCATTTATTTCATAGAACACGGTACAAAAAGTTGGTTGATGTCAATTTGTAATAGTTGAGCTCATATTCGACTGTCAAGACGGCATAGAAAAGTTTACTTAATTTACAATATGTTTTTATATATGTATGTTTTATAGATGTGTACAATCATTGACATAAAACCACTTTTTACGGATAAAAAATTTACGTACACTTAAGCACATAATCTAAGATGTGCTTAGACACAGCCGTCTCTATCGTCTTCTACAAGCCATGCTATGATACGGAACGGCAACATTGCTGTGAACCGGTTTACTCCTCTGAGTACTAAATCCTATGGAGGTGGCATACCTACGAAAAAGTGAAGTGTAACTAAGTCACAATGTAAGAAAATCTTGGAATTCAATTTTAAACTACTTCTAATTGTCGTATTAATCGGTCCGTCAAAATCGGTCCAGCCGTTTCAGAGATTAACCGGAACAAACAGACAGACAGACAAAAATTGAAAAACATGTCATTTTGGTATATGTACCGTATATTTAATCATATGCACGTAGTAAAAAGCGGTTATTTAATGTTACAAACAGACACTCCAATTTTATTTATTTGTATAGATGTATAGAAGATATGCCATCTCCATAGGATTCAGTACTCGAGGTTTACTCGCTGTTTACCTGTCAAACGGTGCAAACGATGTCAAATCGGTTCACTTAAAACTACGTTGCCAACTTTATGCGCATGGCTTGTAGAAGACGATAGAGATGGCTGTGGCTTAGATGTACAATCAATATGCCAAAAACATATTTTTTATAAGTTAACCTTTCATATTACTGATTAAATATCTTAGATTGCTGCTAAGAACTGCGATACCGTAATCAAAAGCAATAGCATTGAACACATTTATGTCATTCGTATAAATCACAAATCATAAATGTACGTGTCGCCTAATACATTTGTATAGAATCATTTCAAAGAGCATTTTGTATCCATTTTCCACGCATGAGGAAACACGGGATGAATAAAATTCCTTTTCACAATTTGTCAATATAATCTTTTGCGGGATTTACAGCGCACCAAACGGACATCGTAATAAATGTTCTCGCAATTTTTCATTTATTTCCAATTTCCTTTTAATCATAGCCATTTATTCGCTTCTATTATAACGTTGTCATAATACGCTGATTTTATGTTATTTTGGAACCTTTTAGATAGCTATTGTTATTTATAAATAAAATATAGTAACGTATCTGCATTTAAGATTACATAGTAAATCAAGCGGGGGCGGCCAGCCGGCGGATTGTCCCCGCCGCGGTGAGTTGTGTTGTGTAGGCAAGAGAGATTATATGTGAGGAGCTATAATCCTATAATGCCTGTGATCAAAAAGTGATTTGTTAACCTTTGGAGGTTAAAAACTAACCGACGAGGATGGGATTCGAACCCACGCGTGCAGAGCACATTGGATTAGCAGTCCAACGCCTTAACCTCTCGGCCACCTCGTCACATAACGCAACTGCTAATTAAATGATATCATTTTTAAACATGCGCTGATCATGCATAAATTATTATCATTAAACACACGTGTGAAACTATTTAATTGCGCTTTATTTTTCTGATAACAATAATATAACACATTGTTATTTTTCTATTCACCGTAAAACATATTAATATATAAATTCTCTCAGTGTTGACAATAACGAGTCTAAAAATCAGTGAAATAAAATTATAAGTAATTCAGCAACACGTATTCTAGCCGTAATTAGTCAAAAACATTTGCAACCGCAAGCGATTTTAAGCTCTTTGTGAAAACAACGCATAGTTAATTCTGTCCACTGTAGTGTGTAATAAAAACAGCTGAAATGTAAAAAGAAAGGTTTTCAATTTACAGTTCAAATTCCAGAGAATGATGACATCGTCAAATTAATTAAGATTTAATGGCGTTAAAAAATGTGTTGCCATTAAATTATTTTTACTTAATTTGCATTCACAATGCAATTTTTATTATTGAAATAAATGAAAGATAAATATTATGAAAATATTGAAAATGAAGTATTAGAAAACTCGACCCGTCTCACAATTTAACTGTGACTTGTGAGACGGGTCGATTTTTCTAATAGGTACTTCATTTTCAATACTGTCTTGGTATTACTTTGAATATTGTGGCAGATTTACTTTGATTCAGTAGCTGGCGCCAATTTATAGTGCCTCGAAACGGTACTAGTAAATAGGCAGCCGTCAACCAAAACGGCTGCCTGGCCAGTGGTGAACTAGTACGAAAACAAAAACGTTTACACTAAGCCAGCGCTGGACTAGTACGAAAAAAAAAACGTTTACACTTATCCAGCGCTGGATTGATAGATAGAAAGATAGAAAAGTTTGTTCACTATATACACATATGAAATTATAATAAAAAACAAATAAACAAAAAGAACAGACCTACAAATTAACTTATAGCTACGAGATTTTTTTGTATCTACATCGGGTATTACTTAGAGCCAACGCGCACTTGTGATTTTTATTCGAACGATAGTTTAGTCGGAATCGTAAGACGATCGTGATCAAACTGTCGGCCGATAGTTGGGCGATAGTTTAGTTGAATGCAGTGAGCGCGCTCACATAGTCCTTCATGCATATCTAGAAACTAGACATCAAACTTAAATCGATCGATTCGGTATGTATTTAACTCATTTTTCGGTAAAATGTCATTATTAGTACGTATAGGGGCGATATACTCCTACCGAGGATGACAGCGATATCGCGTACCGACTCGGTATCGCTACCGAGTGCGACAGCGCTATCGCTTATATTTGAGCAACTTTACTAGGTGCAAAGCCAATAATGGACTGGCTTAGAGCCTGCGCCCACTTGTGATTTTTAGTATTTGCGTGCACATTACCGACCGGCCGATAGTTGTGCGATAGTTTGTTCGTACAAACTATCGGCCAGTCATTTTCGATAGTTCGTTCGGTCGATAGTTTAATCGTCAATGCGCGCACTGCCATATAACTCTATACTGAATCCGAGCCGAGAACGATCAAACAATCGCCCGATTAAAAATCACAAGTGCGCGCTGGCTCTAAGGAAGGCTAATGCCCCAGCAGTGGGAACATTAAAGCTGCTAATGACGCAATAATTATTTTTAATACAATACCTAATATTTTATATCGCAACTCGCAAATCGCAAATCGCAACTCGCCAGGAAAGAATAAAAATTCCTATTTCGCAACTGGTTGCAAAACTCAGTTGCCATGGCGGCCGAAAGGATTTTTAAGGCGCTACTCGGAAAAATATGGACATTTTGATTTAAAACTATCGTACGGTTACAGTTGTTAAAAATCTGGTAATAAGATATATATTTCTTCATACCTTTATCTAGAATCGTATAGTTTCAAAAACACGATTTTATGATTTTGCCTCGACACTTTTTATTTTCGAAAAGACCTCTAAAAAATACGAAAAGTGAAGATTATTCTTATATGGGGTTACTTACACTATTGGAAATTGGTTTAATTAGTGGGCACCAATAATATTGAAGATCGTATAGAAGCATTTTTTTTAAATCGCTGTAGTTTTTTAATACGAAGTGATTTTGTGTTTTTTTTGCCTAATCTGCAAAATCGGTCTCGCTCCCGCGCGCGTCGTTTTCTCATTGCTATCTCGCTTCAGCTCATTTTTTCCGAGTATCGCCTTAATACGCAATATGGATATTTATTAACAAACAATATAACACTTGAATAAACTAAGTATGTTAAGTGTAGCGAAATGTCTAGAACAGTAAATCCAGTTGTTCTCAAAGTGAAAGATAATGCTCCTTGGGGACTACAAGGTCTGCTACAGGCCCCCCTGTTTAAATTACTTACTTATTATAGGCAGTTTTGCAATTACTATTTCTTGGTTACGAAAAAAATAAGGGCTCATTAATTCATTATGTTATTAGCGGTATGGTCGCACCAAACTGTGCGGAGACCACAGTTTGTGAAGCCGTGAAGGTTTTTTTTCATTTGGCATTTCTCTAAAGTTGCTATAGCTCCAAAAGCGCAAATTCTGTTTGTTTACATACTCTCATACGAAAATGCGTCACAAAAAAAGTGTTGAAAAACGCTCAAGAGAGAGCTGGCTAGGTATAACTACTTCCTCTTATCATAGTTTTTTTCACCTGTTGGATTATTCGGAGATTATAAGGATGAAACTTGATACGCTTTAACAGAATTTACCTGACTTTTTTGATGCCCAGCTGATGCTGTGATGTTCCTGGCAGATTATTTCTCTTCTTACGCAATTGATGTTTTCCCAAGTGATTGCCAAGACTGATTTATGACTGATCCTATGTCTCTGAACTTCTGTTGTAGTTATTGTTGTTGTTCGGCTGTTAGCGAGCTAGCAAGTGGCGTCGTCAAGCCGCAAAACCGTCCATCGATAGCCACGCACGACCACACTGGCAGTGACTGACTAAGAAAAGAAAATCCTGAAAAAAAATGTCACCTCGTTAAATTTACTGAGTTATTGTTGGCCAAGTAAGCGGTACGCTCCTGCCCACTGACTCATGGCACCGCGTAAATTCATTCAAAGAGTAAAAACTGCCCGACCAACACGAATTTTGTTTTCATGAAACGGGCAATATTCGTTTTTGCGGCCCTCCAATTTATGTAGGTATTAATTTTATTCGTCCGTGGTTTGGACAGCCCTGATTTCAACTATTCGCCAAACAGTACTTTCAGGTATAAAACGGCGGAAAATGACAATAAAATTCAGTTACGGTTTCATCATGAAAATCGCATTCTTCATCTTCGCTATCCTGGTCTTGGTGAGTTTAATTTTTAATCTAAGTCTAACTCATCCAAGTATACATACAAATAATCATCATCAGCCGTTATATATAGTCCCCTCTGCTGGGGCACAGGCCGTCCTTATGGATGGATAAGGAAACTGACTCGCAGTATTATCTAGATTCTAGGAGATAGGTACTTACCTAACTATCCCATTAGGTCAAATATTTGTTTGTATATATTTAAAACGCGTATTATTAAGTAGTACCTATTTGCAACTTCGATCAACCCGGCCGGTGTGTCAAAAACGGCCGAGCGAATAAGAGCGCACGTAAAAGGTGCACTCTTATTTCATATTGTTTGCTGTAATTTTTGACGTAAGATCGTAACATTTGCAACCATTTTCTTCGTTTAAAAAGACATTCGGCGTCATATTTTATTGTTTTTGTGCGTAAGGCGTCATGTTGTGGTATTTAATAACTGATACTGTATTTTAATAAATATCACTGTATATATACTTATCACTGGTTTGTAAATTAAAGTCCGACCAGTCCCATGATTCACAAACCGTCGAAATGCTCCAGACAGCGAAAAGTATGCGCTGTCTCTGTCATTCACTAATACTCAGTATAGAAACAAAGTCAAAGCACAGAATTCGTATCCGATTCCGTTTCCGACAGTTTGTAAATCAGGGGACCCCAAGGGGACCCCTATTAGTTTTGTGTGATCATCACTGGCAGCCTTTGCGCTATCTACACTGCTGGGACCACACTGTGGTTTTCCTTATGGATGGATAAAGAGATTGGGCTATGATGACCCACCACCTCTAACGCGGGCTCAATGCGAAATAAAATTAAAGTCTTAAAAAAATATCTGTTTGCTTGTTGTAGATCGGCGCTGCCTTCGCCCGTAAGTATTCTTTTTTTCTTTCTTTGTCTTGTTTTAATTTTATTATTAATTGCACAAACAAAAAAAGGTGGACTTAATGCCATGGCGAGTGCTTTAATCATTCGAGGCAATGCAAATAGCTTCCAGTACAAGGCTTGAATAAAACTTTTCTCACGAAATGCGAGGAAATACATTTTTTTGTTAACATGGAATGTTAACCAGAGCATGAGTGAGTACATATTATTTTCATGTCAATTATTTATTTTAACTCATTGTTCAAAATTTATAATTATAATCATTATTTATTTACATAGAATTTAGATTTCATAAGTTAAACATTAATGTCAAAATTAAATGATTCATATAAATTGACTGGTAAAGAATGTCTAAGGGCATTAAGTCCGCCATTATTTTGCTGTATATGCAATAAATAATTAATAAAATCAAATACTTAAATAAATTATTACAATTTTACAAATTTACGATGGTCATGTAGAACAAATGAAAACACAATAAAACGTAAAGCAGAAAATAAACTTTGGGGCTCGATTAATTTAAGTATCATTTGTCCATTGGTCCATTATTGTTGACTTTCAAAAAGTATAATAATAATAATACTATAGTAGAACTCCCATTTCCTACTAAACTTAAAAGGTTAAGTTAAGTTTATTTCTTTTATTTTCATTTTCACAATTTTAATGTTCTTTTTTTTGTTCTTACAGAAGAAGCAAATGATGGTAAATATCTTATAAATATCATATAAATGCGTGTGGTAATTTTTTTTAAATTTATTAATAATATAAAACAAAATATTTAGTTATCCACTCAATGGTTCCTTGCCTCCCAGAGGCAAGTATTTTTACCCGCCCCAATGGTTTCTTGCCTCTTGGAGGCAAGCTGACAGCTAATTAAAATACTTTTCAACACACTTGCTCATAAAGTGAGCCTTATTACATCGATCTTAGGGCCATAAACCGAACTATAACCCACGCGTGCATAATAATATTACAGTACTAGTTGCGTAATAGAATTATCCCTACAAAGTTAAGTAAGTACCTAACTGCAAATTATATGCGAGTAAACAGAGACTTTTCAATTTAACCGGGTAATACAGTATCCCTACAAAGTTAAGTTAGTACCAAACTGCAAGTTATATGCGAGTCAACAGAGCATTTTTAATTTCAGCGGGTAATAGATACAGTTCTTTTTTTGTAACAACAAAGAGGTTTTATACGGCTGAAAATCCTTTTACGTTTTTAGAATAAATAAATGTGTCCCTAATTAAGACAAAAAACATAATTAAGTATATTATTATCAAATTATTTATAATTCACAATAATTTGTTATAAAACATTTGCATTTTATCACTATTATTATACTTAATTATTTTAAAGTAGGCTGTATGGCTGCATGTAATCAATCACCTCACATTTGGCGCGTGCAACAAAAAAAAAACTTGCGCGCTTTTTCCTTTAATTAATATTAGGTTAATACAATATGTATGCAATAAATGTTTGTTTTTCCTCGCAAGTGTGTTGAAAAAGTGCGTATGAAACTCGTGAGCAACTTACTCACTAGACACTCGGCTGATTTACGCCCTCGCCTGCGGCTCGGGCTGCAACCCACAGCCTCGTGTATAATGAGCAACCTAAGCTCACTTGTATCATAATATACTATTAATTAATTGTGTCAAATCACTCTCTGTTCCTATCCAACTTATACCAATCTTAATCTAGACACCTTATTTTAAACGTAGAACAAGAAATTGGTCCATTTTAATAAAAATTTGGCGGATTATATTCGATTGAAGTTCGCCGACTTGCTTGCCTCCAGGAGGTAAGGAACCATTGCGTGATTTAGGCAATGTTAGCTAAGTATGGAAAAATAAAATATAAAAAAATAATTAAATATATTGTACTAAATATATTGTAATACATTAACATATACTTGTTATGCCCTCAATACCCATAAAGAGTATATATTTAAAATTTATATACTTACAAAAAAGAAGTCGATACGAAATCGATCCATACTTTTGTAGCCCGTAAGGGTGATTCTTTACTTACATTTTTATATCTTTGATTAAACAATATTTTTCTAGAGGAGAGTTATCTTTTTTTACTTTTATCTAATAACAACATTGTAAACTATTATTAAAACACAAATTGGTCTGTAATAATTGTTTATTTATTAGTATTTATTGCATGTTTTAAAAAGAAATCGGTAAAATATTTCCTTTTCTGCTATTTCAACTCGCTGTTTCTAATTAAATCGTAATGAAAATCCATCTACATGTTATACAATCTTATTGCAAATTTAACTAGCATTATAAATCAATAATTTGTTTTTATTAAATCCTTCTAGTTTTTGAGTAAAACTTAATTTAAAGCCGAGCGAGCGAAGCGGAGCGGAGCGGAGCTGTGCTGAGGAACCATTGCCCCGGATTGAAGGTCTCATTTCTTTTTCAACCCGATTTTAGGACAAACTAGTTTTTCCTAGGTCAAACTAGTTCATCGCGTTTACATTTCAGACAGCGACTTTGCCTCGGAAGACCTGTAGATGTAGAACATGACACAAAAAAAATAACCACCATTTTAACCAATCACGTGTTCTACAGGACTTCCGAGGCAAACTCGCTCTCTGAAATGTCAACGCGATGAACTAGTTTGGCCTAGGAAAAACTAGTTTGTCCTGAAATCGGGTTTGGCCGGTAAAATATATACAGTATTATACAAAACTTTTAGCCCAAACAAAGTTCCAAAGTCAAAAATTGTGTTCCAAACATTTCCCTCTATATCTCTTCGTTGACTAGATATAATATAATAAAAAAAATAACTTTCGCCGTAATTCAATTCACATCTTAGATTTCTGCGCGAACTGTTCATTTAAATAAAACACTTTCTCGGATTTTGCACGCATTTATTTAACAACTTGGTTAAATTTGCTTGTTACAAAATAAAAAGAAAATCTATTATTTTTGCACATTTTGGATAATATTTTTATCTGGATGTGGCAAGTCGGAATACTGTTTGGTCATGCCAAGAAACGTTGCTGTTTGATTTTCTTGATTGCTGTTTGGGTGTTTTAATACAATATCTATTGTATAATTAGTGCATATAAATACGTGATCATTGTTGGAAATTACTTATGAAACCTTGGATCTCGAAAGATTTGGATTCCCGAAGGAGGAACACTGCGTCAGCGATGGATTCGTGCGATACCTCGAGCCGACTGGGAGCTTACAACATCAGTAGGAGTGTTTAATAAACATTTTCGTGACTGTGATATAGTTAAAATAAATCAACCCTTAGTTATGTACGCGTATTATTTGATTTTGAGGCGCTATAATCAGGAATTCATCTCATCTCATGCATACAAGAAATTAGGATTAGTGGTACGACATTGACATTTATGACGTTGCCAATCCGAGCAGCATGGCCTGTAGGAGCGCAAGCAGCCGAGAAATAATAGCGGGCCATGGTTTTGGCATATCAACATTCATTTTTAAATTTTATATAGATATTGTTTTCTTTGGTCACAGCTAGATGGCGCTGATAGTCGATTAGAACGCGCTAACGTTTGGCAAACATAAAATACTGTTAAGGGAGTGTATTTAAATTGAAACTTTAAAGTTAAAAAATAATTATATGATATAACTTAAATTGTTGTTATTGTTGAATGTTGTGTTACACCAAAGATGGGCGATTGTTACTGATTCCAAAAATCGAACGGTTTGATTGATACTACTAATATTAACAATCGAATACTAAAACAATCGATCGCTAGTTCGCAAATTCGAATGAAACCGCTAGTTCATTCATTCATTTTGCCATACAAAATTGGTCTTTGTTTCTTGTAAAATAAAGTCTACTTTTAATTGATATTCGAAGTAACTATCGAATGGTCTGGTTCTGTCTAGCCAGCGTTTCGACGCTTCTCCTAACGACTCCGTAGCTTAGTGGTTAGATCATTCACCCGGACAGTGGAGAAAGGTCGTGCGTGGGTTCAAGTTCCATCGGAGCTAGATGTGAGACGGGTCGATTTTTTCTAATACTTACTTCATTTTCTATAATAAAAATTGCTCACTACATAGACTTTACTTTGATGAGGTTACGGTTATTCGAATATATAAACTAGTAGTAATGAAATTCGAATCGAAAGGAATGAGACGACGCTATACATTCTTATTTGCTTCTCGCTTTTTTCAAATTCGAATGATTTGTAAGGTTATTCGAATAATTCGAATGACTTCAACAATCGAATAATTCGAATAATATCATTCACAATCGCCCATCTTTGTGTTACACTAATGATAGGATAGATGCGAATTGCGAATTAAGTACATATATGACGTAATATTTTATTTAATTAATTTTAATTTAAAAAAAATTGTTCGTCGAATTTTATTTAACGAATTACGAAATCGTTTTCAACTTTTCATTGAAAGTTAAGTTAGTCAAGAAGTTTTATTTTCTTTGGTTTATTATAATATAATAGGAAAGGAGTTGTTTAGAATTTTGGTTTATAGTCTAGATTTCTAGAAGAATTTTTGAAATTTACGACTTTGAACGGCATGGAATGTAACAGTTTGACACCGGGTTTTTTTAGACTAATTCGACCCTGCTGAACTCGATTTTGCCCGGTGACATTCCAATTCCCCCCCCCCCCTTCCCCCCTTTTTCATTGGAAATATGTCCCTCGCCACGGTTTATTCCGTTTTGTACAAAAACTTTAGATCTATATGAAAACTGTCAATGGCAAAATTAATCTACATTAAATTACCTACCACATGGTAAAACTTTTATTTTATTAAGTCTTATAGTTTTTGAGTAACATCCACCCAAATTTCAAAGTTTTTTTTTATAATTTTAACTATATTTTCGCCATTTTATAGGGAAACCGCTGAATTTGGAACAAAGTGATACATGACATACCTATCCTACTAATATTATAAATGTGAAAGATTATTTAGATGTTTGGATGTTTGTTACTCAATCACGCCAAAACGGCTGAATGGATTTGGCTGAAATTTGGGACACAGATACTTTGTAGCCTGGAGAGGAACATAGGCCTTTACTTTTTATCCCGGAAAAATATCATATTCCCGCGGGATAACGTCGTAAAGTCCACGCGGGCGAAGCCGCGGGCGGAAAACTAGTACAATATAAGAACAAAATATCTTAATTTTAAAAGTGACACTTAACTCTTAATAACATAATTATGATTATAATCCTCCCATAAGTGTTATTGGAGTAGGTACTTAGATATAAATAATTATATGAGCTTAGTAAGTATTTACACCAATAGTAGTACCAGCAGTTGTCCGACGAACACCAGCTTCCATGGACACCTTAGCATTTTTTATGTGCCGGATAACCTCAAACACTTTCTGTTTTGTCTACGGCTTTTTTCACTGTCCCTTGTTGAGCTTCATAGAATTTAGACAACTCCGAATAGTAACTGTCCTTAAAATCACTTAATTCACACGCTAATTCCACAGTACCCGTTGAATTGCAATTGTTTTGATTGTATTTTTCGCAAACACTTGTCTTGCAGTGCACGCCTCCATTGTTGTTGTTGTGACTCAACAGCGCTGCGCGCGGCAAGACTGGGAACTAATTAGACAGATTGCCGCGTCATTTTACAAACGGCGTTTGGCTCATTTCGGCTCTATAGAAAATGACGAGGCATTTTACAATTTGCCTTCGGCAAATTGCAAGACAGCGACCGTTTCGAAACTGTCGACGCCGTTTGTAAACAGACGAATTGTACGATTTGCCTGCGACATGTGCACTAATCAATCTTGATATATTAACCTACAAAATAAGACCCTATTTACAGTCATACGAGTTTTTGTTCACCTTTGACAACTTACAGCGCCGAACTTGCGAACATTGAACAACAATTAACCCTGTTATTTTAATTTTTAGTTTTTTGCATTCACAATGCAATTTTTATTACTGAAAAATGGAAAATGAAGTATTTAGAAAAAATTGTGAGACGGGTCGATTTTTTCTAAATACTTCATTTTCCATTTTTCAACAATTAACCCTCATAAACTACCTACTTTATATTTCGTAGTGATAGGTTTCTAAAGATAAGCAAGCAAATCTTGTACAAGGTGCTAGTCAAAGATATATTATATGTACTAACACACGTACTAGTTCACTAAAGTAGTTTGAGAAAGAAGTTTTGGTGCAGGTATAGGGATCTGTAAAGAAAAGAGGCCTCAATTTAGACAATAGTATATTTTAATCGTCATAGATTGTGTTTATTGTTTTATGATAATAAAAAAAATATAAAATTTCCGACTTAATATTATCATTACATTTATTGCACATTTGCAGTAACATTATTATGGCATACTCCCCGACAGAAACAGCCAGATGTGCAAGGTTGCTTCACGTCTCTGCGGCAAATGCAAGCTGCCGTTTTACACCCTGCCTTACAGCCGCATGTAAGGAGGTCTTTGCAGGCCTTGGGAACAGCCTCTAAGGTTATAAGAATGGGCGTGAGCTTATCCCCTTCTTGCTGCCAGCCGTAATCCGTTGGAGAAAGCAGTTCTAATTCTCCAACATGTGCATTTCTCCAAATAAAAGTTTGGTAATGCGCTCGACGGATATGAAAGTGAGCAGCATCTGAAGTTGGTGGCAGTGCTTCAGGAGATGTGGCTTTAGAAAATAGAACGTGCCTGGCTTGGTCGGCTGTATTTATAGACTCTATCTTATATAGCTTTACCAGAAAACTCTCTGCGTCAGCAAGAGTATTTTCGTTGAGAGGGGGAAACTCCTAAATACGAAAGAAGATGTCCATGTACCTCAAATACTTTTAAGGCCTGTGATTTGCTAATTCCACTTAGGTATGATGTCACGTCTGAGCCAGTCAGTGCGTGCAGCGCTGGTAATTTTTTTTTTTCGTTTTCAGAAATATTTACAGCAACATCGTGGATTGGAATATATTTTCTCGCAGAACTTGTCCCAGCCATCATCCATATTTTTTTTGCGGATATCCGTCCACGATGATGCAATAGTAAAGTAAAGACATCAGCTGTATAGGTACACGACAAACGTTGAGTTCATTCACACTTTCTTGAAAAAACAAAACTAAATTAATTGCACCGTATACGTGATAATTATTTCTTCCTAGAGTTCTAATATAAATAATTAGTAATACATTTTAAAGTTAAAAGCAAGCGAGCGACCAATTACGTACGTACCTACTCTGCAGCACGGCACGCGACTCAATGAAAACAAAAAACATACAGACCTACGAGAGGCGCGAGATATCGGGTACTGAAGAAGCGGGCGGGAGGGTGTACTTCACGCCCACGCAGCTAGATAGACGGTACCTCTTAAGTGTTTTCGATTTTTCATAACATGTTTTATTGGATTATAAATAGTTAAATATTATTAAGACTAAATTTAAGTACCTACATAACTTTAAAAGTTTAGTGTGTTCTCAAACATACGTAATTATAGATTTGCCGTTACGAACTGTAGAATGTATATAAAAACTCTCAATGACGTCCATGACGTCTTGTTTTGTACGTAAATCTATCAGGATTAATAAGTCAATACATTATTTTCATCCAAATTTAGCCATTTCCCTATAAATATAGCATAAATAAAGATAATATTCAAAATTTGGAAAAACTACAAAGTTTGGGACAGTATTACTCAAAAACTATAAGTGCTATAAAAATAAAACAAACACCGTTTGGTAGGTACTTTAATGTAGATTATTTTGTCATAAATAGTTTTCTTCTAACTTTAACAGTTTTTGTACAAAACGGAGAAAACCGTGGCGAGGGACATATTTCCAATGAAAAAGGGGGGAAGGGGGGGGGGAATGGAATGTCACCGGGCAAAATCGAGTTCAGCAGGGTCGAATTAGTCTAAAAAAACCCGGTGTCAAACTGTTACATTCCATGCCGTTCAACATGAAAAGGATAAGGCTTTTCAGATTATTCTAGTTTTATTACTTTTATTTTCTTTGGTTTATTTATTAGGAGTTTAGGAGGCGATAATAATAGGAGTTGTTTGTTTAGAATTTTGGTTTTTCGTGAAGTTAACGATCAAAACTCCCTACAAGAATTGACACGTCTGCGAGGTGTTGCTCATGTACATAGAACATTTAACTAAAAAGCTTAAAATAAAAAAAACTAATTTAAAAAAACTAAAAAAACCCGTCTGCGGAGCAAAAAACTAAAAAGAAAAAAACCAGCAAAAAAAGATCGATTGTGGATTGAATATGTTCTTAGTTCTTACTAGTAAATTGTATGCAGCGTTATATATATTAGGTACTTAATACAAATTTTAAGTAAGATAATTCTTGGAAGCAGGCGGGATCCATGACATTTTTATAGATTTTATACGCAAATGGATCACGCTTGCTTCCGAGAATTATCTTACTTAAAATTTGTATTAAGTACCTCATATATATAACGCTGCATACAATTTACTAGTAAGAACTAAGAACATATTCAATCCACAATCGATCTTTTTGCTTGTTTTTTTTTTTTAGTTTTTTGCTCCGCAGACGGGTTTTTTTAGTTTTTTTAAATTAGTTTTTGCTTTAAGAGCCATTTAGCAATTTGCAATTATAAATGATTAAATTATTAAAATACAAGCATCCGTTTTTTTCCGGATCGGTAAAATTCAGTGTAGTGCACAAACGCCCTTACACACGACGTTTTTTTTACGCGCTCATGACGCGCGTATTTCGTCATCGCGTTAGCGCTATAAAAACGCGATACAAACGCGATACAAACGCGCGTCCTGCCGGCCTAGCATGAGCGGATTATAACACGCGATATGATATAGCACGTCATGCTGTCTTGCTTAAATGCTTACCCCACTAAGGTGTACGCAAGACAGCATGACGTGCTATATCATATCGCGTGTTATAAGCCGCTCATGCTAGGCCGGCTGGTTGCGTTCGTAAAACGTGGCGTTTGTATTGATACAAACACAAGCATCGTGTGTAATGGTGGTATTACACGGTTCACTTCTGCCTTTCAGTTTGGATGAAGCAACCAAATTGAACAATGTGAACGTAAAAGTAATTCATTCAATGGCAATGTTCAACCACATTCAATCGCGTTGAAAGAATTGAGCTTGCTCAATATTTTCACTTTTGCGTTCAACGTTCAATGCAAGTGAACGAAAGTTGAACGTGTAAACATAAGAATTTAATGATTCACTAGTTGTTAATTTTCAATGTGCTACCTGATTGGTAGAAATTTTCAAGCAATGCGACTTGATTGGTTCTCTTTCAATCAATTTGGTTGAATCGTGTAATATCGCCCAAAACGATAGATAATAAAATTTTTGTCTGTTTGTCTGTTTGTCTGTTTGTCTGTTTGTCTGTTTGTATGTTCGCTTTTCACGCAAAAACTACTGGACGGATTTTTACCAAATTTTGTGTAGTAATAACTTATAACCCGGGTCAACATATAGGGTACCTTTTATTGCGGGAAAATTTCTTTATATTTAAAAAAACGTTGATAACGTCTGTTTGTATGTTTGCTTTTCACGCAAAAACTACTGGACGGATTTTTATCAAATTTTGTGTAGTAATAACTTATAACCTGGGTCAACATAAAGGGTACCTTTTATTGCGGGAAAATTTCTTTATATTAAAAAAAACGTTGAAAAACTTATATTTGCGGGCGTCTGTTTGTATGTTTGCTTTTCACGGAAAAACTACTGGACGGATTTTTACCAAATTTTGTGTAGTAATAACTTATAACCTGGTTTAACATATAGGGTACCTTTTATTGCGGGAAAATTTCTTTATATTAAAGAAAAACGTTGACCAACTTATATTTGCGGGCGTCTGTTTGTATGTTTGCTTTTCATGCAAAAACTACTGGACGGATTTTTACCAAATTTTGTGTAGTAATAACTTATAACCTGTGTCAACATATAGGGGAGACCGGGAATGGTTGACAAACTTTTGACTTAAGATCGTATATCTCTGATGTTTAACGTAATATAACAAAAACAAAAGTTGATACCGATAGAAGAACTATTCAGGTATCTAAGATATTAATCTATAACCAATATATTTATCATTATAATACTTATTTACTCGATTTTCTAAACCCCTGATGCTTGGTCGACCTACCCCATATCCGGGGTAAGTTGACTATAAGCAGTAATTAGTGTAAATAAAGAGAATTAGTATAAAATAAAACATTATAATATACTCAATGATAGAAACTTTTTATTTAGTTATAAACAAACTTAAATTTGAGATCCATTCTCGGTTAATAAAAAAAAAATAAAGGTTACAGTCTCTTTTTAAACTATTTAAAAAGAATTTAAATTAACAATAAGTAAGATTAATTTTTGTACTTTCTGTTTCAAACTTAATTGTAACTTGAATTATTCTAATAAATCGCTAATAAAAGATCAAATTTAAGTATGTCTCCTAACAAAATAGGTTGGTTGACTATTAGTGTACTTACCCCGAACAAAATTTGTCAACCCACCCCATGACGCGATTTTGGATTTTAACTGTGTATCATATGCAGACTCTGGCACTTACATGGAACCAATACTGTGTAATATAGAAAAAAACTATCATATTTACATTTGACATAACAACAACATTGTTTCTAACAAACTCATAGGCAAAAAAACAAAAAACTTACAAACGAAAAAAATTACTTATCGAGACCAAAAATACAACATGTGATGCCACTCACGAACGCCGCGCAACTGTGGCGGCTCACTTCGCACAAGTTAGCGGGTCGCGGAAAGGCTTCGTCGCTCGTGATTGGTTGATGAAAAACACGTAAAGGTGGTGAGTTATTGCTGTTTAGTCTACCTGCCCCTATAGCCAACCATCCCCGGTCTCCCCTACCTTTTATTGCGGGAAAATTTCTTTATATTAAAAAAAACGTTGACAAACTTATATTTGTGGGCGTCTGTTTGTATGTTTGCTTTTCACGGAAAAACTACTGGACGGATTTTTACCAAATTTTGTGTAGTAATAACTTATAACCTGGTTCAACATATAGGGTACCTTTTATTGCGGAAAAATTTCTTAATATAAAAAAAAACGTTGACCAACTTATATTTGCGGGCGTCTGTTTGTATGTTTGCTTTTCATGCAAAAACTACTGGACGGATTTTTACCAAATTTTGTGTAGTAATAACTTATAACCTGGTTTAACATATAAGGTACCTTTTATTGTGAAAACATTTCTTGATATCTTATAAAACGTAGACAAACTGACTCCCATTTTGTATGAAATTAACTACAAATGTAAGTTTGTATTAGTTTTTAACCGACTTCAAAAAAAGGCGGAGGTTCTCAGTTCGGTTGAATTTTTTTTTTTTTTTTTTTTTTGATGTTTGTTACCTCATAACTTTGTCAATTATAAACCGATTTTAGAAATTCTTTTTTGGTTTGAAAGCATATAGTTACAAATTGGTCCCATTGTTATACGGTCAGGATCTGATGATGGCATCCTGGAGAAATCAAGGGAACTCTTCAAATATTATAGGCACACCTATAGCGATTTTGGTATTTTCTTAAGTAACTCGTGCCCTTGCTTTCGGTAAGCACCATTTGGTGAAGAGTAACTGATGATGAAGACCACATATGGCCATCGAAAACATTAATTAAATACTAAATATGTTACGGGCGCAATACGATTCCTTTAAGGTTCATAAGTAATTTTCAAGTATTTGCGACTGGTGGTCATCATCTCACGATGATGAGCTGGTGATGGAAGGTACAACTCCTCAATAGTTAGGAGTTGGAGGATAATTCTTTAAATATCGTTGATACGTAAATATTTGTAGTTGTTACCTTTCAGGTTATTTAGTTAAGCTGATGATGGAAGGTAAAACTCTTTAACGCTTAGGAGTTAAAGTATGTTTTTAAGTACTACAAGCGCAAATAGAACTTTAGGTTGTATTCTTTCAAGTAATTTAGGTTAGCTGATTGTGGAATCAAACTGCATAACAGTTAAGAGTTGGAGGGTGGTGCTTGTCTGAGTGTTCTAATTTAGATATGGGCTATAGTCGTTGCACATTAAGCTACCCTTGCTCATTATGCGGTTTCTTATAGTAGATTTCTAACACTAAAAAAGGAAAAATAAACAAAATTTTTCAAAAAAAAATAAACCGCCTTCAAAACAAAACTGCAAACAAAAACTCATTTCCCAAAAACACGTAAAAGTGAAAAATAAATTGAATCATTCAATTCAAAGTACGAAAGTGCGGGACTTTTTCTAATTAATCTTGAACTTACTGATCTGATTGAAGTCGGTGTCAAGCCGAAAGTAACAAGAACGAATACTTAAAATTCAATTTCAAAATTCATTTTCATTTCAAAATAGTGAAACAATAATAAACAATATCTCATGCGCAGAGTGGTGTAAATTGTAACCTATCAAATACATATTAATATTAATATCTATTTGGCTTGACACCGACTTCAATCAGATCAGTAAGTTCAAGATTAATTAGAAAAAGTCCCGCACTTTCGTACTTTGAATTGAATGATTCAATTTATTTTTCACTTTTACGTGTTTTTGGGAAATGAGTTTTTGTTTGCAGTTTTGTTTTGAAGGCGGTTTATTTTTTTTTGAAAAATTTTGTTTTTTTAGTAATTAAATTATAAATAACCATTATTTTTTTACCTTTATTTTTACTGTAAGATCTGAAGTTTGCCAAATTTTATGATTCTAGGTCAAAAGTTTGCAAAAATTTTTTTCCGTGATATTACTTAGACATATACTTAACCAATTTTAGAATATTTTCCATTATTTGTATAATTCAATAATATACCTAATACCATGCTTAAGACAAATAATGAATGAATGATAATGATGATTTTTTGGGGTTCCGAACCAAACTGGTAAAAAGGAACCCTTATGCGACTAAGTCTGTCTGTTTGTCACAGCTGGATATCTCGAGAACTACTAATGATATCAACTTGAAATTTGAAATAGTTTTAGACGACGTTTGCCCAACTATTTTGCAAATAAGAGACAAATAGTAAACTCTTTCAGAAATCATCAACAAAAATTATATTAGTTCCACTATCGGTCAAGAGATGGAGCTGACCAAAACTGCAATATTCTACATCGCGAATTCTCGGACGAATATGCCACGCCGATGAAAACATTTTTACGTTTAAAATGTCCTCCTTCCTACATACTCGCAGGTCGCTTAGGGTGAAGCACAGTTATAGTTTTTTCTATTTTATTCCAGTTCACATTCGGAGTTTCTGATCATCTGATTGAGACAGAGGGGAAAACAGGGGGGTAATTGTCTAAAACAACATCAATCGCAATCGCATTCAGTTTGAAAGATATTGTACGGCCATTGCTGCAGTAATATAAATAATTTTGTCAACTTTCTTCAACAACAAGTGATGGATGTCAAATGGATGTCAAACTGAAAGCGATTGCGATTGATGTTGAGTTAGACAATTACCCCCCGGAACCTCTTTGATGGCTTTCGTTGGCCTTTGTTGGTCCGGTGTGTACGCAGCATTAGCACAGAATATGGCATTAGGCAAGCGCGATTCATCTTAGATCGCATCAACGAACGCTTAGGGGCGTGATAGCGGACAAGCGCTTGCCTATCAATCAATATAAAAAATAAAAAAATACTTTACAGTTTGCTATCACTACAAAGCTACTAACATGATGTCTTCTTAAGTGCTTTTCTGTTGCAGTGATAATCTTTGGAACTAAAACAGTTTTCATACGACAGGACGGACAGTCCATTTTGACAGCTAATTTCGTATTGCAAGTGGCTCCTCTGCCACGGCTGTCACCGGAACAGACAGAAGTGTGGGACTATATTAAATTGCTTACTCTTGACGGCTGACACCCTGAGAAAACTCATAATTTAATTTATCGCAAGGCTTTAGGTCAGCTAAGAGGATGAGGTTACTTCGTGCTTTTGAAACCGATGAGGACCGTGAAGCTTGGTTAACAAGTAATCGCAAGCGCAACACTGAATCCCGCGCTTCCGAGACCTACACCCATATAAACACACATAATACCTTGCGGTCTCTGGAAGGAAGTGTAGATTACACATAAAATAAACAAATACAAAAGTCACTTTACCGTGCGTACGAAGTCGCGGGCAACAGCTAGTTGCTAATAAAATTGCCCGTGACGCGCACCTTTAGAAAATAAAATATTAATGTACCTACTTACTGGCAAATGATTAGTTGTGTTAAGTGTTTTTTAACACACGTGCTCATAAAGTGAGCCTTATTACATCGATCTTAGGGCCATAAACCGAACTATAACCATATTCTGTGCTATAAAACACACGTGCATAATAATATTACACACTAGTGTGTAATAGAATTATCCCTACAAAGTTAAGTTAGTACCTAACTGCAAATTTATGCGAGTAAACAGAGAATTTTCAATTTAACCGGGTAATACAGTATCCCTACAAAGTTAAGTTAGTACCTAATTGCAAGTTATATGCGAGTAAACAGAGCATTTTCAATTTCACCGGTTAATAGGTACAGGGTGCTTACCATCAACTCTTATTGCGGTTTTGATTAGGACCTAAACTGAACTGCTTCGCTTATTCGTACCACGACAGCTTAATATCAATGACAGCGATTCAGTGATCGATCAATGACATTTCACAGCCGCTAAGCTGTCAGGAACTCTTATTTGACTTAAAACCCGGTCGATTTAACATGTCACCTGCAGGTTATACCCGTCCCTCTCACTCTCCGGGCATGACAGAATCGAGTGAAAGAGACGGGTAGAAGAAAAAGGACACAAATCGTTCGGTCATTAACATTTAGCAATTCATTTGCGATCCAGTTTTTAGAAGGTGAGAGTACGAAAGAAAGCAATTCATTTTAGGAACCTATTCTGCATCGCGCTATTTTTGAATCGCTGTCTTAAAGTTGATGGTAGGCACCCAGTTCTTTTTTTGTAACAACAAAGAGGTTTTATACGGCTGAAAATCCATTTACGT
This sequence comes from Crambus lathoniellus, assembly GCA_949710035.1. Taxonomy (NCBI): domain Eukaryota; kingdom Metazoa; phylum Arthropoda; class Insecta; order Lepidoptera; family Crambidae; genus Crambus; species Crambus lathoniellus. Next base: position 21,990,673 of record OX453299.1, read on the forward strand.
TTTTAGAATAAATAAATGTTTCCCTAATTAAGACAAAAACATAATTAAGTATATTATTATCAAATTTTTATAATTCACAATATTTTTTATAAAACATTTGCATTTTATCACTATTATTATAATTATTTTTAAGTAGGCTGTATTGGCTGTATGTAATCAATCACCTTGACTTGCGCGCTTTTTCCCTTAGCTAATATAAGGTTATTATAAGTAGGAATAAATGATTGTTTTAAAAGTGAGTATGAAACTCGTGAGCAACTTACTTACTAGACACTCGGCTGATTCACGCCCTCGCCTGCGGCTCGGGCTGCAACCCACAGCCTCGTTCATAATGAGCAACTTAGCTCACTGGTATCATAATATACTATTTAAATACTGATTAAATTTATATGATTTTTCTGTCCCAAAACAGATGGAGGTGTTTCAGTTGTCGGTCTTACGCAGGCCATCATCGAAAAGGAGGCGAGGCGGCCTCTATTGGGAGGCCTACTTTAAGGGGTAGGCGGGGTAGGCGGCAAGAAAAAGCAAAAAACACCAGCCAAAAAAGTAAAGCTTAGGTTAGTTTCACACATGTTCTTGAAATGGTGCGAAAAAATAAATCAATATTGGACTCCATCACATAAGTAAATTGTTTCAATCCCTAATAAACCCTTGAAGAGTCAGTTTTTTTTCGTGATAATAAAAAAAATACATTTGGCGCCGTTGCGAATGAAATTGGCATACTTCAGTTCCTGTGGTTACGTTTGTGCATCACACCCGTTCAGGGACTAATCATAAAATACATACGTGCTTATTATAAGGGCAACCGTTAGGTACAATGTGGTTACGGCCGCTATACTAATTTTGCTATGCCCTAGGCAAGGGCGTCGCCAGGGGCGAGCAGGGGAGGGCAGCTGCCCCTAAAAGAGCCTCTAACACCCTGTATATTAGTACCTTACGGTACAGAAATTTCACTCCCGAGTTTAGGTATGATAAACGCAAGCGTCCGGTCACCGGACTAGTCTCAATAGGCTGGCACTCGCTCGACTTGTCGCACACGCAGCGCACGCATCCGCGCGTGTCGCCATCTGTCTCACTTCGCGTGTATTATTATGCGATTACTATAAGAATAGGACGGGTTGTTGACAAACTTCACTCTGAAAAGGTACAGTTCGCAAGAAAGTGCAAAGCAAAATGAAAATAGTTTTTTTTTATTTTGGCAGAAGGTGGTTTGGGTATCGCCGCTTTCAAAACAAAGTTTTTTTTATTTCTTAAATCCACCTACTTCCCTTTTTCTTCGTACACAATTTTACTACTCATGCCCTTCGTTATGCCGGCGCCAGACATAGTACAAACATTTGAATAAATGTTTCGACACATGTGTAGCACGGGTATTTGAGTATTTGTTAAAAGCTTTGATAAAATACTAGTACATATTTCTACAATACATTGCAATGGCAGAAGGAAAAGTCTTCAATGTCTTTGTAGCAGCAGCAGCTGCAGTAGCAGCTCAGACCAGAGGGACGATGATTCTCAAATGAGTGGAATAGAAGAGGTGGAATAGCGTTAGCAAGCATAATGTGTTTTGATTAACAATTGGCGGATTCACGAAAGGCGCCTCCCCGAGTGGCTTGATTGAATCGTTCCCCGTGATACCAATACCCGGCGCACCCTGGTAACAGCTAGATTCTGCCGAATCTAACTTCAATCAACGTGCAGAATCTAGCTGGCCAATCCTTTTACTATGATAGACCAATACAATTTTTCACTAGACCCCCAATTTACCAATTTTATTGTAAAGTTGATTATTAAATTATTTTAATAACTTGAATTCCTGTTTTATTTAAATACTTAAACCAGTAAATAGAATCAAAATTCAATTTATTCTGTGTTATTGAAGCATAGTATTAAAGTGCCCCGCAGAACAATAAGTATGAAAAAATGGTTTCAGTTAAATATCACAAATTAGGGCGAAAACACATGTCAGCGGTGCGGCGCCGCAACGCTGAAATCAGCGTCGCGCGGCGCACCGCGGAACTCGGCGGTGCGGCGCCGCACCGCCAATTTTACAACGCTGGTTTCAGCGTTGCACAACGCTGAATTCGGCGGCGCGGCGCGCGACTCCAAATTCAGCGTTGCGCGGCGCACCGCCGATTTCCGCGGCACACTGTCAAAATCAGCTCAAATGTTGACCACACGTTCCAATACTTTAAATTCTCACAACAATATTTGACACGATGGTTCAGGCGCCACTAGCAATAAAAAAATATCGTAATGTCTGGGAGCTATTATTGAAAGCTTAAACTTTCAAATTTGACCACCGCGCCAGAGGGCCTACTCTGAAACGCAAATCCGAAACTTCGGTTAGCCCCGCCCCTTTCACTCGATTCTGTCCCGGCTAGAGAGTAAGAGGGACGGGTATACCGAAGTTTCGGGTTTTGCGTTTCAGAGTAGGCCCTCAGATAAGTTTGCGTCGGTCTGTGCGGAGACTAGCCGGAGTAAAATTATTGATACTTTAATTAAATATTTATATAACTATGTATACTTTAATTAAATATTTATATATGTATGTAGGTACTAGATTACCCGTAGAACTTTTCTATGATCCAAAGACAAAATATAACGTAAATAGGTAAATAAGAGGTTACTTTTAGCAGGTAAAATAAAAGAAATAAAAAAAAACTTTGTATTTTATTATTGTATCTTGTGATGTGGCCTTTCAAAGAAAGGTCTTGTTGTACGGATTTCAAAAATATATTTTTTTTTAGTTCTTAAATCGTTTTCATTAGGGTTCCGTAGTCAACAAGACTCAAACCCTTATAGTTTCGCCATGTCCGTCTGTCCGTCTGTCTGTCTGTCCCCAGCCTAGCTCATAGACTCTTAGGACTAGAAAGCTATAATTTGGTATGAATATACATATAAATCACGCCGATAAAGTGGCAAAGTAAAATTTTGAAAATATATTTTTCTTCCGGTACCTCCCCTACACGTGAAGTGGGGATGTAATTTTTTTTTTCTTGTTTACCCCATAGTGTTGGGTGTCGTTGGATAGCAATTTTAAAAATGATGCGGGTTTGTGAAAACGGTTTTTTTGATTGAGGCATCTGTTTGTGAATTATTATGCTTTAAAGTGCAAAATGTTGTTAGACTCAAGTGTCCCCAACTCCCCACCCCCTTCCAGCCAAATGGTTGTTTTTGGATACGTGATAAAATTCACGGTAATTGTAAATATGATGAAATTAAAAGGAAAACTATCACAGCTAAGTAGGCTGTACAAGTTTTTGAGATATAACACATTTTCGAAAACCGCAAATATAACTTTGTCATTCATACGAACACTATAAAAAACAAAGTTATTTTTTTCTGGCAAAAAATGATAGTGGTATTTTTGCTAGGTGTATGTAATCGGTACGTTAAGTGGGAACCCTTCATGGGTGAGTCCGACTCGCACTTGGCCGATTTTTTAATTTATTCATGTAAAGAAGCGTCCTCACTGAGAGCATTCACGTGTAATGAGCATTCGACGTCGAATATTCGAGTGGTGTGGACGTTGAGCCGAGTGTTACAAAGCTTACACGCAAGCGCGAACTTCGGCCGGTATGGACGTCGCAACGATTTTCGCGGAAACGGCTCGCATTCAAATATTCACACAAATAAAACGCTCGAAAGCGAGTGCTCAGATAATGAAATGAATAAGTATGTATGAGTGGAATATTACTGGCCACTTGTAAACCAAAGAACAGCCACAACCGCTCTATCCGACATTTAAAAATAAATTACATTATCGAGATCGTATATTTTGAATGCTCCAAGCTCGCATGGGAATGTTCGACTCGAACGTTCATAGTTTTTGTTGGAACAGCACTCTCCCTGCCCCATCACTAGTGAGACTACGTCTCTATGCCCCTCTCTCTCATCTATGGTTCGTTCGCTCGCAATGTCGTGTCAGGGGGGGCTCACTCCGCAATTCAATCGACTACGCGCTGTCTACCGCGAGGTAGAGAATAGGCGGGTGTCACGCGCGCTCACCGCTCAGTTGTGCATGCGACGCCACGCGAGAAAGAAGTTACTTATTTTACTTTCGCCACACTTTCGCGCCAAAACACACGTGTGTTACCTTATGGTTTCACCCAGAGCAAAATCCGTAATATTAAATATTATTGTGCGGCCTTCGGTTGTCTTAACAACGACAGAAAGAGACCGGATTTAAAATTTCATCATCTTCCTAAAAAACCTGAAAGGTACCTAAGTTTTTTTGTGTAACTATACTGTCTTATTCTAAGTATCCATAATACTTAATGATCCGAATATTTGATTTAAGGACCCCCGACCCACCTTAGCATAGGTAATTACGACAAAAATAAAAATTTACAAAGTGATTCTCGCTTTTATACCTACATAGCTAGGTTAGGTACCTACGAATAATTATTATTAGGGAAAAAGAATCAATTGGAAGGAAGTAGCTGTAGCACTTTTAAAATAGGCACCTACCTACCAAATTACAAAATATCGACCTACTTTCTGTCTTAGAATAATATAATAACTGTAAATGCTCTAATAACCACTGAGCTACGGAGTCGTTACGGCCTGGCCACGAAAATGCGCGGCGGCCGGCGGCGGCGGCGACACGGCGACGAGCGAATTTTGCAATCATTGCGCGCTCGCAACAGACGTCTAATCAAATAAGTCAATGAGACGCACCAACGGATGCGCAATTCACTCGTCGCCGTCGCCGTCGCCGCCGCGCATATTCGTGGCCAGGCCGTTAGAGTATTCGCCCGGACAGTGAAAGATCGTGGGTTTGAGTCCCATCGGAGCTAGCTGTGAGACGGGTCGACTTTTTAGCGACTCCGTAGCTGAGTGGTTAGAGCATTCGCCCGGACAGTGAAAGGTCGTGGGTTCGAGCCCCATCGGAGCTAGTTGTGATGTGAGAAGGGACGACTTTTTCTCATACCTTCTACTACATTCTACATTCTCAATTTTTTCAGTAATAAAAATTGAATTGAGAATGCAAAGAAGTAAAAATAAAAAATCTAAACTGTCTGTATTTAAAAATCATTTGCGCTATTTGTTGTTCCTTTTACCACTTACCTGCTTACTTCGTCGTTACATTGCAGTCGAGTCGACCGGCGACCCTACGCGGCAACCAAGACCACCCAAAACCAATTTGGCTTAAGCGTTTCCGAGTAATAGAACCGTATTACGTACAGCTACGGTTCAATTTCGCTTGTAATGAACGGTAAATTAGTTAGGCAGGCGTGCGGGTGCAAATTATTTTAGACCTAATTGTCGCGTTGACAAGATTGATAATTTATTGTAACTGTTTCGGAAGTGAGCCTTCTGCTACAAATATTATTCTGTGGTCGTGTCGGGTCTCCATATATTTTAACTTAATTATTAAAGTGTTTTCCTATCATTGTATTGTATTTGTATCTAAATAAAACTCGGTTGTGCAATTTGAACAGATTCATTATTTCATCAACAGTTTTGCTCGAAAGTGAATGCTGGGCTCGCTGGGAAGCAATTGTTGCTCGCCTACGATTATTTTGTAACGATGCCGTTTCGTTCCAGTCATTATGAATGGTTAGAAATTCAATAATGGCTGGAAAGTCCATAATTTTACCTACTGGTCATCAATTTTATGCTTTACCACTGTTCTTTCGTAATTCAAATTCAAATTCTTCGCTCCTCGTGCCCTATTCAGCATTTTGATTCAGTCCTACCGAAACAATCAAACTGAACAGAGCTCACGTGCGAGCTAGCGTACCAAAATGTATAAATGAAATGTGATAACTATTTAATTAATTATAGTGACAGTTCTTATTTATCATATTCTTTCATATTTCTAATTTACCATAGTTTAATAAAACAACACCAAGTGATGAAATAATCTTTGATTACTACAACATCTACTATGTGATTACTGGGCGGTGACTTCCGACGTTTCGGCTAGTATACCGCTGGCCGACGAGGAGGTCCTGTTACAGTTTGCTTACAAATAATCACAATGATGAGAATGCTCCTAGTGAGGACGCCCCTCTTAAGAAGACGAAAATTTACCATTTCCCTCCCTTCAACTTGCTTCGAAACTATAGACCCAATGAGTTGAAACAAAGTATGTTAATGCTTTTCCGTGACTTAAAGACGGAGGAACAACGTAAACAACTGAATTTTGAACTACGGACTGACTTTTGCGAGGCTAAATAAAATAAATAAAAAGTTTTTTAAACTGTTTCGTGTGGCATAACAAACGACTTTTGGCAGTCGGTAATTTTAAGTAATTTAAGAATAAACCACGAAAAGGAGAGTGGGCAAAAAACTATGGAGCTTGGACCAAGAAAAAAAACTGGGCGGCCACTTCTAGAAGTAGCCTCTATTTAATGGTAGTGATATGTGCTTACATTTTTTAAAAACCTTACTTCGGTGCCATAGATAGTTTCCGAGTTACGACTTTTTTAAATATTTTAAGTTTCACTAAAAATACGTTAAAAATGATAGAAATACATTGTTTTAACAATTTTTTTGTGCTTATATGTGGACTTAGGTAACTCTTAAGGTGCGATCACATTCGTCTGATGTCACGTGTTCGGTTTTCATAGTAAATGTATGCACCAGAAGCACCAGAAGCATCCTTCGAGCGATGCCGGTCGTTGTAGTTCTCCTGCGGATCTCATCATTTCTGATTCGATCGAGCAGAAAAATACCAAGCATCGCTCTCTCAATTGCTCGCTGGGTGACCTTGAGCCTTCTTATTAAGACCCATAGTAAAAGACCACGTCTCGCTTCCATAAGTCATAACTGGCAACACACACTGGTCAAATACCTTAGTCTTGAGACATTGCGGTATTTTGGACGCGAATATATGCCGGAGCTTCCCAAACGCTGCCCATCCGAGCTGGATTCGACGAGAGATCTCTTTCTCAAAGTTGGACTTACCTAATTGGATTGTCTGTCCCAGGTAGACATAGTGGTCAACAAATTTGAGTGTAATGTTCTCAACATTAACTGGAGCAGATGCAACATGGGCGTTGGACATGATCTTCGTCTTATCCATGTTCATCTTCAGACCCACTCTTTGGGAAGCATTGCTGAGATCTTCAAGCATTGTGTTCAGGTCTTCCAAGGTCTCAGCCATGAGAACTAAATCATCGGCAAAGCGCAGGTGTGTTAGGTACTCGCCATTGATGTTGATGCCGAATCCTTTCCAGTCCAGTAGCTTAAAAATATCCTCCAACGCAGCTGTGAACAGTTTCGGAGAAATGACGTCTCCCTGTCTCACACCTCTCTGTAGTTGGATTACAGCTCTGGTTCTGTAATCGGACCGACAAGGTTTTGGTATAAGTACCTCAGCACCTCGATGTACCTGTAGTCTATTTGGCACCTCTGGAGAGACTGCAGCACGGCCCAGGTTTCGTTCGAATCAAAGGCTTTCTCATAGTCCACGAATGCCAAACAAAGTGGCAAGTTATATTCTTCGGTCTTCTGTATAACTTGTCGCATGGTATGAATGTGGTCTATGGTACTATAGCCTTTTCGGAACCCGGCTTGTTCGGGAGGTTGGAAGTCGTCAAACCTGCGAGCTGAGACGATTCGTAATGACTCTCAAAAACAGAGCTTGTAGATATGGCTCAGAAGCGAGATGGGTCGGTAGTTCTTCAAGAGAGTCTTATCACCCTTCTTGAAGAACAGCAACACATCGCTTCTGCCCCATGCCTTTGGCGTTTTGCCCTCGAGGATGACAGAGTTGAAGAGCTTCTGGAAGGCCTTAAGTATCGGTTTACCGCCCGCTCTCAGAAGTTCTGTAGTGATTCCGTCATCACCCGCCGCCTTGTTGTTTTTGAGCTGCTTGAGAACCATTCTAATCTCGTACAGGCTGACGTCCGGGTTATCTTTGGTAAAGTGTTGGCTCTAGGTTCTGTAGCCTTACTTTCAACAGGTGTTTGCGTGGAGTACAACTATCCATAGAAACTCTCAATCTCCCTCAGGATTTTATATCATGAACAAAATAAAAATATTTTTAATGAAACATTATCTTCTTAACTATCCACATCTGAGAACTATGCCCATAAGAAAAAATTAAGCACATATTCCTAACTTTCATTTAGAATTAGATTCTTAAGTGGCCGCACAATTTTAATTTTTCAACCTTTGGTCCAGAGGTGCCCAGTCTCCTTTACCTGTCCCCCCTTATCTTCGAAACCACTGAGCCTAAAATTTTGAGATAAGTAGTAAATAGTTCATCAGCATCAGCCATTATAAGTTCCCACTGCTGGGCTGGGGTACAGGCACAGGCCTAACTTATGAATTGATAAGGAGAATGCACTACCCATCACGTGGGTCCAATGCGGATTGGTGAGTATTAACTACTGCAAACGCAGCCGGAACCAACGGCTTAACGTGCCTTCCGAAGCACGGAAAAGCTCATGATAATAAACTTTTGGTCATCCATCCTGTGACCAACCATCGCGAAAGTTGCTTGACTTCAACGATCGCAGGCCTAGCGCGTTTACCACTACGTCACGGGCTCTTCAAAAAGTTCATTACTTAAATAATATAGGAAAACATATAAAAGTCTATAGTGTAATGTTACATACACTAAAAAAAAAAAAAAAAAAAAGATAGTGTAAAGAAACTTTTACTTAATTACTGATTTAAAACAACTGGTATGTAGTACAAAAATATCAATTTCATTCAATCAAAAATAGTATCAATTTTTTCGGTTGCGCTACAATTTGTGTAAACAAACGATTAGTCCGGGAGCGGACCGTGTCACCCTACCTGAGTATACCTATACTTATAGTTAGGAGTAAAGTAAAAAGTTACGTTAAAGCTGGCCATTGACGGTCAAATTTTCCTAAAACTGTGGCGTAAAACTCCGGCGTCAATCCAAAATTTGATCGTGAATGTCGAATCGTCACTCCAGAATTTTAACTGACGACGCGCCACGTCATTTTCCGTGGCTGCCATAAATCCAACGGCGCGTCGCGCCAAATTGACCGTCAGTGAGAGATCGTCATTCCAATCGCGTCAGTTCGATCGCTGCGCCCGCCCGTGGTGGTGCGGTGGTCGATCGAGCGTGCTGTGTATAGTTTTTGGTATAAAGGTTAAAAACGGGATCCTATTACTAAGACTCCGTTGTCCGTCTGTCCGTCTGTCACCAGGCTGTATAACATGAACCGTGATAGCTAGAAAATTATTGTTTAACAGATGATGTATTTCTATTGCCGCTATAACAGCAAATAGGTACTAAAAACAAAACAGAATAAAATTAATATTTAAGGGGGGCTCCCATAAAGTAAACGTGATTTTTTGCCATTTTTGCTCGATATTAATAATGGCAATAGGTAGACGTTTTAAGTATTTTCAGAATATTTAGTTGTATAGGTACTCACTTTAAAAATACATAATTAAATTAAAATGAAGTTCATATTTAAGGAGGGCTCCCCTACAACAAACGTGATTTTTTGCTGTGTTTTGCTCGATATTAATAACGGCAATAGGTAGACGCTTGAAATATTCTCAGAATATTTTAGTTGTATATTCACTTTGAAAATAGATAATTACCTATATTAAAATAAAATTAATATTTAAGGGGGGCTCCCATACAACAAACGTGATTTTTTGTCGTTTTTTGCTCGATGTTAATAACGGCAACATGTAGATGCTTAAAATATTTAGTTTTATTTCTTATTTGGAATCAGAATCCTTTTTATTCTCGACAAAAATAAGTAGTACACGATGAGTACACGTCTTTCAACAGCCCGGCCGGTCGAAAACTGAAGAGCCGGCGTCACGCCAGTCAGTGGGGAAATCTTTTAGAGTGACGCCACAGTTTTAGGACAAAACTGATCGTCAATGTCCAGCTTTAAAAAAAGTTGGGTTGCCTAGCCGCAACTAAGCCCTCCTAGTACAGTCATGACAAAAACTGCGGCTAAAATGATGAGAAAATATGTCATCGGGTACCAGCATGAAACATGGAGGCGTCACAGTGAGGGGTATTAGATGGATTTTTAGAGCCGACATAAAGACTTGCGTTGTTCGCGAAATGAGAGACAAATAAATTTGATTTCTCTGCCGCGGTATGGACCAGCGTGTAGTCAGGTCGTAACATAGGACGCGAAGAGAAGTGGCCGAAATTTGATTCGGCCGACTTAGACAGGGACAGGGACCGTACTCTGAAACGCTAATCCGAAACTTCGGTTAGCCCCGCCCCTTTCACTCGATTCTGTCCCGACTAGAGAGTGAGAGGAACGGGTATACCGAAGTTTCGGGTTTTGCGTTTCAGAGTAGGCCCTCAGAACTGCTTACTACCAGCTGGATACGATACTAGTTAAGTTTCTATGCGGCGGAAATTGAATCGTGTCTTACGTATCACTCATTTGCATAAGTTGGCTGCGGAATTGAAAGCTCTCTACTTCGAAGATAGTAGCTGAGCTTAAAAATCAAAATACACCGATGATATCGAATCAAAACAGGTGAATAATGACTGAGTGCATTCTAGCGCTTTAGCGGAGAGGGATTATGGCAAAATAATGATAAAATAACTCGAAAAAATAATACTATTCTTTTTCAGAACAAGACGAATAAATAGTTTCGAATTCTATAACAGGAGGTTACGAAAGTCATACCGTGTAAATATAAAATATTACATCTTCGATCAACAATAACACCTAGTTCTAGATACACAGTTGGAGTGACAGATATGGCCGAGCGTTATACGCCCACTTGAGAGTATAATTATAAGTAGATTATTTTGACAGTGTCAATAATACTAAGGTATTTCAAACTTGGAACGCTTCCTGTCATTGATAATGTAAGATAAGATCGTAACATTCGTAACCTTTTTTCTCCGTTTAAAAAGACAGTCTGTGCCATATAAAGTTTTCATTTAGTTCGTGAGCCTTCATCTAGTACTATTGTTGATCGAAGTATGACATAGAGTAATATTGCGGCGGCAATGTTACAAGCTCGAGATTCAAAACCGCTTCAAAGCCCTTGAGAACAGCATCGATGTGGACGATCTATACAACATGGTGGTGGATATTCTGTCCGCACCGTAGGGTCCAATCATTATAAAACCCGCAGCAGTAACAAATTAAAGAAACTCACTGATGTATCAGAGACATGCAATTAAACTACAGAACTCAACGAATGCCCTTTATTGGCAGCAACTCCAAACTGTTTGCAAGAGATCTGTCTATCGGGCAAAGTCAAGTCGGGCAAGTCTGACGAGCCTGAAAACTGAAGAAAGTGGTGTCATTTAATCGACTTTGTGGTGCCGATAAAGAAGCATATATTGATGTCGTTTTGATCAACGCTGTTAATACAGGAAGAAACTTAACGCTGTTGAGGAAGGAAGGAAGGAAGATCAGAGGCACATTGAGTATCAACATCAAGATTGAAAGATCGCGATTGATAACGCTTCGACCAATACCGGCTCAGATTTAAAACCCCGAGAGCTTTCAGCTCGAGCTTCAAAACCGCTTCGAAGCCCTTGAGAACAGCATGTTGACTATCTATTACACTACCACAGATTACTAAATAGTTACTACGTAACAGATACTGCACTCTGCTAAGCTATTTAAATAAATAGCAACTCTAACTATAACGCAATAAAGTGGAATTCAGCTTGTACGGCGCAAATTACGAACAGCCACTCGTTGCATCTCTTTCTATCGCATATATTCTATCGCGCTCGAGCGGGCGGCCCGCTGTAAATTGTATTGAATTGGTATCCCGAGATATACCCGAAGCGGTAGGCACTTATCTCGGGTTCTTGGGCGAGTGACGGATGCCTGTCCACATGGTGGTGGACTGGTGGATATTGTCTTTACGGTAGTAGGGTCTATGAAAATATAATGAAGTCGGTAGTCGGTATTATGAAACCCGCCGTCCCAAATTGAAGAAACTTTCCAGCCAAACTCTCCTACTCATAGATCAGAGACACGAAATGAAACCACAGGACTCAGCGAATGCACATCGTCATCGGCAGCTAAGTAGACAGATATCTAATAATTATTTAATAATCTTTTATAGTTATATTTTAACACTATCCACAGTTTGTGTTTAACATTCATGGTCCCCCTGGCCTCTCGGGACACCGCCCGCCGCCGATTCTGGCGTCGCGTTGACGCAACGCAGAAATCAGCGTTGTAATTTTCGCGGTGCGGCGCCGCGACGCGGATATCAGCGTTGTAATTTTTGCGGTGCACCGCCGATTTCAGCGGCGCGCCGCGCGACGCTGATTTCAGCGTTGCGGCGCCGCACCGCTGACATGTGTTTTCGCCCTTATTACCAGTGCCCGTAGTATAATTTTTTATGTCAAAAAACGCAAACTATTTCGATTCTATATTTATGTCAATTTGTATGAAAACTGTATCAGCGCCTCTAGCGGCGAGTAGTGCGCTTATACAGTTTTCATACAAATTGACATAAATACGGAATCGAAATAGTTTGCGTTTGCTTGACATAAAAGCTAAAAAGAAAAAAACAAGCAAAAAAAGATCGATTGTGGATTGAATATGTTCTTAGTTCTTACTAGTAAATTGTATGCAGCGTTATATATATTAGGTACTTAATACAAATTTTAAGTAAGAGAATTCTCGGAAGCAAGCGGGATCCATTTGCGTATAAAACCTATAAAAATATCATGGATCCCGCCTGCTTCCGAGAATTCTCTTACTTAAAATTTGTATTAAGTACCTAATATATATAACGCTGCATACAATTTCAAACTTCAACCTCCTGCTAATACTACACAGCGCTTTGCAACACTCGCAGTTTTCAACAGTTTTTCAATTTACAGCAAAAATAACTAATTTGAATATCGAACTGGAACAAGCCATATTATTTAGTCGCGTAGCCGGAAAAAATTACGTGCGATAATACTAAAAGTTTTCGTTTTTGCTGAGTATATAATTATGTGCCTTGTGAGCTATTTTTGAAAAATTTAAAGTTATTAAAATGTATTAAAAGCCGCGACCGTAGACAGAGAAACCTATAGATAGACTAATGATCAGCGTGGCCACGAAAAAAGTACTAAATGTGTTTATATATTTATTAATCTCCATATTTCTGTACCTACTTACTATGCGATTATTATAAGAATAGGACGGGTTATTGACAAACTTCACTCTGAAAAGGTACAGCAAGGTACGCAAGAAAGTGCAAAACAAAATGAAAATAGTTTTTTTCTATTTTGGCAGAAGGTGGTTTGGGTATTGCCACTTTAAAAACGAAGTTTTTTTTATTTTTTAAATCCATCTACTCGTTATGCCGGCGCCAGACATAGCACAAACATTTGAATGGACACATGTGAAGCACGGGTATTTGAGTATTTGTTCAAAGCTTTGATAAAATACTAGAACATATTTAATTTTCTACAGTACTTTGCAATGTCAGAAGGAAAAGTCTTCAATGTAAAGACATGATGCTACAAAGGTGACGGGACGATGAATCTCAAATGAGTGGAATAGAAGAGGTGGAATAGCTAGTTTTGATTTACAATTGGCGGATTCACGAAAGGCGCCTCCCCGAGTGGCTTGCTTGAATCGTTCCCCGTGATACCAATACCCGGCGCTCCCTGGTAACAGCTAGATTCTGCCGAATCTAACTTCAATCAACGTGCATTAATCTAGCTGACCAATCCTTTTACCATGATAGACCAATACAATTTTTCACTAGACCCCCAATTTACCAATTTTATTGTAAAGTTGATTATTCAATTATTTTCATAACTTGAATTCCTGTTTTATTTAAATACTTAAACCAATAAATAGAATCAAAATTCAATTTATTCTGTGTTATTGAAGCATAGTATTAAAGTACCCCGCAGAACAATAAGTATGAAAAAATGGGTTCAGTTAAATATCACATAATTTTAATTTGATTGAGATTCAAAATACCTGATCATTTTCCTAAAAGCATACTTTCATGAGTCCTAATACTTTCGGAAAAAAACAAGTTAATTAATAATTAGTATTTATCTGCAAATTATTCATATGTTTTGGTTTGCACGAACATCAATATTTATCGTAAGCATGACATGATCAGCCCCCTGATTCACGATAAATTTCTTTTTTTGCACACCATACTGAAGTGAAGTGAAGTTAGTTTGACAGCACTTTGACAGCTTGACGTCACAACATGGCGGTGTCCCTATCCTATTCTTATAATAATCGCATAGTATATTATTGTATTAGTGCATTATGAATATAAAAGAGACAGTTTAAGTCCAGAAAACGGCTAAACGGCTATGCCAAAAACATATTTTTTATAAGTTAACCTTTAATGTATCTTAGATTGCTGCTAAAAACTGCGATACCGTAATCAATAGCATTGAACACATTTATGTCATTCGTTTAAATTACAAATCACAAATGCAGCTACGTGTCGTCTAATACATTTGTATAGAATAATTTGAAAGAGCATTTTGTATCCATTTCCCACGCATGAGGAAACACGGGATGAATAAAATTCCTTTTCATAATTTTGTCAAATAATCTTTTGCGAGATTTATAGCGCACCAAACGGACACCGTAATTGTTAGATATTATTTGAGATAAGTTATTAAATGATATCAGTGATGTGTTAATTTGCTTATTTTGTAAAGGAACTGTAAATAGTTGTTGAATTGACTAGTTGTTGTATTGACTAGCTTAGTTATGTCAAAGTCAGATTATTCCGTATGGTAGGGTGGGGAGAGATGATATAAGCAAGTGTTTGTCATTTTAGGGGACATTCTTGTACTGAGCATTGATCTAGTGGAAACTCTGTCACTTTGTGTACCGATCTTAAATAAAAAGTGTGATAATCCTGCACCTTGGTTTCATTATTCTCTGATAAGTTTATATAATGAACGTTCCCGCAATTTTTCATTTATTTCCAATTTCCTTTTAATCATAGCCATTTATTCCTTTCGCATCTAATATAACGTTGTCATAATACGCTGATTTTATTTTATTTTGGAACCTTTTACATAGCTATTGTTATTTATAAATAAAATATAGTAACTTTATCTGTATTTAAGATTACATAATTTAGTAAAATTAGCAGGGGCGGCCCGCCGGCGGATTGTCCGCGCGGTAAGTTGTGTAGGCAAGAGAGATCATGTGAGGATAATAGCATGCGTGTGATCAAAAAGTGATTTGTTAACCTTTGGAGATTAAAAACTTACCGACGAGGATGGGATTCAAACCCACGCGTGCAGAGCACATGGGATTAGCAGTCCAACGCCTTAACCTCTCGGCCACCTCGTCACATAACGCAACTGCTAATTAAATGATATCATTTTTAAACACACAATATAACACATTGTTATTTTTCTGTTCACCGTAAAACATATTAAGATATAAATTCTCTCAGTGTTGACAATAACGAGTCTAAAAAATCAGTGAAATAAAATTATAAGTAATTCAGCAACACGTATTCTAGCCGTAATTTGTAAAAACATTTGCAACCGCAAGCGATTTGTAGCTCTTTGTTAGAACAACGCATAGTCAATTCTGTCCACTGTAGTATGTAATAAAACAGCTGAAATGTAAAAAAAAAAGTTTTCATTTACAGTTCAAATTCTAGAGAACAATGACATCGTTAAAAGCTTTAATGGCGTTAAAACATGTCTTGCTATAAAATTATTTTACTTAATTTGCATTCACAATGCAATTTTTATTATGGAAATAAATGAAACATAAATATAATCAAAATATTGAAAATTCGATCCGTCTCACAACTTGACTGCGACTTGTGAGACGGGTTGATTTTTTCTAATACTTCATTTTCAATACTGTCTTGCTATTACTTTAAGTATTGTAGTAGATTTACTTTGATTCAGTAGCTGGCGCCAATTTTTAGTGCCTCGAAACGGTACTAGTAAATAGGCAGCCGTCAAACAAAACGGCTGCCTGGCCAGCGCTGGACTAGTACGAAAAAAAACGTTTTCACTTCTCATGCTCGTAAAGTTCGTGTTTATGTTAGGTATAGGCTGCATAAAATCGCTTTTTATGCTCTAGTGCATAAAGTAAACTCTTCGTCTAAGTCTCAGATTCTAAGACAAACGTCGTCAGGTAAACAGTCACACACGCAGTTAAACTTCGTAATATGAACCTGTTATTTCAATCTGTTTCTTAAATTTTGTACATAAACCATGTTAAATTACTAAATTAATAAAACTAGGCAAAATTAATTAGTTTTCTAAGAAATAAGTATTTCAAGAGTGTGATGGCAACCCCCGCCCTCTTTCTGACTTACTGTCGTTGCTCAAGCGACCCGCGTGTGCATGAGTTAGGGTTGAAGGGTACCTGGTAATGATCGTCTAGTTATAGGATTGATAGATAGGTGATTGTAATGGATTGGCAATCTACTATTAAACCGTGGGTTGTATTACCACATAACAAAAGATGTTATTAATAGGGAAGGGCTCAGATGGACTGCGCCTGCGGCCTGTCTGTTGAGCCCCTCTTCAGTATTTATTTGATCTCAGTATCTATTCCTAATTCTTAGCCCATGAACGGTTTATCGCGTCCCTGAGCGTAGCGACGGCCTTACGTCAGCTGTATTGTGCTCAGCGACAATGCGGACCTTCAAGCTGCGCGTAAGAGCTCTGCTTTCCTGTATCGATTATATAATCTTTGATTTTGTTTATGTGTTGCGTCAGATCAGATCTGCGCAACGAGCCGTCCCTTTTTGTAATATTTTATGGATCCGTATATTATGTATTATGTTCTTTTTTTATATTTGCAGGCCTGCTTAGGATCTGGCTCACCGGTATTTTAATGAAATGATGAGAGGCTCTCACGGATTAGAAATAGAGGTCGGATCAGATAATACGAGCTATCCAAAACTTTAATATAAAATTACTAATAGGCGGGCTATGATCCGGGCTATAACCGATAGGTCTCAAACGGTCTTTGTGAACGTCTCGGTATCACTATAGCCAACAGATTATTATATTAAAATGTGGAATCAAACAAATGACTGACAGGAAAGTGAAACTAGATAATAGATTGCCAAAGCTACAATTCTACCGCTCAAAAATGGCTAGTAAATAGGATAGAGAAGGTGGCTCAACTTTATTGAGCTGTAATATTTACGTTAGATTATTTAGATTATTATAGAATAGGGATAGGCAGTATTAGGAAAACAACCCGTCTCACAATTTGCTCCGATGGGACTCGAACCCACGACCTTCGACTGTCCGGGTGACTGCTCTAACCACTGAGCTAAAGGCCCGTCAAATTAATTAGATGCTCTAGATTATTTAGGACAAGAAATGGAAAAGCAGAATAAAGAGGTAAAAGATAATTTATTTCTTTAAAATGGTATGAGAAACTCTTTGATTATTTAAACTGAGAAATCCGTGTAACAGATTTCTTAGTTCTCAGCTACTGTTCCTAAGGCTATAGAGCTGGAGAGAAAACGAGCTGAGACACAAAAAACTCTCCAGAGCCGTAACACACAATATATTTATTACTATCTATAAATTAGAGTGATCACTTCGCCAGAATATCGCAATTATTCAGTATATTATTAAAATACAGTAAAACTATTATGACAATATAGATATTGTGAGAAAATATGTCTGGGAAGTAATCACTTTTGTGAAAAACGAAATATATGTAGCTTACTTCCGCAAAAGTAAGCTACATATATTTCGTTTTTCACAATGGTTAGGGACTTCCGCCAAGTGACGCCTGATTCAATCAAATTCTTAGTAATCACTTTGATACACTTAGCTGTATTTCCAGAATAGGTTCCCGCGGCTTCTTAATTATCACTTTCACAATCAGAACAAAACTCGTGTGCGCTCCTCCGTGTCCCGCGATCAAGTGAGTAAGCTTTAACAGCTTGCTACGGCCTAACCTCCTTACATCTAGATAATTATACAATACTAATCCCTATTCTAAAGACCAAAAGGTCGTAATTCTATAGACGGGTTCCTCGTCGGCGTCGGCGCGTCTCCCCACGCTTGCTTCCCCTGCGTTGCCCGCCCGCTGGCGTCTGTAGGCGGGGTTACTGCGTCGCACCGCCATGAATGGTTCGGGCGACGCATTGTATAGGATCTTCTTTGTTTTCTGTAGAAACGAGTTTCGAAACTGTCTCGGCTCACAAAAAAAATCCCTCCAGGTCCCTTTTTGGTCAACCACTCACAAATATTTTGAGAACAAGTAAAGATTGCCAGCAACATTAACGCCAGCAATTTAGATCAATGAAAACCACTAATTGGATTGGGGCTGCTAGGTAGTTAGGGTTAGGTTATCATGATAAATTTTAAATACAAATAACCGTTGTTGGTAACAAAATTCCCAATGGTAAGCTAAATATTGTAATATCTAAATCTGTAATTAGTCTAGATAGGAATGATGTTAGCCGTTGTGTAATACGTATCCATTTCTAAAGACGACCCATTAGCCCATAATCAAACGGAGGTGCGTTAAGTGCGTGTCAACTAGGATTAAGAAGAGCGATAAATTGTACCGTTTGCCCAATTTATTTTCCCTAGTAATCCTTGGGAATTGCAGTAAGTGGGCAAGTTCAGACGAGAACCCTCTTTTCTACCTTGTTCTTAAGAAGTTAAAGACCATTGTTGATTGTACTTTTCTAAAAAGATGTTCTGAAGATTTTTCATACATACAGGCGCTTAATTTGTCACCACGCTCAAAGATATCGAGATATACTTAAGCTCACCGATTTGTCTAGAAACATAATTCTTTATGTAAGTCAAGAGTCATATTTCTTAAAAATTCATCATGAATCATGAATAGACGGTCATGAATATTTTATTATTTTGTCTACCTTTTTAATGGGCTTCTTGGTTGTCCACAAGGACTTGGGGTATTAGTAAAAAGGAAATGATATTTAACCATAACTAAACTATAGTCGCAGTTTCATTTTTAACTAAACATTCGTCGAGCGGACTACGCAATAAAATGCCAATATTAGCAAATACTATTAAATTAATAATAACGAAATTAGTCTCATGACACAAAAGATTTGTTATGTAGGAACTAAATTATATGAAAAAAAATATAAACATGCACTGCACATGCACAGTCACTAATTATTTCAACATTATGAGAACCCCAAATTGCATTTTTACATTTCATGCAATGATGTTTGGAAATCTTCGAGTTCGCCCTAGGACCGTAGGTGACGTGATAGCCGTAGATCACTACTGACTGATTGATTAGTTGACGGCGATTAGGTCACTCTTCGCATTATTTACACTAAATAGGAATGTAGAAAAAGCGGCGGCGGAGCGGGGGTTACGCGTAGGTATTTGAACTCGACTTTTGCGGGAAGGGGCTTCGTCGTGCGGACGAATGTTTAGTTATCTAGGGTCAAGAATGCAAGGGTGCTTGAAATTGCTTTAAAATCGTTATTTTTGAAAGAGCTTAGCTAAGAAGAATATTTGCACAAGAGTGTCTCATATAAAACATTCTGTAATATGAGTACCTACACTAATTAGATCGAATGAATGCTAAAATGATGTCCGATTCACACTGTATATTTGTACCTATTAAGGCACTGAACGCTTAAGGGGGCTAGGCGGTCAGCGAAAAATCATTATGGAATCAACGAGCTCGAAACTAAAAATCGAAAGCGAAATTCACGTTTTTATCAAACAGTTAATGAAAATATTTAATTTTCTTAAAATCTAATACAATCACGAAATAGAAAAGGTAAATACCTTTGTGTTTGTGATTTAAAAGGAATTATTATTGTAAAACACGGTCGTTATGTGCATTTATATGAAATTTTAGAGGTAGCTTCAGGATTTTTTCTATCGAGCAAAATTTTTCCAATCGTGTTTTCGAAATAGTCCTCCCATCATAATATACGTTCTATAATACATATTATTATTGGAAATTTCAATGCAAAAAATCTTCAATGTTTCAAATGACAGTTAATATAAAATAGGCAATTTTGGCGTTTTCATATACTAAGCAAGAGAAGAAAAATTCGAAACAAACCCTTTACAAACCCGTCTGGCCAGCGTTGTAGAAGTAGAGCAACATTCTCAGTGAACGTCTGTACGTGCACTAGGAGAGGCCTATGTCCAGCATGGATGAAAAAAAAACCGGGCTGATGACGACGAAGACAGTGTTGGTTTGGTTCCTTATTCCACGCAGTTATTTCAATGTTGTATATTTATTTTATTTTATTTTCATGGAAACCCAACAGCATACATATTATTTTATTTTATTTTCTTTATTCAGGAATAAAGGAAAGGAAAATAAAATAAATTATTATTTGATATAGTCCAGACATGCCATAATCAGTTTTCATAATCATAATAATTATATTACATAGTCATTTTGGGTACAACACCGTTAAGTTCAAAAACTTGCCAAGGCTGTCGGTTAAATATTGGCTACGAATTACATTATTTTAAGGTGGCATAGCGAACTCTTTATTAAAACAATTTTCATACTCGTAGCTTAGATTTATCATAGAGATTTACAAATATATATTTTAAATCAATTAAGGTTGAAATACAAAACTATTGTAGTAACCTCATAGGCAGATGCTCGTGTTTGATCTAATGATACTCGTATTTTCCACCAATGAAACACGACTGACGACTGAAACACGACACGATACTGAAACACACGGAGGTGCCACTTGCTAATATATTTGATTGAATCAGGCGTCACTTGGCGGAAGTCCCTAACCATTGTGAAAAATAAATATATGTAGCTTTCTTCCGCAAATAATCGCAAAACTTGCACCTTCACCGATCACACTACTCTACACGTGTTTCGCCCCAACCCGGGGCATCCTCAGGAGATGTTTGTCCGTATGCAATCCAGCACCGAAACTCGATTTTAAACTTCGGTGCTGGATTGCATACGGACAGCAATCTCCTGAGGATGCCCCGGGTTGGGGCGAAACACGTGTAGAGTAGTGTGATCGGTGAAGGTGCAAGTTTTGCGATTATTTGCGGAAGAAAGCTACATATATTTATTTTCATCTCTCAGATTCGGAAAGTGATGTATATTTAAACTGAGCAGCGGGTCCAAAACTATCCGTTTCGCCCTAGGGTGGAAATGAAATTTTAAGAATAGAACTGAATTTGGTTACAGTCAACCATAGAGTTACCTCATCGCGCATCGGCAATGAAAAAGTTTTCAACTAATTTTGTATGGGGACGGGACTTGCAAAATTAAAAAAAAAAAGAATTTTATAAAAACGAGAATATCTCAAAAACGGTGCGTCTCGTAGCGTAGCTAAAATCTAACAAAATTTTCAACCCCCTATCGTACTCCGGAAATAGTTCGGAGGCATCCGATAGACATATAAAAAAATTTATTTTTCAAAAAAAAATTTTTTTTAAAAAATTTTTTTTTGTTTAAATTTTTTTGTTATTTCAAACCTTCAATTTTTTATATACCTATTATAGAAAAAGCAGAGAAAGCGAAGCCACCCGCCACCTTTCGTTTATTTTTCTAGATAGTTTTAGTTGTCTTTATTGCTTTTCTTATAGAGGGGAATGAAAAGCAGAGTGTATTTACTTTCCTTATATTCGAAATGAAAAGTCGAGTGTATTACTCGGCCGCAAAATTATTTTCATCTCGGGCGACGTATATATTGAATCCCTCGCTGCGCTCTGGATTCAAAATAGCGCCCTCGCCGTAAATATGTTATTTTGCTCCCTTGTAATACAATCTACTATTGTATACCTACACTTCCTCCACCATCAGAGGGTGCTGCAGTTGCCACCGTCAACTCACAAATAGAGGGCGCTGTTGTCCTCACCGTCTCAGGAAACAACCAAACCGATGCAACTGCCGATGCCAACCTAAGTACACCACTACCATTGTTGGCGGCGGCGACGACAGATGGCGGTAGCAGTATTACAGACAGTGTTGGTTATAAACAAAAACATCGAGTAGCAATAATTGCGGACCAAGCTGGTTATGGAATGAGAGGAAAACTTCAAGGACTACTGGGGGATGATTATCTGGTCATATCATACTTAAAAGCAAACGCTCATATAGACGAAATAATGT
The DNA here is from genome assembly GCA_949710035.1 of Crambus lathoniellus. NCBI lineage: Eukaryota > Metazoa > Arthropoda > Insecta > Lepidoptera > Crambidae > Crambus > Crambus lathoniellus. Next base: position 22,012,662 of record OX453299.1, read on the forward strand.
ACACTTGTAATCAACTTTGTAAAGATTTTACCAAGTCAGATTATGTAATAATATTAGCTGGAACTAATGATAATAATTTATTAAAATTTCAATCATTTTTGTATTACAAGTTACACCACCTTAGTTATACAAACGTTTTGGTTGGTGAAATCAAGCATAATAGATATTTTAATGAAAATAAATTAAATGACTTAGTACATTCAATATGTGAACAATTTAGGCATGTTTCCTTTGTGAAAAAATATATAAATATATAAATCTAGATCGCATATCTGGTTATATTTTAAGAGAAATGTTAAGACTTTCGTATAAAAATAATTATGTCAATTATATCATGAAATTACATTGCAACATAAAAAGAAATTCTTGTGAAAATAGAAAAAGTATCATAGACAACCCTACAGTACCTGAGTTAAGAAAGAGTTCTATAGGCGTACAAACCGATAGTAATGAATTGTCTCAGGTTGATGTGTTTTTTCGTGAATAATGAGAATCATCATGGTAATAAATCACATTGTAAAACTAATTTAACTCGGAATAATGTAAATCTGCATGTGTTCTGCCAAAATTTATGTGGTATTATATTTCATCGCTTCATTCTTCAGATATATCTAACCAGGTAGTCCCTTATAGGTGCTAGGCAGCTTCGCACAATTTTTAAAAGTATTTTATTTGACTAAACGTCAAATTCATACTTCATGTCGCGCGCCATGTTAGATCGCTTGCTCATTCCTTATTTGTGCGTGGCAGCAAGCAGACGTGTACATTAAAAATGCCCAAACGCAGCGCGGAAGAAAAGATCGAACGCTATAATAAGAAGATAAGGAAATTACAGGAAGAAACAAATCGGAAAAAGAAAAAAGTTCATCGAATTATAATGTCCGATGACGAAATCGATACCAACCGTAAGTACCATTATTACTGTATTCAGTGTTTGGATTACGTATAAACAGTGTTCTCTTTGAAACAACATTAAAGCCGACCCGTATGGATTGACTGCGAGTCAATAAATACAACTAAAATACGTCGGGGTTGACCGCGAGTCTCCAACGACGATATTATCAAACTTATAGAAAACATCTTATTGATTTGAATACTATGTCGGTCGGTAGGAATTAACTGCGAGTTAATGACTACATTTAACAAACAATTAACGGGGTAAACCGCGAGTTTCCACCAAAAAAAAAAACAACTACCTACACAAAAAAAAAACCTTATTAATTTATTCGGTTTTTTGTTGTAGATCAAGAAGAGTTATTCAACCCCCCTTCTCAAATTGAAGAACGCAACCTAATTGATGAGACCCCACTAAACGATTTACCGTTACCTGAGGAAAAATTAACAGAAACGAATAGCACTGTAGACCAGGTACCTCCAAATGAACCTGACTTAGACCCTGAGCTTTTACTAGCTCTGGGAGAGGGTGTCTCCGATACCCCGGAATTCGGTGAAAAGATATTAGAGAGCCAAGCCAAATTATGGTTACCTATTTTAAAGAAGGGTATCCCCAAGGAACCCAAAGAGAACCTCTTAAAAGAGTATGTCGTACCAGACAATTGCCGACTTTTACAGGCGCCAAAATTAAACGCTGAAATAGCAGCCGCCCTTCCAGACATGGTTCGGAATAGGGACAAAAGTACCCTCACTGTCCAGCAACAACAGCTGGGTGCTGGTATAACAGCCATTAACAGAGCAATGGACTTGCTACTATTAAATGGCGACAGATTACAGGCTATAAAGCACCTCGGTAATGGTTGCCGATTACTGTCAGATCTACATTTTACCTTCACTCAAACCAGAACAAAGCTTATCACACCAAGCTTAGATAAAACCTGTCTTAATGTCATACACGATACGGAAAGAGACAGCACCTTATTTGGAGAAAAACTGTCAGAGAACATAAAAGCGGCAAAAGTTATCGAAAAACAAGGGCTCCAAATTAAAAAGGCTTTACCCCAAAAAGCCCCAACTGTCAACACACAACCGACAAGCTCTCGTCCTAGCTACCAGGGAAACTGGCATCCTCCTCGCTACCTGTCGAACAGGGGGGGGGGGGGGCGGGGAGGGAACCGACGCCCGGCACCAGCACCGGCACCAGCGGCTCCACGCCGCAATTACCCGTCTACGAGCACCAAACCTGTTCAACAGAACAAACCTCGTGCCCCAACGCATCAGTAACTCAGGTACATGCGGGTCGCATTAAACATTACTATGATTGTTGGGTAAATATAACGAAGAACAATGCGGTTCTTAACTGTATAAAATATGGTTTCCAAATTCCTTTTTGTAAGGAAATTAAACAGCCGTTTAAACCTAACAGTACATTTTCACACACTGAAAAACAAGAAATGACCCTTGCAATTGAAAAATTATTAAAATTAGCAGCGATTTCCCCCTGTAAACCAACAAACGATCAGTTTTTGTCGAAAGTTTTTCTTACGCCAAAATCAAATGGGGGTAAACGTTTTATTTTGAACTTAAAACCTTTAAATAAATTCATTTCAAAAGATCATTTTATAAAATGGAGGACTACCGTACGGCGTCACGACTAATACCTCAAAATGGTTATTTGGCAACAATTGATTTAATGGAAGCATACCTTTTAATACCGATTAATTTCGATCACAGAAAATACCTTCGATTCGAATTCGAAACAAAACCAGGCCAGATAACCACTTATGAGTTTACTGCGATGCCGTACGGTTTATCAGTAGCACCCCGAGCATTCACCAAAATAATGAAAGAGGTCATTTCTTTTCTAAGACATCGTGGCTTTAAATCGGTTATGTACTTGGACGATATTCTGTGTATTGGGGATTCTTATATAGATTGCCTTAATAACGTTAACGAAACAATGAAATTATTACAATGCCTTGGCTTTGTTATAAATTTAGAAAAGAGCAATTTGCAACCAAGAACTAATTGCAAATTTCTAGGTTTCGAATATGATACCGTTAGTTTAACTATATCGTTACCTTCTGATAAGCGATACAGTATAGCACAGCTCGTAAATAAGTATTCTACTTTACCACGATGCTCCATTCGCGACTTTGCCCAACTAATCGGTGTCTTGGTATCCGCTTGTCCAGCGACAAAATATGGTTGGGTATATACGAAAATCTTAGAGAGACTGAAGTTCCTTTTATTGTGCAGACACAATAATAATTACGATGTTAGGATAAATCTCTCAAAAGAAATCTTACAAGACCTTATATGGTGGAAAAACAACATATTTTCCACTTACAATCATATGAGATACTCTAATTTTGACTTTGAAATATATACTGACGCTTCCAAAACCGGTTGGGGCGCGGTATGTGATAAAAACCGGACCCACGGGATGTGGAGCGCGATAGAACGCGAAAAGCATATTAACTATTTAGAACTGTTAGCAATTCTTTTAGGTTTAAAAAGCTTTGTTGAAAGCAAGAATAGCTGTGCTGTACTGTTACGCGCTGATAATACCACCGCTGTTAGCTACGTAAACCGAATGGGAGGAATCCAATTCCCCCATTTAAATGAACTATCTCGACATATATGGCAATGGTGCGAGAAACGAAACATATGGATTTTTTGCGTCATACGTTAACACGAAAGATAACCGTGCAGATTTTGACTCAAGAATTATAAACCCCGACACAGAGTGGGAACTATCAGAAAAGGCCTTTGATATTGTTAAAAACCGATTTGGAGAACCAAAAATAGATTTATTCGCTTCTCGCACCAACGCCAAATGCCAAAGATTTATATCCTGGAGACAAGATCCCGACGCAACCGCCGTAGATGCGTTTACGGTCAATTGGCAAAGTTTTTACTTCTATGCATTTCCACCATTTTCACTAATCCTTAAGTGTATTAGAAAGATTATAGATGACGAAGCATGTGGTATCTTAATTTTCCCGTATTGGCCTGCACAGCCATGGTACCCACTAATAGCAAAACTTATATGTTCAGATATACTTTATTTTGACGGTCATACATACCCGCTTCGATCTCTTTTCAGAGACCATCATCCCCTCGGTTCGAAGCTTACCCTGGCAGCCGCGAAGCTCTGCGGCAGGCATTCATCAGTAGAGGGACTCCTCCCGAAGCCCTAGATATAATGTTGGCTTCGCTGTCTGACAACACTATGAGACAATACAATGTCACATTTAAACTTTGGTGGCTGTACTGCTCCGAGAAAAATATTTACTGGCTCGAACCTACAAAAACACTAGTTCTCTCATTTTTGAGCAATCAATTTAAAACTGGATGTTCCTATAGTACCTTGAACAGTCACCGTTCAGCTTTATCGCTACTCTTAGGTAATATCGGTTCAGATGAACAAGTAAAGCGGCTCCTTAAGGGAGCATATAGATTAAAGCCTTCGTTGCCCAAGTACTCCAGTACATGGGACCCTCAACTTGTTCTCGACTTTGTGTCACAATGGTCCCCAAATACGGAACTTAATTTAGAAAAAATAACCAAGAAGTTAGTGACCCTTCTTGCTATCTGTACCGCTCACAGAGTGCAGACTCTGTCTCTCATTAAAGTAGAAAACATTACCTTTAACGATTACGGTGCCAAAATCATTATTACAGATTTAATAAAAACATCGGCCCCAAACCGCGAACAACCTCTTCTTAAATTACCTTTTTTCGAAGAAAATAGGCGGATATGCCCTGCTACAGTTCTCAGAGACTATATTTTTGTTACAAAAAATAAGAGAACCGACAGTACGGGTCAGTTACTACTGACATATAAAGCACCACACAAAGCAGCCACAACACAATCCATAAGCCGCTGGATAAAACAAGTGTTGTCAGACAGCGGCATCAACACATTCACATTTAGTGCACACAACAGCACGCGACACGCCGCCACTTCGGCGGCGCACGCGCGCGGTGTTTCCATAGAAACCATCCGCAAAACAGCTGGTTGGACCAGCTCGTCCGATACATTTACGAGGTTTTACAACCGTAACGTTGCGGAGGAGGAAAACTTTGCCAGGTCTATCTTGTCCTAATTTAAGAATATTGATTAAGTAAGACTAAAAAATTATGTATTATTATAACAGAAGGCCTATTTTTATTTTTTACATGCAAAATGTATTTCTTTTGTTTTTTGTTAAACCGTTGATTGGTTATTATATACACCTAAAGTGGTTAATCTTTTGTTTCATTGACAAAACTTTCTGTGCCTACTCTGAACTTCTACCTGGTTAGATATATCTGAAGAATGAAGCGATGAAATATAATAAGTGATTAAACGAACTTATAAAGTGAAGTTCGATCATTATTATATGAATCGCTTCATTCGAAGATATAATCTCCCTCCCTTCCCATAGCATACAAACATCATTGTTACACAATGTTGTTACTTACCCAAAGCAAGAAAGTTTTTATACTCTGCATCTACCTCTAAAGAATGAGCAAGCGATCTAACATGGCGCGCGACATGAAGTATGAATTTGACGTTTAGTCAAATAAAATACTTTTAAAAATTGTGCGAAGCTGCCTAGCACCTATAAGGGACTACCTGGTTAGATATATCTTCGAATGAAGCGATTCATATAATAATGATCGAACTTCACTTTATAAGTTCGTTTAATCACTTATTAACAATAAAAAACTAGAATTGGAATTGTATTTAGCTGATCAAAATGACAAATATAATTATTTATGTATAACTGAACACTTTTTGAATAATGAGCAAATATCCCTATTTAATTTTAATAATTACAGTATTGCGTCTCATAACTCCAGGTCAAATAAAAAAAGAGGCGGAACACTTATTCTTGCAAATAAAGATACTAAATGTACTGATTTATCTATTTCGAAAAGTTTGTATAAGATGGATAGCTTTGAAATATGTTGCGTAAAAGACTTGGAAACCGATATATGTATTTGTTGCTGTTATCGAACGCCTACTGACAAAAATTTTGATGAATTTATGATTCGATTAGAGAAATTATTAGAATATTGTTTGAATAAAAAATGTATTATTTGTGGTGATTTTAATATTGACGTAATGACTGATAATAGACAAAAAACTGAATTAATTAATCTTTTGAAATGTTTTAACTTTAGACCACTTATTTTTGACGAAACTTTTATTCGAAATAACTCACGTTCTTGCATAGATAATATTTTTACAAATATTTCAGACGACAATGTATTACATTCCAAAATAGACCACAACTGTCTATCAGATGGACATGCTGGAATATCATGCTGTATCACTGTACCTAGTCATGTACAAAGAACTAAAAATGTGGTGTTGAAAGGAGTAAGACGAGCATTTACAAAGAATAATAAAGAGAATTTTAGGCAGAATCTATTGAAAGACAAGTGGGACGAAATGGGAATCAATGTTTTTATAAAAAGATTTAATATCTTGTTTCAGACTTGTATAAAAAAGAAAAGAAAGATAATTAAATTCAATCAAGATACAGGAATACGATGGATCACGAAAGGCATAAAAACATCTAGTCAAATGAAACGTTTTTTATGCATGGGTAAAGGACTTTTGAATGATTCTTCGGTATCAAATTATAGAAATAAATATTTAAAAATTTATAGGAAAGTTATAAGACAAGGAAAGAAAATTGCTATACAAGAAAAACTTGCTTACTCCAACAATTTACCTAAGACTGTATGGAAACTAGTAAATAGACATAGAAATTTGACAGGCCCAGAGAGATCACAAATGACGCTTAAAATAGATGGTAAAGTAGTTAAGGACCCGAAAATTATTGCTGACACTTTTGCACAACAGTTTGATCACAGTTTGAATAAATTTTCTATTAATGAAAACATGGCCTTGAAATTCCTTAGTCAATCTGTAGAAGAAGTCCGAGAGGATATGTGTTTGAGAGCAACTGATGCAGCCGAAGTGAAAAAAGTTGTTCAAGGAATGAAATCTAAAACATCCTGTAGCTATGATGAAGTGCCAATCACAATAATTAAGGAAAATATAGACATACTTGCAGAGCCTCTTAGCTTTTTCTATAATAAATGTATGGAAGAGGGTGTATTCCCTGACCAGTTTAAAATAGCAAAAGTGGTTCCAGTGCACAAAAAGGGCTCTAAGATTGATGCGAAAATGTACAGACCAATCTCACTTCTGCCAACGTTGTCAAAAATATTTGAGGCACTACTAAAAACACGACTGATGAATCATCTTAGATTAAACAAGATAATCAATGATTCTCAATTTGGTTATAGAAGAATGATGGGGACACAGGACGCTGTTGACAAATTGGTGAGTGATGTGCTTAGCAGAATAAATGAAAAATTAAAAGTAGCTACACTTTTCCTTGACATGAGCTCTGCCTTTGACACCGTAAGTCATAGGTTGCTATTAGATAAGTTAAATTATTATGGTGTAAGAGGGAAGGCTTTAGAACTTTTAAAATCTTATCTGCAAAATAGGAAAATGTTTGTAGAAATAAAATCTGTTGATGATGAGATGTCTGAAATTGTAACGAAATCTAACATGGTAGATATTAAGGTCGGTGTACCACAAGGTTCGATTTTAGGCCCCATTTTATTTATTATTTTCATAAATGACCTCAGTAGTCATGTATCCAACTCCCATGACATGGTAAATCCTATCCTATATGCAGATGACACAAATGCCGTTATTTCAGCCAACGATATAGAGAGTCTAGAACTTAAAGTGAATTTGACTGTAGAAACTATGAGTAACTGGCTGGCAGCTAATGGACTAATGATTAACTCAGACAAAACAAATGTTATGTTGTTCTAAAACAAGGTCGGAAATAAAGCAGTACTGAACGTTGAACTTAATAATAAAAAAGTGCAAACTGTAATGGTCGCAAAGTTTTTGGGAATCAAAATTGACAGTGTTTTTAAATGGAAGGACCAACTGACTGACGTTGAAAAAAAAATTAGTTCTGCTTGCTATGTATTAAGAAGCTTACGTGATGAAGCAGATTTAAAGCACCTCAAATTGGTATACTACGCATTGGTTGAATCAACACTGCGCTATAGTATATTATTTTGGGGAAAGAGTTACAATTATAATATACATAAAGCTTTTGTTCTTCAAAAAAGGGCTATACGTACAATGGTTTGCATAAGACAACAAGAATCATGTAGGGAGCATTTCAAAAAACTTGAAATCTTGACCGTTCCTAGCTTGTATATATTAGTATTGTTGACGAATTTCGCTAAGCATGTAATCGAGTACGAATCTGAAGATGAACGGAAGATAAGAGAAAAGACAAGAAGGAAAAACTTTAAAAATAAATTAATAACCAGGTTAGATATAGTTAAACAAAGTACATATTATCAGTCAATACTAATATTTAATAGATTACCAGATGAGTTGAAGATTTTATTATATAAGAGTAGTTTTACATCGAAGTTGAAGTTGTTTTTATTGGAAAAATGTTACTATACAGTAGATGAATTTATTAATGATAATAATCATAAATGAGTTAATGAAATGTGTTTAATTAATTTTATTTTCTATACTATTATTATTTTAAATAATTTGGACATTAATACATTTTCAATCAGGTTGACATTATGATTACTTATTTCAATTGACATTTACATTTATCATGCGTGACATTTATTTCAATAAATGTATTTAAATCTGACATAATTTTATATTTGTACTTTTTCTTTTTATAATGTGTAAACTTAGTGTTTTTTGACATTTATTTTAATAATTTTATTCAAATCTGACATAATTTCATATTTGTACTTTTTCTTTTTATAATGTGTAAACTTAGTTAAAGAAATTGCTGTTTTTAAATATTCAACACAATGTACATTGTTCAGAATAAATGAATTGAATTGAATGAATTGAATTGAATTGAATTGAACTTGCTAGGGTATATTTTACTAAAATCATGAACCAAACGTTTGCTGTGTTTTAAATATTTCTCTACATTTTATATTCAAGTGTTCTCCTCTTAACGATATGCAAACGCAGCTTTTATCTCAAGTGTTAAAGGACACCCGAGTCAATACACCTCTGACACTTAAAAAATGTCAGGTCGGCGTGAAGATCGCAGGAAGGTGCTGGAAACTACATTAAGCTTAATAATGGAGGTCATTTGATATTTTGCGAAACGCAATATTTTGTGTCCTACGACAGCATTAGGTATATTGCCACACATTGCATTAGGTTGGCCTCGTATGCCTTTGAGAAATAACATGTGCTTTAAATATGAAGCTGCGAGTACTTTTATTTAAATTAGAAGTACGAGAACGATTTCTTAAGAGGGATTTTAAGCTTAGATTTATTTACACAGTTTAGTACAACAAAAATTAGCTGAGTTTTAAATATTTCACAAGATTTGTATTCAATTGTTAATAAGCAAATGTAGCTTTTAACTAAAACGTTAAAGAACACACGATTCAATATACTTTTGACACTTAAAAATTGCATTAAGGTCACAGCATACTTATCAACTCGTAAACGGATTGTAAACGTATCAACTCGAGCGGTTTAGTAGTCTTTGTATGAAACTCCTTAGTGCAACGCACACTAATCGGAATCGTAACGTAATCGCCTCGCCTCGAGACCAGCGAGCTGTGGCCCGATTCTGCTAACGTTAAGTCGTAATCGTGTCTCTATCGTGTTTCAATTGTTGTGCTTTTTTACACACTAGTTACAAGAATTATGACAGTATGATGTGATGTGGATGTAGTGGTGTGACCATCAGTAGTATTGTGAAAAATGTTCACATTTCTTGTAACTAGTGTGTAAAAAAGCACAACAATTGAAACACGATTGAGACACGATTATGACTTAACGTTAGCAGAATCGGGCGACGCTGCCGCGCTTACAGCTCGACGACGCGTCGTCGCCTAGCCGTAGCCGAGTCGACGTACCGACGCTGGGGGCCGATTCTCACGCAATCGAGAAAACTTCACATTTATAAGCTCGAAATTCAAATATAACACAGTTTTTGTATTGTCAGAATTTCACAATCGAAAAAGTTCGATCGAAAACCAGTCGAACGCTACGAGTGGTACAAACCAACAGATGTTCGTATACGAAGTTAGCTGTCAAAATGAATTTGTTGACATGTGGGACAGCTAGTTTGTTTGGAACGTTCTAACTTTTCAATAGAAACCACAAACAAAATAAGATAAGATAAAGATAAAGATAAAAATATTCTTTATTCACTTAGACATAATAAATATGTACTTATGAATCGTCAATATTTTCCTACCACCCATTCAAGACTTTTTTAACTGACAAGAAGAATGGGCGCAAGAAACTTGCCAGCGTTTCTTAGTTAGGTAACGACATTTACAAAAAAAAAAAAACATATCGTTACTAATACAACAATTGCTTAGTATAAAAATACATCATATTAAACAGTGATTATGTTATGTGTTACATCATGACCATGCATTGCGGTCATTCAAATAATCGTCTACTTTATAGTATCCTTTGCTCATCAGCGACTCTTTAATGTAACATTTAAATTTATGCAATGGTAGTTCAATTATATGCTGTGGAACTTTATTAAAAAAGGCTATGCTTTTCCCCAGAAATGAGGCTCTGGATTTTTCTAGCCTAAACTTGGGAACGACAAGTTTATCTTTATTTCTTGTGTTAAAGCGATGAATATCGCGCTGCTTTACAAATGTATTATAATACTTTTTCACATAAATTATATTTTCATAGATGTAATGTCCTGCAACAGTTAAAATGTTTATTTCTTTAAATAGATCTCTTAAAGAATCTCTCGATCGGAGGTTGTAAATGGCGCGAATAGCCCTTTTTTGGAGCACGAATATACTTTGGATGTTAGCGGCTGAGCCCCACAACAAAAGGCCGTAGGACATAACACTATGAAAATAACTAAAATAGACTATTCTAGCCGTTTCAATATCGGTTAAGAGCCTTATTTTCTTAACTGCGAATGCAGCCGAACTGAGTCTACTCGCCAAGGCTTCGATATGAGGATCCCATTGTAGTCGCGAGTCTAATATAATACCTAGAAATTTTGTATTGTTAATGAATTCGACCGTATCGCCGTCTAGTCTAATATGAAAATCAACTTGTCTTACATTAGGTAACGAAAATTTTAAACACTTAGTTTTCTTTGAGTTTAATGATAAATTATTACTATTAAACCATTGTGACACTTTTGAAAGAGCACTATTTACTTCGTCAGAACAGTCATCACCTCTATCTACTTTAAAGACTAGAGATGTATCATCGGCAAATAGCACCGTCTCACATAAATTCTTAGCGTAGTAAGGAAGGTCATTTATGTATATTAAAAACAACAGCGGACCCAATATTGATCCTTGGGGTACGCCCATAGTAATGGGAGCTCCGGTAGACTCAGTTTTATTAATAACTACCTTCTGAGTTCTTTCATACAGATATGAATGCATAAGGCTTACTGACAATTCAGAAACACCATAATGTTTTAACTTCCTTAATAGTGTTTGGTGATCAACACAATCGAATGCCTTGGAAAGGTCACAAAAAATAGCGATTACATCCTGCTTGTCCTCCCAGGCATCAAGTACATGTTTTAGAAATGCAACCCCAGCATCAGTTGTACTTTTACCTTTTGAAAAACCAAACTGTTTCTCATGCAGTATACTATTTAATTTAAAATACTCTAAAAGTTGAGCATAAATTAATTTCTCAAATATTTTACTTATTGCTGGTAGTATGGATATAGGTCTAAAATTTGCTGGGTCACTTTTGTCACCAGCTTTAAACAGAGGAATAATTTTACTATTCTTCATTAAATTAGGAAAGACCCCTTCACTTATACATTGGTTAAAAATTATTGCTAATGATGGAGCTATCACATCAATTATTGATTTGATGATACTTGTAGATATGCCCCAGAGATCTTCTGTTTTCTTAATATTTATTGCTTTGAATGCTTTAATAATATCTTCGGTAGTGACATAGCTAAAACTAAATGTTTCCTGGCACTTGTTCACACTAGATTCCATAAGAGAGACAGCGGTGTTGGGGCAAGAATTAAGTCTGCTAGTAGTTTCTAACGGTATTCGAGCAAAGAAACCTTCAAAAGCACTAGCCACCTCAATATCTGATTCAAAAGTCTGATCACTAATTTTTAAGTTAAATGAATTAATTTTGCTTTTTGTTTTGCCAGTTTCTTGGTTTATAATACTCCAGGTAGCTTTTATTTTATTTTCAGATGATTTAATTTTATTTGAAATATACCTAGATTTTGCCAAAGCACATACTTTCCTAAATGTTATTGAATATTTCTTGACATATTCAATGAAGCTAGGATCACAGGAAGTCGTTTTTTGTGCATAGAGTTCAAATAACTTTCTTCTGCTATTATAAATACCAGGTGTGGCCCAGTCACTAAACTTCTTACGATCATTACACTTTATAACTTTTTGTTTAAAATTGTTACTAAATTCTTTTTCAACAATATCAAATAATGATTGATAAGAGTTATTAGCGTCAGCAGAAGCTGGCAAACATTGAATTTTATCTTGTACATTATTTCTAAATTTATTAATACCACGTTTCGGTATTGGCCTGCAAATTACTTCGCGTTTAGGAATAACATTATAGTGCTCAAAAGAAGCTAGTTGTCCACTGTGGTCGGATTTAATAATATTAATTACCGATTTCTCAATTAAGTTACAGTTGGAAAAGATGTTATCTAAGCAAGTAGCCGATGTTGGCGTAATTCGCGTCGGTTCATTAAAAGTGTGAAGCAAATTAAATGATTTAAAAAGATTAAGGAATTTACTGGAGAGTTGTGCTAATTTAATATCTAAGATGTCTATATTAAAATCTCCACAAACTACAATTTTTTTATTCTTACGACAGCATATTTTCAAAACATCCTCCATAGTGGACTCAAAGACTGTGTAATTTGCTCCAGGGGGGCTATATACACAGATTATAATTATTTGTTCAAGTTCCACGCATGATATCTCACAAATTCGTTCAACAGAGAGGGATACTATATCCTTTCGCTCTTTATATTGTGTGTTATTAGGTAAAATTATTAAAGAACCCCCCCTTATTGTAGTTTTTCTATTAAATGAACTTACAACACTATAATTATCCAAATTTAACAATAATTCATATTCTTTTAACCAATGTTCAGTAACACATAACACATCAATATTTTCACAATTTAAAAATAAACTTATTTCTAGGTCTTTGCCAGCAGAAAAGCCTTGGATATTCTGGTGTACTATTTTTAAACATTTAGGCCTTCCTCTTGTCAATACTGGGCTAGAGTATGCCTCCGTTGTCTCTAATGGTAATTTAAATTAACCATGTCAGTATTTGGATTCAAAAGAATCGAATTATTTGGAACAGATTCCAAAGTTACATTAGAAGTATCAAAGTTAAACTGCTCAATAGAAGCAGAGGTTATACTAGCCAAGTTGTTGGCTAATTGTTTAAAATAAAATGATAGCGATACCGCTATTTGTCGCTTAAGATAATTAGGCAGATAATATTTATCTTTAGTCAAGTATACATTATTCAACAACATATTGATATCAATAATATGCAACTCTTTATTATGACAGGCTAATGTGTTCATAGTTAAGTTTAGATTATACCTTATTTTATTTTCTAACGGTGAAAAACTTTTACTGTAGGGAAATGTAAACATAACAACCTTCCTTACATTTAATGAACATAATGTGTTGCAATAGGCTATTAACTGGTTTTTATTTAAATTATCCCTGTTCCCAATTAAAATTATCAAGTTTGTGTTTTCACTTAAGGATTTTTTAACAACTATTTTCATGATCTCGTTTATACTGGAACCAGGCATGCAATAATTAATAACATTTTCCTTTGAATCTTTCTGTAAAAATTGGCCTAAATTCTTCCCAATCTCATCACTGAACATAATTGTTTTGGTGTCAGTAGATTTAGTGGGGGATTTACTTTTATTATTTAATAATAAACTATCACAAATGTTAGAGACTTCAGGTTTGGTTGGTAAATAGACCTCCTGAGCCGCTTGGCCTAATGACTCCTTTTGACAGAAGTCATTGCATACTGTGTTACAACTGCATCTGCATTTTTTCCCTAATGATTCGAACCGGTCTGAATTAAAATTACAAAAGTCAACCATATTATATGCAGCCATTTTTTGATTATTCAATTGTTTTTTAGAAAACTCACACAAGTTGGAGTACATTTCCCTAAGTGAAAGTTCTAAATTGTCAATCTTATAACATAATTGACTACCTAATAATTCACTTTCTTTGTTCTTATTACATGTTTCCATGTTTATCATATTTAATTGTTCTAAAAGTTGCTTACGTTCTTGCTTTATGTGACTATACTTATTATAATAATTTTGTTTTTTCATTAACTTTTGAGTTTTTCTTATGTATCTATTAATTTTAATGTATTTTTTTAATTTCTTCCCGCTACTAAACTGGCAGACGTTATTATTATTAAACAATGGTTTATCAACATAGTTAAGACCTTCCAAAGTTGAATTGTCATTTGCTGCAGAATTACATTGCATCAACTCATTAAACAGGCTTTGAGAGTGCTTATCTTCTATAACACTTCTATTTTCTTTTTCTAAATCTAATACTGTTTTCTGGGCAAGAGAGAGACTAATTTCCAGGTCTGTTATGCGACTCAATGCCTGTTCATGAGTATCAGAGCAAGCCCTAAAAGACTCAATAAAGTCTTGCATTTGGTTACACTTCTGCACAACTTCCGAGTATTTTACATGAAGAGCAGCAAGTTCATTTTTAAGCTCAGTGTTACGGGTAATGTTCTTATAGATCTCCGTCTCACTTTCCTCTCTTTCCCTTATTAGGGAGTCACTTAGATCTTTAGCTGCCTTTAGATCTTGCAGGGCATTCTTGAGTTGTACCTCCACATCCTTAGCCGTTGCCCTCCGGGTCATCATAATTGCTAATTAAGCTTAAAAGTTGCTACCGCTGAAAATATACAGAAGTGATCAATATATGATTTAAGTAAAGCTAGGATTGACAGATTTATCTAAAAGTATTTTTTTTATTTAATTGACTTTTCTAGGTAGGTAACTACTATTTTTTTTTAAGGAACAAACAGTTAAAAAGTTAAATAATCATAAAGTGTATTAGGTGTAATAAAATAACAAATACTTAAATAAAATTATGAATGAATGCTATGTTAATCTTAATAACACCATCAACTTTACTTTGAGCAAAGGAAAGTGAGGTTTATATTTGTGTTAACAATGTTTAATAAATAAATATTTATAGAAGTAGCTGGAAGGTGTCACCATCAGATTGACTTTTGTTAAAGTAAAGTGAGGTAAGCCTTTCAGAAGTATGTAAGTAGGTACTTAGTTAAATTACATAAATATCAATCAATATGTTTTAAATTAATATATTATTAATACTGTGTAGTTTACTTAAATAATTTTGCATACATATATTGAAAATAAAGGATCTGAAATAAGATTGATTTTTGTTGACTTAAATGTAGGTAGGTAGTCAAACAGTAGGTACCTATACTTATTAAGGAAATTTAACTCCATTCACTAATAAATTAACAGACTTATTATTACTAATTGTTGTTGCAAACTAGTTTCACAATATTTGTTCGAGATGATTTGGGTTTCTTTGTATAGATGTAGTGCATGGAAAGAGTAGCAGAATAGGTGAATGTCTGTGACAGGTAGCGGTCACCATCAGCTTCACTTCCACAGTATGTCAAGTGAAGAGAGGTATTATCAATGCCAAATCGTAATTGTTTGTGACGTTGTTCCCTGGAAGTGAACTCTGTACCAGTAATGTTAAATTAGTGTACAGTAAGTGTGAAACAAGTTAGACATACAATTGTACTTGTCTCTTAACAGTTCGGTGAGAACAACAAAGTGTCTAAGTATTATTAATTAACAATAAAGTTACGAAACAAATACTTCCCCGGTTTTATTTGCCGCTTATTATCGATTTAATCGTCCTTCTTCAATAGGTAATTATCGTCTTGCTAAATCTTGATGTCCGTTACATTGACGTTTCGCCGTTACAATTTTGTCGTCGATGTTTTTCAAAATATATTAAGTAGATTTTTTGGAAAACACTTGTACTAGGTATTTATAATGTTAGAATCACTTTTACAATAAAACACTATACAAATACTATGAATTAAATAATAAAAAAACAGCTGATACACTTTGACATCTGTATCGGCCGGTCATACGATACGAAATGTTCGACATACGAATTACCACACTGAAAAAATTCGAATGCCTGAGTATCGGGCCCCAGATGCCCTTAATATGAGTTGATTTTAACTGTCAACGTTTACGAAAACTATCGGATAAACTGCTTATGTCGGTAAAGCAGTCAAAGAGATAGAGCGATAATTTTCGATTACGAATACAGTTTGCCAAACTCATTAGGTTGACGCCTGGTTGACCGCGGGGTGATAGGCGATACGGTGTCGATCCCTTTGCAAGTAGATAAGTCTGCTGTGACCTTTAGTCTGCGCGCGAAGCTCGCACGAAGGCGCTGAGAACTTCACTAAGCTTAATAATGGAGGTCATTTGATATTTTGTGAAACGCAATATTTTGTGTCCTACGACAGCATTATATTGCCACACAAATGCCTTTGAGAAATAACATGTGCTTTAAGTATAAAGCTGCGAGTTATTTTATTTTATTAGTATACGTGAACGATTTCTTGAGTCGGATTCTTAAGTTTAAAATTCTCGAGACAGTTTAGTACCAAAACATGTTATATATATTTATGGCCTTTTCTTGAACTGCAGTCTAGTCTTTTGAAGAAAATTAGCAGCCCGCGAACTTGTTTGTCCGGACTAAGAGGCGAAGCGTTTATTTCGTTTTTGTGCCACAGCCAGGAAATTTTACAATTTCGAGAGATTTTTGCCGTGCTGGTAAAGGAATAGAAGTAAAATAAGATTTTAAACTTTCGCGTTCCATTATAATTATAAACAAGAGTGTCGCGTTGAGTCCCGTTACTCTTGTTTATAATTGAATAGAAGTAATTTCTGCATGAATATCGAACAAACTTGCCAAATTCAACAGCAATATTTTGTATTCTATATTCAGCTCGCAATACACAGCATACATCGTGTGTAACAGATATTTCATGAATATGTACATACATACATATGCAATAAGGGAACACTTTGTTATTTTTTGGTAAAGCTTTGGTGTAATTGAAAGTAGCAATATTTAATCTTCGTTAAAAAGCCCATGTGTACAGCTACCTATTTTAGATAGGTATAATATATAATATGTCAACCGAATGTTTCGGTTAAAATTTTGCCTCAAATAGGATTAAATATACGGTCCAAAATTAATTTTATAAGCGCGTTCTCCGTGTAGCGAGACGCGTTAATCCCGGTTATCGTTAGTGTAGACGGCTATAAATTTACCGACGATCGGACAAACAAATCTGTTACATTGAAGAAAGATTTATATATTCTCTAATCGCTATTGTCCGAGTACTTTTTAGTTTTAACGAGATTTCGAATAAAACCAAACAAGCTTCGGAAAGATTTGACTAGTTCCGAACTATTAAAACACTTGTATAGGGTTTGCCTATTACTACTTTACTATGTTGAGAATATTACATCATTATCATCCTCTCCTTATACCAATTCTATTTGGGGTCGGGGCAGAATATATCGATAATACTGCAATAATAATAATAATAAATAATGGACACCATCACATACATTGTTCCAATACCGAACCATACTAGCTTGAGCACTCGTGTTATGGAAATTGGAAACAACAACAGGAACAAACCCGAGGAGATATTGAAAAGTTTGTTTTCAAGATTTACCCGACCGGGAATCGAACCCGGGACCTCCAGAGATAGCGGCACCTTGAATACCGGTGCGTAATCTCCGTGTCTTAGTGGGGTACTAAGACACGGAGGTTGAAATACAATTAAAATGTATAAATTACCTACACGTTGCCACTATGTAGGTAAATAATAAGATGACACATTTCATTGCAATTTTACATGAAACTTTGAAAACAGATCGTTTTTATTTTAAAGATGCAAAAATGACAAGTGGCACTTGAACAGTTCCAATGCTATTATAGATTTTCGCTCGGCGATGTCAAATAAGTATACAAGTTAAGTCATTAATCATACAACTTGACTCTTCACTTGCAGCCTATCTGTTAGGTCACAGATGTTTAAACAGAGATACAGTTTCTTTACTTAACCCATTCATTTTATGATTGGTGTTTATTAAGCAAAATTTTGGTAAAAAATGTGCTGTAGTCTCGAAGATGTTAGAAAGTTTAGTTAGCGTAGTTAAGATTGTTAGAAATCCACTGGGGAAAAAAGATGTAGGGCTTTAAAGTGAAATTGTTTCATATAAAACTAATATATTGTTATTTTTTGTATATTGTCAGCAATTTTATGAAAACTGGGCAAAATATACTCCATGTACATTTGAATACCATGTTAGTGATAATTTGTATTAAAATAATTACACTGCGCCGCCATACAATCAATACAATGTTTGAATCAACATTGTGAGTTAACAAGATAGCAAGCAAGCTTCATAAATATTAGGTGCTTAAAGTAAACCCAATAGAGCCAGAAATAGTATATAACCCTTTGAAAACGATTACCTGATTCATCCTATCATTCCTTTGTGAACCATGTGCTCTTATTTATATAAACGCTGTGGCAAGTAGAAGCCTGAAAAGTGAAACTTGACACGTGGCTAGACGTTTGCGGGCTATGAGAAAGTCTTCGATTCTATCAAGACATTAGCAGTGCTGCAGTCTCCCAGGGGTGAAAAATAGACATTGAGGTCCTGAGGTACTTTAACCAAAAAGCCCCAATCTCGGTCCTATCACAGAACCAGAATTCTAATCTTATCCAACTCCAGCAGCAAGGAGTAAGACGCACGGAGACATTTTTTCTCCGAAATGGTTGGATGTTATATTTAAGCCTCGGAAACGTCGGTATGTCGGAGAGCGACAGCGGAAAGTATGTTTTTTCACTGTCACTCACTTCAGAATATACAAAGTCCATGAATCGAAAGGCTAGACTAAAAGAGATAGGACATCAACATTACGAGTACCATCACTTTCAGTTTTCCGATACTCAATTGATGATTTTTAAAGAGTGGGTCTTAAGATAATCTGCTCCTCCTCGCGATGTATTCCTATCTGAGGGTCGTATTCACCATCTCTCCGCTGTCTCTCCTTGATGATGCCCCTTCATCATCGTCGGCATGCAAAATAACATGATAGCAAACAAACCAAGTCCAACTAAGGAAATATTTTCCATAAACCATATATAATATACTCTGAACGACAGAGCCAGTATATCACGATTAAAATGGCTAATAAAACTTTTATACCAGCCCAAATACCCGAGAGGGGGTTCGATCTAATCCTTGAGCTAAATACCGGTGATTTCGGCAGAGTGGCATCATAAATCAGCAGGGACCCAATTCCCCGAAATCGATAATACTACCAGCAGAAGGCTTGTTACAAGCAGATTGGGTTTTTACTAGTGGATGCTGCCCGACTGCGTCTGCTTTTAATTCAGTTGATTGACGCCCATAGTTACATCGTGCCCCATAGGCTTCAGTTAAAACTTTCTGTATAAAATTGCCTATCTCAAATATTGTAAAACTAAAAATTATTGTTAAGGCGTCAGACTTAGTTAAGATAATGGTGGCTAGCCAGGCGGACTTAGAAGAAGTCCTACCACAGACCATTCTTTCACTGACTAAGCTGCAAAATGGTTTTAAACATAAAGACGGATACTTTCACATCAATCATATTTGTATGGAGTATGAAGACCATTGTTGTGCGTGTAAAGTTAAGTTAGTTAACAATTCCTTGTAGATTTCTAGGAAAAAATTGTCACAAAGGGTGAGTCGTTACTCCGTTTGAGTCACCACCGTGTTATAGTCAAATAGATTGGCTAACCAAAGGGTAGCTTGGGAAGGGACAAATTTCTGTTGATGGAACAAATGTTTATTCTGGACCTCATGTTTGCATTAACTTCGTTGTTTTTGCTTTTCATACGGGTCTACTGTTTAATTAAAGGAGGAATTTGCATTATTTAACAACTAAGTAGTACAAAAACGGTGAGAAAACATTAAATAAGGGACGGCAGTATTAATAAACAGAAGAAATACATTATAATAAATTGATAGAATCCAAATTTCCAAAAGCAATTATTGTGACTCTTTCAGGACAGTAATAGAAAAACTAAAAAAATATTTTTCATACGAATTGTCTATTACTTATATATCTTCGGTTTTTAAAACTTTGCTTTAAATTAGCTAAATGTTTGACTGTCACATACTATTTAAAGCTTAGTATACTTTTTACCGTTGTCAAATCTCTTATTTCTTGAGAAAATGCGGACTTTAGTCCACAGTGAGCCGCAACAAACATAATATTAATGGCAGAAGATATTTTCGACAGAGAATGTTTGCAGTAATTTAGTGTTCTTTAGTAGTCCAGGCCCATAAATACAGCCCACCACACTTATCTTAGCCTCATCTCAGCCGTAACACATACGAAAAGTTTCGCCGCATTTCATAATATGTAAAGTTTGAGTGAGACGTAAATTATATTAGAGGCAAGTAGAGTCTAGAGCGTCGTTATTGTCAAAATGTTGTACAATTTTATATGATTCAGCCCTACGAAATGCTCTCGTTTGTGAATGCAACCGAAATGCATGCGTTAGATTCGCATCATTAAACAGCGGTATATTTGCATATCACAAAAGCGTTTGTATAACACTTCTTACGACGTTTGAGCTTATTGCGAGCCGCTTGTCAAACTAAATGTTTCTCAAGCGAGATGAACGAACGGCAAACTATTACTTACGAATAATCAGGATTATTTTAAGCTATTGCTGTTTCTTATTTAATTCAATAAATTCAATATTTAATTGTGATGTTTTATATATATTAGTAGAGGTTCAATACATATTTCTCAAACCCCAGAATAATTTGAAAAAAATTACTCATCCAATTTTTTATAAAGCGACACATTTCAACGTAGGTAAACTATGTGCAAATATAAATAAAGAATGTAAAACGGAGATGAAAAAAAAACTCTTTTAAAAATGTTCATACACCGAATTCCTCATTTTTCAATTTTGATAACTGATTTAGT
Source organism: Crambus lathoniellus (assembly GCA_949710035.1). Taxonomy (NCBI): domain Eukaryota; kingdom Metazoa; phylum Arthropoda; class Insecta; order Lepidoptera; family Crambidae; genus Crambus; species Crambus lathoniellus. The sequence continues at coordinate 22,033,769 of OX453299.1, forward strand.
AGCCCAATTTTTGGTCCATATTAGTGACAAGTGAACATCTTTAACCAGCCCTTTCAGTGTGATAATGAGATGGCATCCATTACTGCTTAATTAAGACGTAAGTATCGTCACGTCACAGAAATTTGTGTACACGTAACTACAATATATCAAATTGGAAGACTAATGTAAAGAAAAAGAAGAAGAAGAGAAGAAATGGAAAATATTTGTTTGTAGAATCTGTAGTTAAAATCGCATCTGTAGTTACTTCAACGTAAAGTTTTCTTCAAGTTAATTTGTCAGGTTATTATCACAACTTGCTCGTGTAAATCCAGAAAGCAAATTTCACGCTTTTGGCACTGTTTTGAGTCTCTCACATTTAGCAAAGAGCACAAATTGCTGTTTGGAAGAAAGTTTTCTGTTATATGAAACTTAAAATGTCTGTTTATTTCGTTAGTACTCGGTCTTAACCAGTCAAAATATGCCTTAAGACTCTCAGTCAGTTTCAACTTCGTCTTAACTTTCGAAGATTGCATAATTTTAAACCTCACGTCTTTTCTTTTAGCCGATTGAGTTTAATTAATCAGTAAGTAGCTAATTAAAAACAGCGTCAAAATAATCTACTTCGGAATACACTTCGTCGTCTTTATAATTTTAGAATCAAAATACAATAATACTGAACAATACATTAATTTACAAAGTTTTACCATAAGCTCCAAATTTAAAGCGCAAAGTTAACTTTTGTGTCGTTGTTTGTTTGTTACATTTTAAACAACGAAGTATTTCTATGCAAAATTTAATAATGTAGCATTGCTCATAATGTAAAGGGATAATTTTTGTTTGTTCGCAGGTAAACAAAACCTTTTATAATCAGCTGGATAACACCCGTTATTTATGTAATTTTAAAAGATCGACGGAGCCATCTAAACTGGGTAAGTAATGCAATGTCTTGGTATTTTATTTTAAAGCTTGCGAATAAATGATTTCGCATATTATTCGTAGTATCCATTATCTCGAGTATAGACAAGGGGACAATTTTATTTCAGAAAATTTGCTCCTTATTTAAATAAACATCGTATTTATGTGCAACTAAAACATGATTGTGGTAAAATTAAGCGGGACCGTGCGGTTGCTAAAGTTAGGTGCTTACTTACACTAGAAGCACAAGCGACGGAACTTGTCTGCTCGTGTAGGTATATAGACGTACACGTTTACTAGTGGAAAGGTATAGATTAAGGCAATTCAACCTTTAACTAAGTTGAACTTTATCTTACTAACATTACACATGCGGAGAGTTCGAATTTTCAGACGTTTGGATGTTTGTTCCTTAATCACGGCAAAACAATCAACGGATCTGAATGAAATTAGGGGCAGTGATCGATTATATTCTAGAATAGCATAAATATTTCTTTTACGTCGGAAAATATCTGGTTTTCGTACACATCGTAATCGTGTTCGGTAAGACGGTTTCCCATTAATTAAAGTTACTGACGACGAATTATTTATGATGACTGGCTTCAGAAAACCGAACATGTTTCGATCGTTCAACGGACAGTAAACAATAATGAAAGATCGCTGAAAATGAATCCATTGTAAGAGCTTTAAATCTGTTGTTTATATCCTGAAAATGGGTCTCACTTATACCAGGAACATTAAACGAGTGGATGACACAAAACCGATGAAACGGCTACTTTACGAGTTCCGGACTGAACTTTTAAGCGATATTTTTTTACACATGGCGTGCTTTACGATACGTTTATCATTCCAAAAGCATAGTAAAAAGGATAAAAAACGTTGAAAACAAATAAAAGAATCGCCACTATTTGCTGCCAGTATGTCGCAATCAGCTGCTGTGTACTTTATGCGGGTGGCGAAAACAAACACGACTAATCCGAAAGCGTAGGCTTTGGTTTCTTATGTACATAAGAAAATTTATATTGCGGGGTAAAGCTAATCGAATGTGCCATGTGTTTTGTATGTGGTTAAAACAAATTTTTTCGATTTTTTTTTAATTATGCATATTTAAAAAAAAAACCACATCAAAAAAGTAAGAAATAATTCTTCACCAAATAAATAACGTAAGTACTTTGAAGTCGGGCGTGAAACATGTACAATTTTTTGTTGTTTTTGTTAAAACCCGCCCGACTTCAAAGTACTTACGTTATTTATTTGGTGAAGAATTATTTCTTACTTTTTTGATGTGGTTTTTTGAAGGTTTGAAGGTTTTTTGAATTTTTTTATAAAAATAATTTTTATTTCACTCTTTTTAGTGCATCGTGCAGGCAATTTACGTGTTTTCTGGTAAATAGGTATGTGTTCAAACTTAAAACTTCCTTTTTCGAAGTCGGTTAAAATACCTTGAGGTATCCCCTTTTTAACAAAACAAGAATCATCTAAATCGGTTTATAAACAAAGAAGTTATGCCTAAAGATACGTATTAAATTCACATAAAGTGGTAACGAAAACGACAGTATTTTCAAGATTTCCTGAAAACTACTGAACCGATTTCAAAATTTCAAAAAATGGGACCAACTTGGAAACCAACCTGATGTAATAACGTTTGAACCATTACAATCGGTTCAGCAGTCTTCGAGTAATAGGTGGACATACACAAAAAAAAAAAAAAACTTACATACAGACGAATAGAGAACCTCCTCCTTTTTGATTTAGAAGTCGGTTAATAATAGCCAATGCGTTTATATTTTGAGAGCCGTTAATTAATGATTGGGTATGTTTAACCTGAGATTGTGTAGTTATTTCGCTTGCTTTATCCAAGTGATTACGAGAAAGTGATGAAATACTGATGATATGCAACGTATCGCCTACATTTGCAAACATAACATAAACGTCCTCCAATCGGGCATTAGGACGCGTATTGATTTATGGGCCATTCTTCGTTTATCATCCATAAGGAAAGCCTACTAATACGGAAAACAAACATACATTGATTGACAACGTTAGATAAGCAATCGTGCTACGGATATCAGAATCACCGAAATTATTTCAATATTTCGTTGTTTTTTAATAAATAAAATTGTTTATCAAACAAGTTAGTGTCGGGTGGGGGATCAAACCCACGATTTATCGCGACTGAGGCAAGATTAGCACCACTACACCATCAGGCACGTCAAGTTTAAATAATTTGAACCATTTTAATTATACCCTTGATTTAAATTTAAAAATAAGAATACACCCTTTAAATGTTTCATGCACAAGAGAATTTTCCGACTAATTTTGTAATTTGGATTAGGCGGAGCAAAAACCTAATTAGAATAGAAGCCCGATGCGGTCGTGGTACCGCCGTATTTCTCGCAAAATTATCGCAATTTCAACAGCAGATATCGCTATCTACGTAGATTTCGCACTGTATTCCTTTTCCCAAATTGTAAATATTTTATAACGAGTCCGTAAATTTTGTTTTTTAACGGCGCTGGCTAAAGTATTTGTCGTATCTATATTTGGGCATTACATTTGCATTTGCCTTCTAATTTGAGTGATTCTAATAATAAAAATCAAACAGTTAAAGACTGGTTAGAAAGTTTTTGTGAAAATTCGTATTTTTTTATTTTTACGTGAAATGCAATTTACCGTTCAGATAAATGAGGTATTCCAGGTACCGCACCAATTTGAACCGCACAATTCCAACGAGTTCGAATTTCGATTGTAGTAAAATGAATAAAAAATATTATTAAAGTATTCCAGTTATGGCTTAAAGTAGAGGTGTTCACTAAAAACATAGATAAATCAGTTCAGTTCTTTATTATTTTTGAAGACTTTATTTGAAGTTGGTATTCTAGTAACAACAGAATAATAATAATTGTGTATAAAGTATAATGCAGCTGTCCGAATTATCGTTTGGATTCTGAACACAGATTACTAAATAGTTACTATGTAACAGATAGTTCACTCCGCTAAGTCATTTAAATAAATAGCAACTCTAACTTTAACGCAATAAAGTAGAATTCAGCTTGTACGGCGCAGGCAAATTACGAACGGCCACTCGTTGTCGTTGCATCTCTTTCTATCGCATATATTCTAGTTCTTTTGCGGACCTAATTTCTTTGCCATACTCCTCCGAACGTACCTAAACTGCGCAGTGACACCCCCCTGTTCTGAAGTACCAGGATAACATAGCTACGGAGGCTGTAGTTATAGTACATAGATTAAAAATAATCCTAACCAGTCGCAACTATAACTACCTCCTCAATAGCTATGTTATCCTGGTACTTAAGAATCCAAACGATAATTTGCAAAGCTACATTGTCCATGTATAGTGATGCATTATTAGTTGTTCCTAGAAATACCTACTTCAAATAATGTCTTTAAAAATAATAAAGAACTGAACTGTGCTATCGATGTTTTTAGTTAGGTATTAGCTCTACTACGCCTCTAACCATTGTAGTCCAGTGAATAGAGGGTTTTTAGCTTACAAGTGGTCCGGTAGTTTTGAATTTTTGATATGTTGTCTAGGACAGTTAGTGAGTATTTACAACATATCAAAAAATTAGAACTACTTACCGGACCACTTGTAAGATAACTCCCCTTAATTAGTCTCTTTTTTCTGGGATATTGGTGCCGTGACTGGAATGCTTATATTTTTAATTCATTTTTCGAACCGCATTATTGGTGCCGTAACTGGTTTTGGTGCGGTTCGAATGGTGCGGTTCAAATTGGTGCGGTAACTGGAATACCTCCAGATTATTACGTAACTTTGCAATTATGTCTGAATTCTTATTTATTCCAATAATCAAATCTGTTTTAATATTTACAGACATAGTTTTTGTATATTTATGCCCGAATACTCGAACGCTACTTAACTTTGGGAGCGTCTCAAGCATGGCCCTGTCGCTTTAAATGTCAAACGTATGAAAGAGATGCCATGATGTTTGAGACGCTCCCAAAGATGATTTGCGTTCGAGAATTCGGGCGTTATTCTATTACTAGCTTTCAGCCCGCGGCCAAATCCGTTCAGCCGTTTTGGCGTGATTGAGCAACAAACACCAAAACATCTAAACTTTCACATTTATAATATTAGTAGGACAACATTTATTGGAATGTATCATTTCAAGTTAATACGTTAATGCCATCAAATAATCAATCACGTTTTATTCCATAGAAATATGACACGCTATTGTCAATACTGATATCGACGGTTTGCTAATCAATTAATATGTGGTATTTAAAAGGACGTTAAATAAAATGGTGGTCAGGCGCTCTTGACATAAATCACGTTTGAATGGGACTCAATCTGGGTCTGTTTGCATTCCAATCCACCCCTATAATTTGTCGACCGCTCTCCAAGTAATTGCACTGGGTGTCGACATTAGCCACAACATTTGGGATGCTCAAACGAGTGCGTTAATTGGGGGCTTTGTTTTTACGCGGTTCTTGATAAATAAATCACGGTTAAACGGAGATGGAGAAAGCTCGCGTTCTTGCGGATAAACACCGAAGCGGAAAACCTTAATCTTTTGTAGAATTTAAATGTTCAGAAATGTATTCGTTTTCTTAGAGCCAAATAAAGACACTTTAACGTTATTAGACGATGATATTAGAACACAATTTTACTTTATCAGCTGTTCTCAAACTAATTGCACTGGGTGTTGTACATTAGCCACAACATTAAGCATGCTCAAATACGCTGTTCTCGGACGGCAGAGAAATCTCGAGTTCTTGCCGATAAACATAAAAGCGGAAAACTTTAATACTTTTCAAGACTGTGGAACTTAAAAGTTTTAAATTTTATTTGTTTGTAGGTTTTTTGTTGTTTTTGTCGGTTATTACCGCAAATTCTGTAAAACGTGTTCTTAAGATGTTCGATCAGAATTTCCTAATACAAGGAATTTCAGTAAAGTTTTCCATAAATCGCCTGAAACATTTCAACTAGCAATAGTTTTGCAGTGAATGCCTTGCAACGATTGCAACGGTTTAAGGTGTATCGATGAGCTCAGTGGCGCCGCCAATGGAAATAAATCAATTGCATTTTATTAAAGGCTTGGATTAAAAGTTTCGGTTATTTCGCGCAGGTGAAAGAGTGGAATGCATTTTATAAATATACTTTTGAGAACTCAAACTTACGCAATAAGCCGTGAATCTCAATAGTGCCAAAAGTGGCCACATTTGGCAATATCGAGATCCATAACTTGGTGCTCATATTTGAGGCCATGAAAAAACAATAAAAAATTGCATTTTGCTCTTTTATTTGCGCGAAATAACCGAAACTTTTAATCCAAGCCTTTAATAAAATGCAATTGATTTATTTCCATTGGCGGCGCCACTGAGCTCATCGATACACCTTAATATTGATGACTAGCTACATTGACAACTATGCTCGAAGGAATTGTTTCAGTCTACAATAGCTTGGAAGTGCAAATCAGTAATTTAGATGTTTGTTACTTTAGAAGCTAGAAACAACTTTTATGGATCCAAAATAGTTTTTTTCTAGCATAGTAGTAATGATTGCCAAGCATATAGGTTTTCACTATTAAATAACAGAATATATTCAATATTAGATTACAAAACAAATTTTGCGTTACCAAAAAAAAAGCATTACAAAACTCGATATTGATTAGCCACTTAAATATGACGACCGGTTTGGCGCAAGAATAGGATACCTACCTTCTTCGCCCTAGGTCTTGGGTTTGATTCCCGAATACGACAAATCTTTGTGTGCATGAACATGTTTATTTGTCAGTCTTGGTGTTTTCTATTTGAATTAAGTATGTATTTACTAAAATATTTATATTTATCCCTTACCTAGTTTCCATAACACAGTTTCTTAATGAAAACCACATAAGAGCTAGATAAAATTGGTGTGATTGTAAGATTTTTATTTAAAGTAGCTTTCCAGCCGCGGCTTCGCACACGTGGGCTTCACGATGTTATCCCACGGGAATGTGATATTTTACCGGGATAAAAAGTAGCATATGTTTCTCTCCAGGCTACAAGGTATCTGTGTTCCGAATTTCAGCCAAATCCGTTCCGTTCCACACCGTTTTGGCGTGATTGAGTAACAAACATCCAAACATCTAAACTTTCACATTTATAATATTGTAGGATATACTTCATAGCGTTCAAATCGACTTTCACAGACAGAATACATTTTAACAAAGATAAAAGAAAACCGCCATTTTAATTATTTGAACAGTCACCGAAAAGACTCATAACTCAAGTCATTAAAATTCAAGCCGCTTACTTCGTCACTGTCCAAAATTTCATACTTTATCGTTCCACTTAGCTTAATTCAACAAGCTATCCATAACGGAGCATTGAAATAATAACAGAGGTGTTATTTTACAGAACTAACGTCAACCCGGCTTGTAAAGGAGTAAACTTTGATGGGAACCCCAGAGGAATAACTATTCGCCAAAATATTTACGAAGATGTGCGACGCGCCCGAGACGACACCTTGTTTGCCTATCCATTTGCGTTGACATCTTGTTAGGACCAAAGTGTTTTACACACTCACGGAATGTGCAGGAGTGGGCTACCGTTTAAAGCTACTGTAATTTTTAGACTATAGATTTTTATTTATAAGAATTGGGTAGAACAAATGGTTTTATAAGCAGTGACTATTGTTTGTGCGTGAAACCAACAGTGTTTGAGCACTTAAATATCAAACCTACGTAGTTTAACAAAGACTGCTGTTATTTACATATATGTATGTACTTCTTATAGAGGGTGAGTTTTGAGTTTTTTTATTTACTCCGATATCTATTCTGAGTTGCTTTAGCCCGTATTTATAAACTTTTTCATTTTTACAATATTTTGAATGAGAAATTATGTTTGCTAGAAACACATAAAGTAGAGGCAGTAATTTTGAGTATAATATTTTCGTTCCACATAGCAAAACAAAAAGGTAGGTATATTATGATTGCTTAAAACTAAACTATTAACAAAAAACCTCTTTTGAATCTGCAATAAAAGGGTTTTAATGTTTTCAAAACCATAGTTCAACCCAAAATGTGTTTGAGTTACAATTTAACTCGCCCTAGCTTCTGTAGTTCTTGAGGAGAAATCAAACAAACATAATATTGCGGTCAGTGAATTTCATTATATTTGCCAACGAAGTTTATATTGCGGATGGATTGGGAACTTTCTGTGCGCCAGTAATACTTGTTGTAAGGTTTGTTTTTGCTGAAAACTTTGTATATTTCCTTAAGTTGATATTCCCTTTTTTATTTACATACGCGATTTTGTCATAACGTTTATGTCGAAGATTAGTCCATGTAACAGGAGGCCAAGTGTGCTAACGTTAAGTCATAATCGTGTCTCAATCGTGTTTCAGTTGTAGTTCAATTGCAGTGCTTTTTTACACACTAGTTACAAGAATTATGACAGTATGATGTGATGTACATAGTGTGTGGTGTGACCATCAAAAGTATTGTGAAAAAAGTACACATTTCTTGTAACTAGTGTGTAAAAAAGCACTACAATTGAACTACAATTGAAACACGATTGAGACACGATTATGACTTAACGTTAGCAGGCTTGGCCCCCTGATCATGTAAATCGATATTAAGGCTATTGCGGCGATCAAACTCAGAATATTCAATGTTTTTAAATTAAATTTCCTGACAAAGTATCATTGCTAGGCCTTTCAAAATATTATATGTGATAGATCTTTTCTTTATGAAGGGAAGTTACTAAAATTTATTTGAATCAAATAAATACAATGTACTAAAAAAAATATTTTCAAGACCTCTTTTTTCCGTCTTTAACTCAATTATCTCAATAACTAGTTGAGTAATCAAGCTAATTTTTTTTGTGTAAGTAGTTCTTAGTCATATCTAGGGAAGTTACTAAAATTTTTTTTTGTTATATTTATAGTCAATAACTAGTATCCCAAAATGCATCGTGCACCGTTTCGCAGCTAATTCTTCAGTCTCCGCCTGGTATTGGCGGCGTTTGGACGTGGAGACTGTATCGCTCCGATTGCGCCAAAATTGAAAAAAAAAACTCACACTAGGATCCAAATTTTTTTCAATGATGCTTATTTTGCTAGGAAATATTGAAATAGCGCTTCAGGATTGGGTATAGATGAGTGCTTTGCCATTTATTGCATAACCATAGACCTATGTAACCTAGGACAAGTTATTTTACTCATTACCTAAAGCAAACATCAATAGTTTGAAATAAAAGTGACGGATAATATTGCCTAAGATACTTAAGAGCCCATAAAAGTTATACCTATTTGAGTACCAATATTTTGTTGTGTTGTAGGTACATAATTAGTCTAAGTTTCTAACTTCTACTACTGTATATTAAATTTATGTTCGTTTTAGGTTCCTCAAAATTGTAAATATGAGAAAGTTAAGATAGGTAGGTGTAAAAAATTGCATCAAGAAATAAGAAATTCGCTTGTTGAAAAAGTTTTTTACAGAGACATAATGTAAAAGCAATTCTTGAAATAAAACCGATGTAAGAATTTTATATACCTAGTTGATCTAATATCACCATTACACTTTTTTGAGACTGTGAGAAGTCCAGCTTCTTTCCTTTGAGTGAGGAACATAAACCGCACCATTTTGTGTAAATTTCAGGTTCAAAACATTTTTATTACTGATTCTCTTATCCGTTATTAGTACAAAATAGCAGTGCTTACCCGTGGTACTACCAGTAGTCCTACCAGTAGTACCATGGGAGATTTTTTTTGCCAGTGGTACTACTGATGTGTCTGGTAGTACTACGGGCAATTATTTTTACCCCTGATACTACTAATTAAATATGTAAATAAAAGAACACCCTGATATACCGTGAAAATTTTTTCAAACCAAACTTAAAGGGTAAGCTGATCTTTTTTTTTATCGGGTGTGGTTGTTTTAATAGAATATTTTTTTTTTTATTATCTTAAAAATGTTTTAGTTTTTTTAACTGTTTGAAATGTTTTATTTTATTATTCTAAACATCGACAATAAGTTTGAAATACTTACCGTAAAAAAATTAAATAAATAAAATCACGAAATTTATTCTAAACACGTTAAATGACCTACCCCTTCGGTATGGATTAAAAAAATATTTCATGGTATATACTATCAGGGTGTTGTTTTATTGACACATTTAATGAGTAGTATCAGGGGTAAAAATAATTGCCCGTAGTACTACCAGACACATCAGTAGTACCACTGGCAAAAAAAATCTCCCATGCTACTACTGGTAGGACTACTGGTAGTACCACGGGTAAGCACTGCAAAATAGAGCATGCATACAATTTCTTGCAAGAAATGCTCTCGCGGTTTTGAAATTCGAAATCCCCACAACAATATCTAAAACCGATGGTTGAGGCGCCAGTAGCAATAATAAATAATGAAAAGTCTGTCAGCTATATTGACAGTTTTAACTCTCAAATTTAACCACCGCGTCAGATAAGTTTGCGGAGTTCTGTAAGGAGACTTGCATAGTCGGAGCAAAATTTTTGATACTCTAATGAAATATTGCATAGGTACAAGTACTTCCTGTGAGATGGGATCTAATTCATACTGGTCTTGGTATGTCATCCTATCATATTATATTTAAAAACATATATTTGATGCTTGGGAGAGCAAGCGAGATGTAGTTGGTATTTATTGTGACCTCTCCAAAGCTTTCGATTGTGTTAATCACCAAACGCTTTTAAGGAAATTAAAACATTATGGTGTCTATGATAAATCGGTTAGCCTAATGCAATCATATCTATGTGAAAGAACACAGAAAGTAGTTATCAACAAAACTGAGTCTACTGGAGCCCCTATCAACATGGGCGTACCCCAGGGGTCAATACTGGTCCCTTTTGCTGTTTTTAATTTATATAAATGACCTTCCTTTTTAAGCAAAGAATTTATGCGAGACAGTGCTATTTGCTGATGACACTTCCTCTAGTCTATAAAGTTGACAGAGGTAATAATTGTTCTGACGAAGTAAATAGTACTTTATCGAAAGTTGCGCATTGGTTCAATAGCAATAATCCATTCCTTTACCATGGTACCATTACACAGTACCATTGATGGTACTGTGGCAATTTCTTTTTGCCGTGGTACCATCAATTAATCTATCATTAAACTCGAATAAAACAAAATGTGAAAAAAAAATCCCTGCCAAATGTAAGACAGGTTGATATTCACATAAAATTGGATGACAATGTAGTAGAATTAATTAACAGTACTAAATTTTTAGATATAACATTAGATTATCGACTTCAATGGGACCCTCATATTGAAGCCTTGGCCGATAGACTCAGTTCTGCGGCATTTGCTGTTAAAGAAATAAGGCTCTTAACCGATATTGAAACGGCAAGGTTAATCTATTTTAGCTATTTTCAGAGTGTATTGGCCTACGGCCTATTTCTTTGGGGTTCAGCAGCTAACATCGAAAGTATTTTTGTGCTTCAGAAAAGAGCTATTCGCGCCATATACAAACTTCGGCCAAGAGATTCTTTAAAAGAAATCAACATATTAGCTGTTGCAGGACAATACATATATGAGAATATGGTATATGTGAAGAAGTATCTCAATACATTTGTAAATCAATTCAAAACAACAAATAAAAATAAGATTGCCTTACCAAGGATTCGACTTGAAAAAACAAGAAGTTCGTTTTTGGGGAAAAGCGTAGCTAGTTTTAATAAAGTTCCACAGAATTTAGTAGAGCTGCCTTTGCACAAATTCAAAAGTCATGGCAAAAAAATTATTTTTATAAAAAAATAAAACCGCCTTCAAAAAAACCACATCAAAAAAGTAAGAAATAGTTCCTCACCAAATAAATAACGTAAGTACTTTGAAGTCGGGCGTGAAACATGTACAATTTTTTTGTTGTTTTTGTTAAAACCCGCCCGACTTCAAAGTACTTACGTTATTTATTTGGTGAGGAATTATTTCTTACTTTTTTGATGTGGTTTTTTTGAAGGCGGTTTTATTTTTTTATAAAAATAATTTTTATTTCACTCTTTTTAGTGCATCGTGCAGGCAATTTACGTGTTTTCTGGTAAATAGGTATGTGATCGAACTCATAACCTCCTTTTTCGAAGTCGGTTAAAATACCTTGAGGTATCCCCTTTTTAACAAAACAAGAATCATCTAAATCGGTTTATAAACAAAGGAGTTATGCCTACAGATACGTATTAAATTCACATAAAGTGGTAACGAAAACGACAGTATTTTCAAGATTTCCCACATACATACAAACGAATAGAGAACCTCCTCCTTTTTGATTTAGAAGTCGGTTAAAAATCGCTCATGGGCAAAGGATATTATATAGTAGACGACTATTTGAAAGACCGTAATACATGGATTTGATGTAACACATAACCTTAGCTGAACTAATGTAATATTATAATGAAAAAGTTGTAAAAGTTAACGATATAAATCTTTGGAAATATCGTTACTCCAATTATTAAAGCTGATAAGTTTATTGCGCCTATTCTTCTTATCAGTTAAAAAAGTCTTGAACGAAAATATTGACGATTCAAAAGAGCTTATTTATTAAGTCAAGTTGAATAAAGATATTTTTTATTTTATTTTATTATTTTATCCTTGATGTCGTAAGGCCTGGCACATAATTAGGTCCTCCGTATTGCACCACTTACTGTCTTCACGCACTGGTGATCTATGTGATCACTGGCAAAGATTAGATCAGGGTTTTAACCCCTTTTCCAGCGACCGCTGTTGAATGATGACGGAAGTTTTGGATCATCGATCAAAGATAGTAGGTATGTGTCCATCAACCCATTCTTCAACCTTCACTCCGTTGTCATCACTGGTTCTGTATCCCCAGTTCTCGCTATGGCTATTAAAATTACCAAGAACGAATCTAACCGGATGGGCGTTAAAGTTCGGCGGACAGCTGAAGTAATACGGTGCATTGGGAGGTTTGTAGACTGAAGTGACCGTACAGTTACTAAGTTCGGTAGTAAAGGTTGACTTCCGAGCATCGCGGCCGATCGCAGCCGCGCGCGATCGATCGCGTGCGACTGACGCGCGCGGCTGATGCGACAATAGTCAGTGTATGAAAATGTATGGCGCCGCTTCCGAGGTATGCGACAGACGCGTGCGGCCGATGACAGACGTCGGCCGCACGTGGCCGTAACTTTAATGAAAACTTCTTTGTATTGTTTAGATACTCACTTATCAAGACTAAAATCCATATTGTTTCTGACTTCACGCTTAAAAAAAGAAATTTCAGTCTCTTAAATCTAGGTGGGGTCGAAAACGCTATGTACCGCCACAATGTCTGGTTTAGTATGAGGTCTAAAACGCCTCGTACCGCACCAATAGAAAGAATAGCTAATTCAGTGCCGCAGTGAGCGTGTTACAGAAAGGGCGTTTGCGCACTACACTGAATTTTACCATCCGGCGGTCCGTTTTACATGAAAAACACGGATGATTGGCTTGTGCAGTTGTCCGTCTTTTTGCTCGCCAGGGCAGCACAGTAATTACCCCCGGGACGGGGGGGCCCTGCCCGCTCATGAATGTCACGTTTTCAGGTCAATTTAACCGCCTCTGTGGTCTAGTGGTTTATACCACCGATTTCAGACCCAGAGGTCCCGGGTTCGATTCCCAGTGGGGGTTCATATTGTATTCGGTTTGGTTAGTGGTAGGACTTGTTCTTAGTCCGCCTGGCTAGCTACCACCATCTTATCTAAGTCTGACGCCATAACAATGATGTTTTCAGCATTATTGTGTTCCGGCAGTTAGAGATAAGATAGCCAGTTCCTCAGTTATTGAGGATTCCGGGAGTAGTGCGCTTCCACCTTCAGCCTTATCACCACTTATCATCAGGTGTGATGAAGGCTAAGTGCTACCCCGTTGTGAATAAATAAATAAATAAATATCACAGTTTCAATGTTTCAAAGCCGAAACTACACGAAATAAATAAATTCTTACTATGTATTATAAATAACTAGCTTTCCGCCCGCGGCTTCGCCCGCGTGGACTACACGACGTTATCCCGCGGGAATCTGATGTTTTTCCGGGATAAAAAGTAGCCTATGTTCCTCTCCAGGCTACAAAGTATCTGTGTCCCAAATTTCAGCCAAATCCGTTCAGCCGTTTTGGCGTGATTGAGTAACAAACATCCAAACATCCAAACATCCAAACATCCAAACATCTAAACTTTCACATTTATAATATTAGTAGGATTTATGATTAAAATACAACCATCCGTTTTTTTCCGGACGGTAAAATTCAGTGTTCTCGGAGCGGAAAAAAATGGACCGGAATGGGGAAAAGTAAAATGTCGGACGGTAAAATTCCGTGTAGTGCACAAGCGCACATATACATTCTATGGCCTGCTATATCGGACCGTAAAAAATCGGACTGCCGATGCCAGACTGTAACATTCAGTGTAGTGCACAAACGCCCAAAAGGAGAGTTTTTAAAAATCATCTCAATCCAGCGTTGACACATGAATTTTCTAACAGTGACAGACAACCATAAATTAGAGATTTAGGGTGACTTTCACCACTGATATTTAAACGCGATTAACGCTAAACGTGTTTAAAATGTATTTCTGACTCTGTCACATTCAAACAGATGACAGAAACAGAAATATGTTTTAAACACGTTTAGCGTTAAACACGTTTAAATATCAGTGGTAAAAGTCACCCTAAAATAAGGAAGATGACAGAAAAGTGAGTATCTATACAATACAAAGAAGTTTTCATTATAGTTACGGCCGCGTGCGGCCGACGTCTGTCGTCGGCCGCACGCGTCTGTCGCATACCTCGGAAGCGGCGCCATACATTTTCATACACTGACTATTGTCGCATCAGCCGCGCGCGTCAGTCGCACGCGATCGATCGCGCGCGGCTGCGATCGGCCGCGATGCTCGGAAGTCTACCTTAAGGATCTCTATGTTACTGGTGTTAGTCTGATACACAGTGCGCACCTCTTTATCTGGCCTGGCGAATAAGCACTCCCATACTGTCGATGGGGGACTTCAGCTATGAGTTTCATCCCCTGAGTCACTTGTCAGGTATGCTTTAACGAGTGTGCATCTGAGTTGCATAACCTCATTCCGCCCTCTCCTTTAAACTCACGCTCAGAGAATTAAGTACTCCTTCATCATGCCTGGAATACCATGCCGGCTTCTTTTGCCCGAGTACCTACAACCCAAATCTCTTAAAGTCGCAAGTGAATAGGCATCTTCTGGGTGAATCTATTCACACAAAATTTTATTCAAGTACTATAACCAACCACATTATAAAACTGGCAAGTTTACATTAGTAAACAAAGTATCAATTATTTCAGTTGCGCTACATTTTGTTGAAACAAATTCGACGATCTCCGTGGCCGATTGGTGTACGCACCGGTTTTCTAGGTGCCACTATCTCTGAGGTCCTGGGTTCGTTTCTCGGACGGGTAAATGTCGAAAACTAACTTTTAGATATTTTCTTGTATCTGGGTGTATGTGATCGTTGCTTCCAATTTTCAATGACACAATTTTATTGTATTATTTGATATTATCATTTTTGGTATTGGAATAAGATGTATTTTATTTTATTTTTTTGTACTTAAACAATATTTTTATTTAAGTGTTTTTTTATATATTGATTTATATTATAGATTGATAGCGTGATTTTATATAAACGGTATACTTATTTAAATATTGATTAACTAAGTAGATTTATTTTGTAAAAAAGTATTGGATGATGGGCTAGTATGAGTTATTTATATTTTTTCATATTAAATTATAAGTTTTATTAATTTGATAGGAATAAATCTGAAAATGTACCTACTGGTTAGAGCAGTATACATTATTTATTTTTTTCAGTGTAATTTGTAGCAAATGTTGTAGTTTTGCCTGCGAAGATCATTTCGATAATGGATATATTATGATAGGTGATAGGTATCACATAGGTGATATTTTAGATGTAAATAGAATGCGCGCTGCATGCCGCGTCTACACGTATTTCTCAGTCTACGAGAGTGCCGCGGCCAGAGTCTTACCGATCCCAGCACCCCCTCGCTTGTGTAAGCAACGGCCATCGACGATATTTTTTTTACCTTTGCTATATCCTTAACTGTGTGATACCGTAGTTTACATTTAAATCAGAACCGATATCGTGACGATTGGTCGTACAGACTCTGAAGGTTTGTTGCGATCTTCAATATCGTTTGCGGTCGAGTAAATCGTTCACGATCTAACCATACAATTCAGATACCTACATACGTCGTTTCGATCTGCTGAAACGATGGGTCGCAACGACCGAAACTTTATAGTTGTGACAATTTACATTAAGTCGCTCTAGTCTCAAGTGTGCGCTGGTAATCAAAGAAGCATCGAGGCTGATTTAACGACAATACTAAAACATGATAAGCCGATATTCGGGACATGTGTTACATTTAAGTGATCATCAATCACAACTGGAAAGGACACTTCCCGTCATTCTGCCGACGGAAAATACCCTTCAAATAACATTAATCTCCTACTTATCACAGGATAAGATGATTTTTCTTAAAATACGTAATGCGTTTTACAATCATAAAAATCAAAAAAATAAAATTATTATACTTAACCGCCCACTGGTTTCCTTTCAGATTGTACAATTCTTTTTTCCAATAGACTAGTGCATTACAAAGAAACTGTAAAGATAACAGTCAGTTCATCTCATAATCAATCTCTTCTCGGCAAACTTTTTGGAAGCTAGCGGGGCACTGTTACAAACTGTCTCGCTCAGAAAAAAAAAACAACTCAATTTAAAAGTTTAATGGGAGATTGAAATAGCTTCTTACTATTGCCAGCCGTTGCACCTTTTCTGAATAAACAAAAGAGTAAATTGTGAAAGGTTGAAGCGAATACCCTAAGGGGAAGCGAAAGGGCCTTTCCACTTACATACTTCATAGCATAACTTCCTACTTCAACAAAGTCATTACTTGATAAAACGTTTAGATTACAAACGTTTCTGAAAACGAAACTTTGAAACTTGGCTTTGTGTTAAATTGCTCTGAAGAAATCTTTCCAGTTTTCGTCATTTCGCATATCTTATACTCAAGCCGAAACTCACTTTTTCGGTAAAAAATCTTTCACTCGACTGACTTATTCAAAAGCTTTGCAGAGGGAGATTAAGAAGCTGAAAGGATTCATAATAACTCCTCCAGGGGCTTTGTATACGATATTTATTTTAATAAGTAAAAATCCTTCAATAGATACTTAAAAAAAGCTGCTCGATTTGAACTGTTTCAAAGAGGGCGACAATTTAATCAAAATGTCAAGTAATAAAATATTGCAAAAGATAATTGAATTACTATCTTTTGGGTCATGCCCGCTTAGATAATCGAAGGGTTCAAATCAGAATTTACATAAGTTCAAAGTAAAATGTTAGGAGTCGACTTGCTTTTTCTTTTTCCGCTTTTCCCTCGGGGATAGACAGCAGTACGCAAAATGGGACGCCTCCGAGATGTTGTGATACGATACGACTCGTCTCTGACAATGGCGATTTATTTTGATGGATGCCACATTCGAATCGAATGTATTCTTGGCTCACTGCCGGACAAACTAGATTTAATTTGTATAATAAGCATACGAGTTTGTTCTCAATTTGATTTGGCGATGTAGATAGCCAATAAACAAATGCCTAATCATTGTGACCAATACTTCCTAGTCCTCCTACACGTAGGTATTATTGACAAACCAACGGTAGTAAAATGTTATATGTAGTTTAGTCGTGAACATAATAAACAAATTTTATTAAGCAGTTAAGGTTGTTATATTGTTTTTGTATGTTCATTTCAACGAACAAGAGCAAAGATGAAAACAGGAACTTTTTATAATTTTCCTAACAAATTGCTTAAAAGTATAACTTTTTTTATTCGCTTTAATGAGACCTAAGAATCAGTTTTTGTTCAAAAACTGTTTCTGTTCTTTTTTTAAATATCTGTTAAGCCAAAATACAAACATTATTGGAGGAAAGAACAAAATGAAAAGATCCGCTTATCCAGCCTGCGATGTAGCCCGTAAGATCATAAAACGACGAGCTCATATACTATCACGATAAAATCTAGATGGCTTCAAGAAACGTGACACGATTTACCAGGCGCTTTAACAAAAACGTACGAACACGTATTTACGTACATCCAACTATTATGTAGTAAACTAGATAAATTCTTTTACGTTAAAATTTTTTCTTCGAACATTACGACCAAAGCTGTCGTGATAAAAAATTCTTACTTCCTTCTCGATAAAATGGTGACGTCCCATGAAAAGGCGGGAATTTCCTTTCTAACAATGTTTTTGTCGATCATCTATAACCCAGCTTTCCATTCACAGGAAAAAATAATGTTGATAAGATTATCTTGGGAACGAAGTCACGTAAATGGATTTTTTTGTCCATCTCATATGTTTTTCGTAGGTCAACTTTTCTACTTAAGGCATTTTAGATTTTAGATGCAGACGCCGAAAATGTTCACCAAATAATTTTTGTTGTCTGGGGGTCGAACCCTCAACCTTAAAAGTAGTTAAGATCACTACCAAATGCACCACTAAGGAACAATATGAAATGTAAATATTGAACATAGACTGTAAATTTCAAACGAAGATAATAACATCAAGCTCTAACTTACAACAAAAATTAATGACCATGACTGACGCTTTGACACTCCGTTCAAATCTATCAAATTTTCTTCTGTCCTCAATACATTTTCAATAGAAACTTCAGTAAAAGACGAGCACCGAAGCATGAAGGTTACATAATGTTAATAGTTAAATGACAGAGTTTTTTTCAGCATTTCGCCGTTAAATTTCAATATAATTTTTGGGAATGAAATATGATTATTTAACAAAAAAAAACGTCTATGACATTATTTTAAATCAGGTATGATGTTTTAAGGCTATTTCTAAGGTTCAGTTATGTTCCATGAAGTCTTCGTTGCACAGTCTATTTTAACTAGATATTAGTCTCTGACTTCTCACTGACTTGATCAACAACATTTTAATAATCATGAAATGTATAAAAATCTCGTGTCACAGCGTTTGTTATCGAACTCCTCCGAAACGGCTTGACCGAATTTTATGATTTTTTTTCTATAAATTTGGTAGTTCTGAGAATAGGTTGTATTCTATTTTTATCCCGAAATTCCACGGGAGCAGAGCCCCGGGGCGCAGCTAGTGATATACATATAAATAATAACTTTGTTATTATATCAATATTATCGTATTGTAAATATGGATAGAATAGTACTGATTTCGTAGTAGTAACTATTATATTTCAAATAATTTGTTCAATCTTAGTTGTAACAATCACGTGTTTTGAATGGCAGAGAAGCTACACCACCGATTTACAAAGCTCTACGGAGCGAGAGACCTTGTTACGAGAAGAACAGGCAAGAAACTCGACAGCGGCTGATTTTTCTCCCTCGTAGGGGAGAGTGTTGGTGAAAGAGCCGGGTTTTGAAAGAGCCGAACTCGATTTGACGCAACCGTGAGTCAAGGCTACCCGGTTTTGCCATTTAAGGAGTATAATCGATATTTGGAGGACAACAAGAAATGAAGAAATGCGTCAAATCGAGTTCGACTCTTTCAAAATCCGGCTCTTTCATCTACACTCTCCCCTATATAAGTTTATTCAAGCTCGTAAGCAATGACTTCAAGCTTGATGACTTTACATTCATATAATTTGTTATTACTTACCAGAACTTTGAATACTTATATCACATTTTACCTACCGGTAGAAATTCAAAATGCTACAGTAATCACACTTAGCTGTATCGAATCGGTAGGTACTATTTTTTGTGCTTTACCCTACATTCTATTGTTTGTGAAACAAAATGTACAACGAGGTCGTTTTTATAATGAGAACTGAAATATTAATTGTCCTCTTTGTGGAATGATGAATAAGAATGTGAATTGTTATTTTTGTGAAAATGTGAAATAGTTTGTGTAACTATGAAAATATCTCTTTTTGAAGCGAAATTAATAACAAGAGATATGGTAATATGCCTACGTATAACGTGCAATATATTATGAACATAACGAGTTTTAGTCAGCAATTTAATGGAAAGTATCTAATATTAGCGTTATTAATTTCTAATATATATTTTCCTTTCAATCAATACCCGAACGTCACATCAATAAAAAATGTTTGACCCAAATAGAAATGACAGATTTTTTATCGAGTCACTAAATGGCTGGTTTATAAATCAACCCCAGCATCTTCGGTAGATGACCACTAAATCTTAGCGGCGTCACATATGGCCTGAGAGTAATGGGCGGGCGGCGCCTTACGTCAAGGCCGCAACGCATTCCATCTCTTTTCAACCTATATAAATGTAAGCCACGACTTGATTTAATACGGTGATCTCAATCAATATACTTTTTATACACGTTTCTATTGAGGAACGAAATGAGAATAATATGAAAATGTTATGGCATAGAAAACAATGGACAACGACTGTCTTTTGTTCACTTCAGACTGTTATGTTGAACGCAGTTTCTGAATTGTATATAAATCATTGGTTATATGTACTCTCATCGTTTTAGTAACTTTAGCCAGTTCTTATATTACGTTACTTACAAACGACTTGTATCAGAGGCCAGTCTCAGAGTCGAGTCGCTGAGGTGTACGAGTATGTTGACTATAGGTACTATTACGCTACCAGTATCCGACACTAGTCGGTTGTAAGTTTAAGAAAAAACATTGGATTGCAACAAGTTTTACCCTGTATAAATTGCTTATTATACTTATATTCAATTAAATGTCGTTTTGTTGTAGTTCTATATCATAATTCAAAAGTTCTTGAAAGAAACCTTCTATGCAATTTTTTTTTTTTGGATTTTTAATATAATAGATTTAATAATCAAACAAATATCTAACTCAACTAGAAATTATTCGTTGAAAGAACATATTTCATAGATTGGCAATATTTTCGTAGCGACTATTCGGTTACTTATACCGAACACGAATGAAAAGTTCTAAACTCGATAACATTCTTTGTTATTGAAAAGCTGTTCACATTATACGTTCTATAATATTACCAACAAAATAAACTTTGTAAGGCCAATAAAGATAAAAGCTTTCTTTGTTAAAGAATTAAGTAGGTAAATGATTAGAGGAATAAGTGCGCATATACCTACTTAGCATTCTTTATTTGCATTAAACTTACTTAACATTAAATACTAATTATTCCTGTTAACTTTATAATACGTATATGTTATAAATTTTTTGCGTTTTACAATATCATTTTCAGTTAGTTTAATATTTTGATTTCTAACATGAAACTCTTATAAATAAAACACTTTCACGGATTTTTTCACGCAATTTATTCAACAACAAAGAGAAGCATAGAGACGCGCGTTAAAGAACATGTAGCTGACATCAAACATAGGCGCGATAATAAGTCTGCAGTGTGTGAACATTCATTTGAGGGAACCAACCATTATTATAAGGTTTGACAAACCGCAGATCCTCGCTAGAGAACCAAGATACTTTCCCAGATTGATGCGCGAGGCTATTGAAATTAGCAAATACCCAAATTTCAATAGAGAAGATGGTTGGAAGATACCACCAGCTTGGGACCCTATAATCCATGAAGTAAAGTCACAACCTAAACCACACACTGCAAGAACTAAAGATACGGTTAGTTCTTTTTGCAAATAATTTTAATAAACGGAGATCGTCCCCCTTCGTGTGTTTTCTTGCCAGTTCTTTCTCCAAAGGGCTCCACCTTTTCTGAACTGGTGGTCGAGTCAGTAACTTTTTGCTTTGCTATAAATAATTATTATCCAAATTACTTAAACAAATCAAAATATTAAATTAATAAATCATTTTATTACAATTAAATATAATGATAAAATAATCAATACCTAACCGTATCCTGTTTCCGAACGAAAAACAAAGACACTTAGAGTCGGTATATTCTTTTATTAAAATAAAAAATAGTGGGTAGTTTTCCGTGACCACGGCCCCTGGAAAGGTGCCGAAACGTCGGATAAACTAAAAAATCTCAAAAAACAACTAAAATTTAACCAAGTTATTGAATAAATTGCGTGAAAAAATCCGTGAAAGTGTTTTATTTATATGGACAGTTCGCGCAGAAATCTAAGATGTGTTTATGAAACTCTTAATTTGTTTAATAACATCTCCTAAATTAAACTGGTAGCCTAAAATTTCAAATTTCACATACGTAAGTAGATTCCTTTACGACTTGTGATTACATTCCTTGGCATAACATTACATACGTGTTACGTAAGATATCCTCTTCAAGTTTATCGGTATATCCAAAAGTTCAGGAAAGAGGCACGCGTTCATAAATCAACCAGGAGTTTGGACATGATAAAATCACGAGGAACCCTCTTCTTGCTCAGGACCAAAACTGATTATCAGGAGAAAAAGATTGGTCTTAATAATAAGGGACTTTATCAGCAAGCTGACGATACAATCTTTTGTTAATGAAAATTTAACCTTAATGGCTATTGGGTATGGGCGTTCGCGTTCAACATCTTGACCTTTCATCTATCTATTAATAAGAGTTTAGATATCTTTTTATAGTAAAAATATATCTTTTGTAGGCTCTTTGTACTGTCAATAAAGAAAATTCTCAAAATGATTTGAAATAGGAACGCTTTTAGCTTATTGCTCCGTAGCGAAAACTACCTTTCATATATAAAATAAAAAAAATATTAAGCTTATATATAAAAAACAGGGCATTAAATAACCCTGTTAAAATTCACATCATTCAAAATATATTTATTGCAATCCATTGGCGAACACTTTCACTGCAGCGATATAATTAAATAATGGCTATGAAAATCCGGTTCTCGTTGATATCACAGGACAAATTAAATGTCGTTCGGGATGCTACCTGCACTGAAATACGTGGGTTAATAAAGGTTATTTTTTCTACGCGCTTATCTGACTACGATTACAATATAAGAGTTTATCATCATCAGAAATTATACGTCCCCAATGCTGGGGCAAAGACCTTCCTTATGGATGGATAAAGAGAAATGGCCATGATCATGCCCCCTCTTTCCCACCGCGGATATTAGGATTTATAGACTACAAACGCAGCCGTGACGGCAACCGGCTTATGTCAGATCAAATCTCTCTATTTCCCATATCTAAAAAATTATAGACTGGGAGGCAAGTTAGAAGTTATTTCCTGTCCTTATAGGTAATGTTTTGTATTATTATTTAATTTGTTTTCTATGTATATTAATTAAGTATGTATTTACAAGTTAAAAAAAACTCCCCTTAATGAAGTAAAATGAGGGTATAAAATTTATAAGGAACTTACTCTTTTCTGAACTTAGAAGTATTAAAATTGGTATGTTAGATACTGGTCACGATTAAAAATGCTCTTAGTAGTAGAAGTTAAAAAACCCCTGATGGGGTATAAAGCGGGGGTTAAAGTTTATATGGAAACTTCCTCATTTCTGGATTTAGGAGTATGGAAATTGGGTTTAAAAAAATAATTAAGTGAATAAATAAGTTACTTAATCAATTTTTATCTATATATATAAAATCGAGGGGACATAACTCACTCATCACGAAATCTCGAAAACTACTGGACCAACAAAGATGTAATTTGGCAGGAAGGTAGATTATGCCTAGGAGACGTCCGCTAAGAACGGATTTTAGAAAACTCCCCCCCTAAAGGGGTAAAATGGGGGGGTTAAGGTTATATGGAACTTCCTCATTTATGGATTTAGAAGCATGAAAATTGGTACGTTGGATATTGGTTACGACCGAAAATGATCTGAGTAAGCAAAGTAAAAAACTCCCCCTTAATAGGGTAAAATGGGGAGATAAAGTTTATATGGAACTTCTTCATTTCTGAACTTAGAAGTATGAAAATTGGTATGTTGAATACTGATCACGATTGAAAATTATCTGCGTAAGCGAAGTTATAAAAAGACCCTTAATAGGGCAGACAGGGGGGATTAAGGCTTATATGAAAACTTCCTCATTTCTTGACTTTTTTTTTTTTTCCTAATATTATTTTGTTCTCATTTTACTATTCAAAGACTGTTTTGTGTTTATTTTCACATTGAATGAATGGCTGCGATTGGATACTGCCATTCTTTTGAAAAACTCTGCTGTGATAATGCATAGATATATATGTAGGTATATTATATAATATATTTAATTCTCTGCAAATGTTGGTTCTGGTTCATTATTATATTTTACGTATTATTGTATTTTTTAAGTGTATTTATTATTGTTTTGACTAGTTTCAAAAATGATTCTCTTATTGCTTCTTTTTTAATTATTTCCAGAATGTTTATGGGGTCGATTTTGAGGTTACGACACAGCATTATATGGTTGTGTCGTGCTGCGTCGTATCTATGACACTCTAATAAGAGATGATCAAGAGTTTGTGGGGTGTGGGCATCACAAGGGCATGCATCGTCTTCCGTAATTTTAAAACGATGCAGATAGGCCTTGTGATAGCCATGTCCTGTTAGAACTTGCGTTAATTCAAAAGATACGCCAAAGGCGTTTATCGCAGTCCAGCAGTCTTCCACAGATGGTAGCCAGGATTTAGTGACACTGGCTTGGGGCGCTGTAATGTATCTATCCCGCCAAGTTGCAAGAGATGCGGCTCTCAATCGAGTTTTCACGTATGACGGGGCAAACTGAGCGTAATCTGGGCTGCGTCGTAGTCCTGCTGCCTTCCCAGCTTCGACGTCAGCCGCCTCGTTTCCTAATATGCCGATGTGACTTTTTACCCAGGCGAAGCTAATTGTGCTTGGTTTCCGCATCATTATCTCGTGGATCTCCGCGACGAAGCTGTGCTTGCTGCTACGGTCTCTGATTGCTTGGAGGGACGACATGGAGTCGGAAAAAATTAGGAGTATGGAAATTGGTATGAAGGATACAAGGTCATGATTATTGATCTGGGTAGGCAAAATAAAAAAAAAACCCTAATAGGGTAGAAAGGGGGGATTAAGGCTTAAGTATATAAAAACTTCCTTATTTCTAGAGTTAGGAGTATGGAAATTGGTATAAAGAATACTAGGTCAACATTAAAAATGATCTGCGCAGGCAAAATAAAAAAAACACCTAATAGGGTAGAAAGGGGATAATTGAACTCTGGCCGGGAAAATTTCATACGGTTTTTTTAACTCGAAAAAAGTACAGTTCCCTTGGGATGCAGTTTTTTTTCTTCACTTTATTCAATGACAGCTCATTTTCGTGCAAAGCAAACAATTCTTTATGCATTAGAATAAAACTCAATAAAATCAGTATTACACATTTTTTAGCAAAGTATTGACTTGATTTTTTGCATTTTGGTAGTTCAAGAGAAGGAGAATGTCCGAATATTATTCTCTCCTGTTTGTTTAGGTATCGTTACCTTCTTATGCCTAAACCACGGGTAGCATGCTCGGCCTGCGATCGATGAGGTTATGTTACTTTTGCAATGGTCTATCATGGGATCGCTGTTAAAAAATATATCGTGCTTTGGAAGACACGATAAGCCGATGTTTCTGGCTGCATTTGGATTGGTTAGTACACCATAACTTCAATGGGCCCGTGTGGAATGTCATGTCATGGCCCATTCTCCTTATCCATCTATATGAAGGCCTGTGCCACAGCAGCGGGGACATTAAAATAGATTGATGATGGTACTGATGAGACCTTAGAGAATGCATTACCTACTTTTTGACACAAAATTTTGCGATGCAGTACCTACTCGCGGACGTAGTCGCGGCCGCCGGCCATTCATATTCCTATTTCTACTATCCCTACTATTATTATAAACGCGAAATTGTATACATATGCTCACGTCAAAACGGCTGAACCAATTTTGATGAAATTTGGAATGGAGATAGTTTGAGACAGTGCTTCCGGGTGCTCCTACTAAGTACTCCTACTGATAGGAGCACCGGGACACCCATGTCCTGATGCTAGGAAGGACATAGGCAAATTGTAACCGGGGGAATAAGGCTCATTCCCATGGTAAAATAAGTTTTAGCTCGGGCAAAGCTATAGATTGGAATTGGTATTTAAGGCGATAGTTTGTGTTCATGGGAAGGATGATGTTTAGAATAGAGACAGTTTAAGGCCCTGGAAAGGACATATATTACTTTTTACCGCGGGAAATCTCATTGTAAGGAAAAATCACTTTAAGCGCGGGCTAATTTGTGGGCAGAAATTGGTATTTAAGTAAATAATTTGGGGCCCTGGCAAGGATTATAATATCATATTCCCACGGGAAAATCAATAAGTAAGTATTATTTGTTTGTCCGTCTTTCACGTCCAAACGGAGTAACGGATCAATGTGATTATTGGTACGGGGGTAGATTGGGAGCTGGAGAATGACATAGTTTATCCCGGAAAATATAACATTCCATCAGGATAATGTTGTGTAGTACACGCGGGCGAAGCCGCGGGCGGAAAGCTAGTCCATACTATAAAATTATAAATGGGAAGTGTGTTTGTTTGTCTTTTATGTCAAAACGGATCAATGGATCAACGTGTTTTTTGGTATGAAGAAAGTTTCGGAGCTAGCTCCGAAAGATGATACCTCTAGAGGTATCAAGGTAAAACATCTCATTCCCATGGGAAGATCCATCACTCCACACTAAAAGTATCAACGTGTCTGTCTTTCTTTAACTTCGTAAAGGATCTGTGGATTGATATAAAATTTTAAATAGATGTAATTGAAATGTTGAAAAGGGCCATGGGCAACTTTTTACAATTGAACAACACTTAATTTCATGGGAAAAGACATTCATTTGTGCTTTTGATTTCATGTCATACTCAATGTATAGGTACCTATGTTTGTCAGACTTTTTCGTCGAAACGGTGCTGCGGTGTGCTTTTTACGCTACTTTATACATATGTATAAAGGACACAGCACATTACATCAACTCGGAAAGGGATCGACACCGTATCGTCTTCGCCTCGCGGTCGACCAGGCGTCAACCTAACGTAAGCACAAAGCACGTATGACGTAACCAAACCGGTACCCCTAGTATGAGTTTGGCAAACTGTATTCGTAATCGAAAATTATCGCTCTATCTCTTTCATGTCCTTTGACTGCTTTACCGACATGAGCAGTTCATCCGATAGTTTTCGTAAACGTTGACAGTTAAAATCAGTCGTCGTCGGTACGTCGACTCGGCTACGGCTAGGCGACGCCGCACTTACCGCTCGCTGGTCCCGAGGCGAGGCGATTACGTTACGATTCCGATTAGTGTGCTTTGCAGTAGGGAGTTTCATACAAAGAATACTGAACCGCTCGAGTTGATACGTTTACGTTCCGTTTCCGAGTTGATATATATGCTGTGACCTTAAAGGTGGAGAATGATCCAGGATACTTTTTTACGGGAAAACCCCCTTCTACTATGATATAGGTACTACTTAAAATGCGGATTTGCATCAATTTATACATAATTATGTGTTTTGAACATGCTAGTAATTTATAATTATTATAAATATAATAAAATCCATACTTATACTCGTACATATGTCAGTGTACGTTCACGTTGTATACGGCAAGCGTTAGGCTGGGTTCCACTTAGGAGGATTTTTTTAAATTTTTGAACTGTTACTCAAATAATATATCCTTGCACCAGGAATGTGTCCTGTATTTTTAAGACATTATATGATAAACAGCTCATTGTTAATTCCCTATAACCACGCGGGCGAAGCCACGGGCATCAGCTAGTAAATCATATATTTCTATCCTTAAGGATGAAACGACAACATTAACGATTTTTATCAAGATAGCATTTTATGAAAGAAGGATGCGCCCACAGAACACGGTTAGAGAAATAGATCATATCGTTCGATCGATCTTTCTCTGTGGATGCCTCTTAGCCTTACAAGTAGCTTAAAGTATTATATCATGCTGCTTGTACACTCATTTTACTGATATTTTAAGCCGTTTTGCATTGATGCGCTCCAGATCGCTTCAGAATAGATTATCTGCTATCTATTCATGCTCTATCATCCGCATTCGCCCTGCGGTTGCATTGCATCTTGTGTAGTCTGTAGACGTCTGTACATACCTCAGCTGCGTAACATTTCAGTTAAAATTGTTTAGATATCTGCCAAAGTGTCAACTGAAAAATGAAACTGTTAATTCTTTTTGTTTTTTAACTGAAACGCAATACGTTCTATACATAAGAATAGAGCCAACATTTTCTCGGCTTCGTTAACTTTTACTGATAAAAAGTCTTCATCAAACAGTCTAAAATGCTTAGATTTTTGCTTCAAACACGACTTTATTAATAAAAAATTGTAGTGTTAATTCTCTTTTTTAGCATTGTGGCTCGCAGTACGCGGTTAAAAAATATGTGGAGTCAATATTGTGATAACTTCGTTCAGTAAACTGTTATTGTTGAAATAACAGTTTCATCTCTGCTCCGCCGGGAATCGAACCCGGGACCTTTCACTGTCCGAGCGAATGCTCTGACCGCTGAGCTACGGAGTTGTTATTTCATTTACAATAAAAATAAATAAAATAAAATAATGTTTATTTCTCCTCACAAACAGTATGGTAGGTAAGGTACAGCAAAAATAGGCACTTTTACTATTGTATAGATGTTTCACATAAGTTTTGTGAGGAGCTGGTGTTTGATATGGGTAAAACCGGTATTACAAATCTCCAGGTCCCCACCCCACATAGAATGACATTTTAGGATCTGATACAAGTAGGTATGGCTATTATCCACTGGTTTAATGTTTCATACATACATTAAGATGAGGAAACAAACTTGAGTATATTATATTACTTTCTGTGTCATGTGTGTGTGTGTGTGTGTGTGTGTGTGTATGCGTGTGTATTTGAGCGTGTATGTGTATATGTGTGTGTGGGTGTTTGAGTGTGTGCATATTATGTTGTGTTGTTGTTCAGTATAAGGAAGGCAAAAAATTCTGGAACTATTATTAGGTATTATTATGACTTTTCTTCCAGTCTGGTACAAAAGTAAATTTAAAGTAATTTTTCGGTAGATGTATAGTTTAATTTTTGTAACCAATCCTTCACAACAATTTTACATTTACTTTTAGGTAGTGAGTAGATTGAGATGATTCTATTGGTTTTATTGTACAGGTTGGAAGATTGATAACAGAAAAAACGATGCGAAAAGGTAGTGTTGAACTTTCTCCTAACACAAACTATGTCTTTCCTTCTCTTTTTATTGATTTTGTCAGGCTCATAGCTTAAAGTTGAGTGCTGCTTGAGCACAGTTTGCAAAATATAAAGTTGGCGCACCGTCAGAACTCCACTCTTTTCGTAGAGGTCTAGTAGGATAACGGTACGGCAACGACATGCTAACTTTCAAAATTGATCTTTGGGCCCTTTCGACTTTTATAAAAACTGATTTCGCGGCGCCACCCCATACAACTATGCAATACATAAGCACAGACTGGCAGAGTGCATAATAAACAACCTTAATTAAATTTGAATCTGCAATGTGTCTGAGGTTCTTGAAAATGACCATGAGCTTGCGGACCCTAGAAGCTACCATGTCAATATGCGACTGGAAATTAATTCTGTTGTCCATCATCACACCCAAATACTTTATTTTCGATGACTTGAGTAATCTTGGGCATGAACATGCTGGATCATTTACATTGTTGCAACTATGGGATATTATGCTATGGTTAGAGGTGTCGAGATAACCGTTTCTCAAGGAAAAAGTCATAAAGTAAGTTTTATCGACATTGAGTGTCAGGATATTTGTTTCCAACCATTGCGTTACTTGATTGAATCCCTGCTGGGCGTAATAGAAAACTTCATCCCATGTGTCCCCAGTAAAAAGTAATGCTGTGTCGTCAGCAAAGGTGACAATTTTAGCATTAGGGAGACTCAGCTGACACAGGTCGTTAATATATGTCAAAAATAGGGTTGGACCTAAGATACTACCCTGTGGGACTCCAAAGTGTATAGGAAGTTCTTCGCTTATATGGTTATCGATTTGGACACATTGTGTGCGATCAGACAAATAACTGGTGAAAAGTTTCAACTGGAGGTCCCGAACACCAAGACAATAATAAAGATTGCATTATGAAAGCAGAAAATGTAGAAGAAATCCATTAAACTAATACTAGATACACAACTTTGTCAATAACAAAATATGCTAGTGTTAATTCTATTTTCTTTTATTTGAACTCAGTACGTGGTTTAGTAAAGTGTGGAGTCAACATTTTCTTTGCTTCGTTCACTTTTACTGAGCCAAAGTCATACGGTATAGCTAAGAATAAAACATTTATCGAGCTTGCATTGAAAGGCTTCGAAGTTGCTTGATTAATGAAGATAAGTTCGAGTGCCGATACTTGAATGTGGTTGGAAGAGTTTTTAGGTCGCGAGCATTCTTAAGGGTGAACTGCAGAAACCTTGGCGTTTGTGTTCTTATTAAAGTTACTTAGTCACGTCTTTAGATTTTATAGTCGGAGCTCCTTCGAAATATGTAAAGGGGAGTAATACGCAGTAGATTGATATTATGAGATAATGCTGAATATAACGGAGTCCTAGTATTTTCATGTTAAACTTATAATTTTATGGTATGTAATAATTATGTAATGTTTATTATATAGTTATATCTATTTAAATATATATGTATTTGTAGGTACTGCATTTGAGCTTTCTCTATTTTCCAGCGATTTTGCTGGTCTCCGCGTCTTGTACTAAACATTGTATTTTTTACGATAAGTAAAGAAATAAATTTTGTTTTTTTAGATAAATAAATAATAATTACTATTTTATCTTCGATGACAGACATGAGCTCGTGCATAAATGCCACGTTTACGCCACGTTGCACCCAGCCACGTTCATTATATTTTATTGCCCTCATTTCTTGCTTTTTTTCATTTATCTTAAATTATATAGACAAAGACTTTTTTAATTTCGCGTAGTTTATTTGGGATTGACGAGCCGACAGCGTGTGTTGTACTCAAGCTCAACGCTTGGGCTCAACAATACCTTTCTTCTTTAATTTTTTTATCCATAACTGCCGGCCTAGCATGAGCGGCTTTTATCGCGCGATATGATATGGTACGGCAAGTTGTCTTGCTTACCCACTAAGGTGTAAGCAAGACGGCATGCCGTACCATATCATATCGCGTGCTATAAACCGCTCATGCTAGGCCGGCTGGTAGCTCTTAGCCTTTATCACACCTGATGTTAAGTGGTGATAAGGCTGAAAGTGGAAGCGCACTAATCCCGGAGTCCTCAATCACTGATGAACTGGCTATCTTATCTGTAACTGCCGGAACACAATAATCCTGAAAACATCATTATTATGGCGTCAGATTCAGATAAGACTAAGAACAAGTCCTACCACCAACCAAACCAAATACAATATGTACCCCTACTTGGAATTGAACCCGGAACCTCTAGATCTGAAAGAGGTGGTTTAATTTTTTTTAAGTAAGTATCATATTTTCATGTGTTGTATGTATTTTATGTAATTTTATTTAATATGTTTCCTATTAATATTTAATATCCAGCACTTTGTTTTAATTTTCTTTTGTGTTTCGTTTCGTCCTTTTTTAATTTACTTATTTTTCTTCATGGTGCTGTCCGTTCTGTCTCAAGGCCCTGCCAGAATAACAGCGCTTCTAGGTCATTCTGACCATCTACGAATGACCCAGGACACTTTTTGTGCTGAGGCAGGACCCTTTAACTACACAATTTGTACTTGTTAAATATTTCCGTTTCTTTTTGTCATGTGTTTTTGTAAGTTTTGTGTGTGTTCTAGAAAATAATGTTTTTCTTTTTTAATTTTATTCTAAGCAATACAATGTTTAAGGATGGCGCATGGCGCAGTGGTCAGTCTTACTGATATTGTTGACCAAACATTTTCCAGAATAAGCTCATCTGCGCTTCAGGAATGCTAGGCCGCTGGTACTGGTCACATCTGAAGTTGTAAATACGCGAACAAACGATTCAATGGAAAGTGATATTTCCTGTCTTTTACCTGTTTCTTTTCATGACTGAACTACTATTTACCAACCAATATTTTGTTGCAAGTATTTTTATCAGAGACCTGTAAAATGTCTTTGCAAGTGAAGTCGCAACCAGTTACGTATATTTTAACATCATCCTATTATTCATTGAAATAACTTTGAAGCATTATTATTGTCAGCCTTAACCGCCTATCAAGGGCCGTAACAGAGGGAACGTAGATATTTTTATTGAAACAGTTCTTTTGGTGGATTCAGAGTGATCGACGTAAATATTTGCAGTAAAAAAAATCTTACCCTGCGAATCAAACGATTTACTGCCCAATTTTATGAAGCTGTAAAAAGGTTTCACGATGGCTACTCCACAAAGTGGAATGTTCACTTTTAAACGCAGCTTTTGGTGATGTGAAAGGTTGTGACTGTAATGTGTGATTGTGATTGTTCTCATCCACGATTAAACTAATATTATAAAGTGGTAAAGTTTAAGATTTTTTAAATTATTTTTATGCATTCACAATGCAATATTAATAGTAATCCTATAGTGATGTCTACATCAAGACATTTATTGGAGCTCTATTAGTCATGGTTTACCTATAGTCTTTTGTAATAGGATTACTTTGCTAGTTGGTACTTCCCTGAAGCAAACTTTACCACAGGTACTGTATAACCATGATGCGCTACAGCTCACTCGACGAGGTACTTTTGTCATTGAACGTCGGTCTTGCCGGTTTGAACTACCAATAGCTTCCATACAATCGCCGTGTCACACTAAACTCCCAAATGGGACCTAGTACCCAGCGATCTAAAAGTAATTTTCAATGACAAAAAATGTTTTCAAACCCAATAATTAAATAAAACCGAAACCTTAAAATGTTCTGTTTGAAAAGTCGTGCAAAAGCATTTAAGCTAGCTGCTTTTCAGAAAATTGTTAAGCATCAAAAATACTTACGTGCAAATGGAATACTGTTCTGTTACACATCTAAATGTGTTAATTAATATTCCGGGAGAGTAAAATTATATTTTTGTTGGCGTAATTTTCCTCCTCTCTTACTAATTGGCGCGGCAGAAGTACTGATCTGGGAACAATGGGTCATTATCACGCTGTGACTAGCTCTGTTAATTACCAATAATTTGGTGCTATTCTAAAGACCTTATAAATTACTAATTATTACTAACAAAATAATGAGATTATGATGAAGAAGGGAGAAAGTTTTTTGTCTTTATCCATTTGAATGAAAATGAAAAATTTAGTCTAGGCTCATACAGCACTTGTGAACGTCAAATAAATTGGTTCGCAAACCCTACGGCGGGAGACCTTGGAGCAGAACTCGTCAAGGGTATTTTTTTTAGTTTTAAGTCTTGTTATACTTAGGCTACATTGTTTTTAGGGATTGTAGTTTTCCGAATTAAATCAATTAATAAAATATTTCATGCAACAATTTTACGACCATTTGGTGCAACTACTCGATCAGCGATCTTACGCGCTGTACATAATGGTCCAGGTTCGAATCTTTGCAGGATTTTATGTTTATGTGATGCGAATAGTTATTTATTTAAGTTTATTGTTATTAATATATTTCGTGCTATTTTGACCACAGTAATGTAACCTATTTTGGATTCGTATGATTGATAAGAATAATTTGAAATTAATAATAAACAAATCTAAATAAGAAATTAATACTGATTAAAGTATATATATGAAGCAGTAGATTTTTAAAGAGTCTTATATCTTTTTTATTCGAAAATAACATTTACAGAAAAACATATAAGTATATTATATTATGTAATAAAGTTGAACTACGAATTACGTTTCGGTTACAGTTATGGTTAAAAAAGTATGTAAGAAAATTCACACCCAATACAAACCCTTCCTAAATGGGGTATAACACTTGCGAAAGGGCATTCATTTCCACTGGGCCATCCATGCATTATTCATGGGCACTACGGCCCTAAGCAGGTGCCTTCATTTATGAACTGGTCGTTAAAGCTTAGATACATTTTTAAAATCAAAAGATAGGTTTTGACGAAAAAAACTACAGGATAGACTTGTTATAAGTTTGTATAATTGTATATTTGTATATTAACGACATTTTGTTTGCGACTTAGTCTACACAGGATCCTAGCCTTTGAGAGAGCCCTCGCCCACCACGGCGACTTTTGGTAGCGATGCTGTAGCGCGTTAGTAGCGATGCTGTCGCGCGTTAGTAGCGATGCTGTCGCGCATTAGTAGCGATGCTGTCGCGCGTTAGTAGCGAGATGCAAATGCGACTAACGCGCGTCGCGCGCTATCGCCACTAGCGATACTGTCGTGCGTTTACGAGACGCGCGACAGCGTCGCTACAAAAAATCGCCGTTGGTGAGGGCCCTCCGGTCATTCTCACGACAAGGTGTTCTTTGTATAATTTCCATCACGAATTTTAATTTTCAAGAAATTCTCTAAATCGGCAATTAAATCTAGAAAGACTTTAGAAAAAACTGTAGAAAATTATGTATTTGGCACTTGAATGGTTTTGGATTTATGAAGTAACAAAGTTTTGGGCGTGACGGAAATTAGAAAATTGCTCAATAAAAAATATAGGCATTTTCTATTGTCATTAAATACCTTGGGCATATTGTCACTGACAGTCTTAAAGACGATGATGACATTGAAAGAGAACGTAGAGCACTGTCGGTAAGGGCCAATATGTTGGTACATAGGTTTGGTCGCTGCACTGATGCTGTGAAAATAACACTTTTCAAAACATACTGTTCGTCCTTCTATTCGTGCAGCTTATGGACTAACCATACCAAAAAAACTTACAGTGCCCTACGTATTCAATACAATAATGCGTTTAGGGCGTTGTTGCGGCTGCCGCGGTTTTGTAGTGCGTCCACGATGTTTGCGTTAGCTGATGTGGATAGTTTCGAAGCTATCATGCGCAAAAAGACCGCATCATTGCTACACAGAATGCGCGGCAGCAGCCACAGCAGCGTCCTCAGCGAGATCGTCAATAGTGGGACTTGTCCACTCATTGACTCAATGATTAAAAAAACAATGTCCCTTTTAAAAAAAAATGTACTAACATAGATTTTAAGTAATTTTTACTAACATATTATGGATCCCCGCTGTCCGAAATAAACATTTTTTATTTATTTTTATTTATTTATTAGACTTAAACAGAAAATAAAATACTGTACAATATAAAATAAACCTTACAAGTAATTATTATTGTTCAGTCTATAAAACAACTAAAAGAACAATTTTGGCGGTCAAGGAACATTTGTATGATCATGTCAGCCGCACGACTCCCACTGCTGGGCATAGGCATCCCCCAAGGATCTCCAAAACGATCGGTCCTGTGCTGCCCGCATCCAGCGGCTTCCCGCGACCTTGACCAGATCGTCGGTCCACCTTGTAGGGGGCCTGCCCACGGAACGTCGTCCGGTACGCGGTCGCCATTTTTTTTATATATTTTTAACAACATTTGTAAGTTATTAGGTATTTTTAACAGACTTCAAAAAAAGGTTCTCAAGTCGTCTGAATGTTGTTTTTTTTATGTATGTTCCACGATATCTCCGCCAATTGTGAACCGATTCTGATAATTATTTTTTTATCTGGTTGACCAAAGTTTCAATTTGGTCCCATGAAAAATTTACAGTAGTCGGTTCAGAAGTTTCTTCAGAATCCTGAAAAAACACATTGTTGTCGACTCTACTAGTCCTGCTTTACGCTTTTATATCTTAGCGAACTATTAACCAATTTCGATGATTCTTTTTTTATTCGAAAGAGTATACTCCTGAGGTGGTTCCATTGTAACCAACAACTGATAGTGGAATCAAGGGGGAATCGAGGAAAACTCGCAAGTTTTATAGGTTTTTTACGTGTTTTATATATTTTTTAAAGTTTTTCAAGTATTTGCATCATTTCATCATTTGCTTGCTTGGAAGCTTGTGTTGGAAGATACAACTCCTCAATGGTTAGGAATTGGTGGATGTTTTTTTAAATCTCATTACTACGTAAAGATTTGAAGTTGTAATATTTATGGTTATTTAGGTGAGCTAATGATGAAAGGTAAAACTCCTTAGGAGTAAGAGCATGTTTTTTAAGTACCACATTCACGACTAGACCTTTAGTTGTATTCTTTCAAGTAATTTAGGTAAGCTGATGGTGGAACCCAGTGTAAGGCTAAACTGTTAAGTTTAGCCTGTAAGTACTGTTAAGTTTAAACTAATAGTTAAGAGTTGGAAGGCGGAGCTTGTATTGGTTGCTTGTAACGGATCGACGTAATTTTTGGTATGGGGATAGTTTGGGAGCTAAAGGCCATTTTTTATCCCAGAAAAGCATCATATTCCCGCGGGATAACGTCCTGGTACACGCAGGCAAAGCCGCGGGCTGAAGGCTAGTTTCCTACTATGTAAAGTAAAGAAAACTATGGGACACGTACGAAGTGGTTTTCTTGAATTCAAATATGTTGTCAAATAAAAGGAGCACATGGAAATACTTTCACAAGTGTATCAGAACAAAAGTAATAAATATGTAATGCCTGCGTTACACACCGCCTGGTTAGTGTAATGGCAACATATTTCACAAACATGTTTTACCACACAACGCGTTGTAAACACTTCGTTATTCGTTGCCGACTCATTCAACATTACTGGCTCCGAATAGCTTAGAGCTTTGTACAGTGGTAGTCTGAAAAGGCTCGTCACCGTAAGGTCTCTTTTCATTATTTTCAGTCTAAGCGATAGGCCTGCTTTACTGATTGAACATGGGTAAAGGCGTCACAATGTCTGTCATCATTTAAGAAACACATCAACCCGTCAGTTTGTCTGCACATAAAAATCGGTTGCCATGATATAGCTGCTATGGTAACTATTTACTGCAAGAAATAAAATACCAGTATTATATGACACTGTTAGAAATTGATAAATAAATGGAACTTATTTAATTCAAACTTCGTAATCAATATAGGGTACAAATTTTTTTTGGTGTTGATATAAAACTAGACGTAGGTCAAAGGTGCATGCAATGTTGGCAATGTTTTTATAAAAATGGATTATTATTTTATATGTAAGTAGTTGTCTGCTAAGTGCTTTGGTTTCCAAAGGTACTAAGAGCTTATGACTTGATTAAAGGAATGAATACGATAACTGAAGATGGTTTCCGGAACCTGACCGTATCTACTGTATTGCAATTAGATTTTTGTGTTATAGAGTCTCTTAAACACTAAATTTATATTATTTTCCATTACAAAGAAAATTCTGAAACGCGTTGAAATAGATGAAGAAGTTATATGTATGTTTGAACTTATTTAACTATTGGATGTCGACGTGTGGTTTGTGTTGCGTTTGTCAAATCGACAGATCACCCGGTATACCATCATATTATCATTTGTTTTAAATCTTCAGTCGGATTAGGATGACGAACTCTTCAACCAATTGGTCTTGAATCGTACTTACTAACAACTAATTTCTTCGTTGCTATGTACAATTTGCATTGGGACTTCAGAAGTTGGCTTGTTTGGACGGACCCTTAATCTTGACTTATCGGATGTAACTTTCAACCCTCAATTACAATAGTTTAATACTATTATTGCAGTTACAAGTTTGTTTTAGTGAATTACTTGATACCTAGACTGTGATTGGGGCAATAAAACCCTTTTTCGTTATATGGATACCCTCAAACAAATAGCTCCTCGGGGAACGAGGGTCGATAGGGACTGGTTTTCTATGACTGAATAGGTAAATAATCAAAGCAAACATATTATTGAACACTGCCATGCGACATTAACGATCAAGGTATAAAATAAAAACATAATCTTTATATTATTTATTGTAATTACGAAACTTTGGTTGTTTAAATGTTTGTTACACGGTGAAACGACTGTATAGATCTGGATGAAATTTGACACAGAGATAGGTTATGGTCTAAATAGCAAAAAGGCTACTTTTTTATCCCGGGAATTTACCTCTTTTCGACGGGAAAACAATGCGTACCTCACGCATTTAAAGTCACAAAAAAAAGCTGGTAAATATAGATAAGATATGAAATGATACCCCGTACCCCCGTAGTGAATAAAAAATAAATAAAAATAAAACTAGGTACTGCATTACTACTTAACTAGCGCCTCTGCACGTGAGAATATCGGGATTAAATATAACCTTTGTCACTTAAGAATTATAGGCCTATCTATTGGTGTAAGAATTTTCAACTACGGTTCTGTAGTTTCAGAGACTACTTCCTACATTATATAATAAATTTACCTTTTCTTTATAGTTACCTATTAGTGTATTATCTACTTATGTGATACGATGGTTGCTTAAAAACAAGGAATTTTACTCTAACTTTATAAGAATATTAATTAGGTGAAGCGAAGATCTTGGAGAATTTATGGGGAACTTCTCCGAAACGGGTCCTACAGAAGTTAGTGCAGTACCCCTAGTGTAAGTTTTATGTCAAGCAAACGCAAACTATTTCGATTCCGTATTTATGTAAATTTGTATGAAAACTATATAAGCGCGCTACTCGCCGCTAGAGGCGCTAATACAGGGCCCCAAGTCTGCTAATTTACAAATGGTTCAATTGAATCTTAATTGGATCTCAATAGCGGTTTTTGACATTTTTGGTATTCTGCTACTAACTTAAGACCAATGGTATACGACTGAACTGCCATTGAACTGCCATCGGAATATTTGCTAGTCTGCTCTTCAATCGTATTACAATCGTAGCTCGTCGGTATTCTACTCTCATTTGACATTTGTTTGACAGTACTCTCAATGGGGTATGTATCATAATAACTACGGTCATTACGACTATGGTCGAAATAACTACGATCGATTCACATATTTTCATAATGACTATTGAACGACACAACTACTGGGGGCCAAGTCTGCTAACGTTAAGTCACAATCGTGTCTCAATCGTGTTTCAATTGTAGTTCAATTGTAGTGCTTTTTTACGCCACTAGTTACAAGAAATGTGTACTTTTTTCACCATACTACTGATGGTCATACCACACACTACATTAAAGGTAGACTTCCGAGCATCGCGGCCGATCGCAGCCGCGCGCGATCGATCGCGTGCGACTGACGCGTGCGGCTGATGCGACAATAGTCAGTGTATGAAAATGTATGGCGCCATTATAGTTACGGCCGCACGCGGCCGTAACTATAATGAAAACTTCTTTGTATTGCATAGATACTCACTTTTCTGTCATCTTCCTTATTTTAATCTCTAATTTATGGTTGTCTGTTACTGTTAGAAAATTCATGTGTCAACCATAAAGTGGTGTCAACGCTGGATTGAGATGATTTTTATAAACTCTCCTTTTGGGCGTTTGTGCACTACACTGAATGTTACTGTCCAGCAGTCTGATTTTTTACAGTCCGATATAGCAGGCCATAGAATGTGTATGTGCGCTTGTGCGACACTAAAATCCATATTGTTTCTGACTTCACGCTTAAAAAAAGAAATTTCAGTCTCTTAAATCTCGGTGGGGTCGAAAACGCTTCGTACCGCCACAATGTCTGGTTTAGTATGAGGTCTAAAACGCCGCGTACCGCACCAATAGAAAGAATAACTAATTCAGTGCCGCAGTGAGCGTGTTACAGAAAGGGCGTTTGCGCACTACACTGAATTTTACCGTCCGGCGCCGGCGGTCCGTTTTTTTACGGACCGAAAAACACGGATGATTGGCTTGTGCAGTTGTCCGTCTTCTTACTCGCCGGGGCAGCGCAGTGATTACCCCCGGGGCGGGGGCCCCGCCCGCTCATGAATATCACGTTTTCAGTTCAATATCACAATTTCAATGTTTCAAAGCCGACACGAAATAAATAAACTCTTACTATGTATTATAAATAATTTATGATTAAAATACAACCATCCGTTTTTTTCCGGACGGTAAAATTCAGTATATCTCGGAACGGGAAAAAACGGACCGGAATGGGGAAAAGTAAAATGGCCTGCATATACATTCTATGGAAAATGGCCTGCATATACATTCTATGGCCTGCTATATCGGACCGTAAAAAATCAGACTGCCGGACGGTAACATTCAGTGTAGTGCACAAACGCCCAAAAGGAGAGTTTATAAAAATCATCTCAATCCAGTGTTGACACATGAATTTTCTAACAGTGACAGACAACCATAAATTAGAGATTAAAATAAGGAAGATGACAGAAAAGTGAGTATTAAACAATACAAAGAAGTTTTCATTATAGTTACGGCCGCGTGCGGCCGACGTCTGTCGTCGGCCGCACGCGTCTGTCGCATACCTCGGAAGCGGCGCCATACATTTTCATACACTGACTATTGTCGCATCAGCCGCACGCGTCAGTCGCACGCGATCGATCGCGCGCGGCTGCGATCGGCCGCGATGCTCGGAAGTCTACCTTTACATCACATCATATTGTCATAATTCTTGTAACTAGTGTGTAAAAAAGCACTACAATTGAACTACAATTAAAACACGATTGAGACACGATTATGACTTAACGTTAGCAGGCTTGGCCCCCTGTTCATTTCGCCTACGGTTGATTGAACTACAGTTGATTCAACTAACGGACGATTGGCCTAATGTTCATTTCATCTACTGGTTGTTTCGACTATGAACGACTCGCCTACAACAAGCTTATGAATTGGAAAGTTTATTAAATGGATTTGGGCGCGTTGGATTGTTTTTTAACCGACTTCTAAATCAAAAAGGAGGAGGTTCTCTATTCGTCTGTATGTATGTTTTTTTTTTTCTGTGTATGTCCACCGATTACTCGAAAACGGCTGAACCGATTGAAATGGTTCACACGTTATTACATCAGGTTGGTTTCCAAGTTGGTCCCATTTTTTGAAATTTTGAAATCGGTTCAGTAGTTTTCAGAAAATCTTGAAAATACTGTCGTTTTCGTTACCACGTTATGTGAATTTAATACGTATCTTTAGGCATAACTCCTTTGTTTATAAACCGATTTAGATGATTCTTGTTTTGTTAAAAGGGGGATACCTCAAGGTATTTTAACCGACTTCGAAAAAAGAGGTTTTGAGTTTGATCACATACCTATTTACCAGAAAACACGTAAATTGCCTGCACGATGCACTAAAAAGAGTGAAATAAAAATTATTTTTATAAAAAAATAAAACCGCCTTAAATAAAACCACATCAAAAAAGTAAGAAATAATTCCTCACCAAATAAATAACGTAAGTACTTTGAAGTCGGGCGGGTTTTAACAAAAACAACAAGAAATTGTACATGTTTCACGCCCGACTTCAAAGTACTTACGTTATTTATTTGGTGAGGAATTATTTCTTACTTTTTTGATGTGGTTTTTTTGAAGGCGGTTTTATTTTTTTATAAAAATAATTTTTGGTTAGGCTGTCGCAAACATAAAATTTTTTACTGTTTTAGTATGAAGCGGGGACTGGCAAAATTTTCAAAAATGAATTTTATAAATATGCAAACATATCGAAAACGGTGCGTCATAGCTGAAATCTAACAAAATTTCCGATCCCCTATGGTACCCCGGAGATACCTAGGAAGCATTTGATGGACATATAAAAATTTATTTTTTTATTTCTTTGCTCAAAAAAATTTTTGTTATTTCAAAATTTTTATATCTTTTGGGAAAAACAAAAGGGGAGACAGGGGGCGAAGCCCCCCGCCAAGAGGGCTCGGGGGGCGAAGCCCCCTGCCACTCAACAAAATGTAACAGACGTTTTAGGTTAGGTTAGGTTAGAACAGTGACCAAAACGCCGCGCGAGCTAAGCGAGCGAAGCGAAGCGAGCTTGCCGCGGCAGCGGCCGGCGAAGCGCCAGAATCGACTTTATACACCCCCCCTACCCCCTACTTCAGTTTAATAGGAAATGGGAATATGTATATAGTCGTTTCTGGCGCTTCGCCGGCCGCTGCCGCGGCACGCTCGCTTCGCTCGCTCGGCTCGCGCGGTATGTTCATGTAAACCTAACATGCTCGTCGCTTCGCTCCTCGCACCTAACAGCAATACAGTCACGACCAATAATATGTATACAACATAGGACTATGTCATATTACTATATTGAATGACTTCTGTGACACTGATCGTTTTCTTTTGGAACGCTACAGTGTGACAAAGTTCTATGTTGTATTGTATACATAATATTATTGCTCGTGTCTGTACATAAGTCACTATTTTTAAACTTAATAAACCGTGTAGGTGAGTTGACCGTAGGTGAAATGACCAGTGTAGTTCAATCAACCGTAGGTGAAATAACCGTAGGTGAGTTGTTCGTAGGTGAGATGACCAGCAGTGATTTCGTACATTAGTTATTTTAAAAATAGGTGTAACGACCAATAGTTATT
This sequence comes from Crambus lathoniellus, assembly GCA_949710035.1. Classification (NCBI taxonomy): domain Eukaryota; kingdom Metazoa; phylum Arthropoda; class Insecta; order Lepidoptera; family Crambidae; genus Crambus; species Crambus lathoniellus. The sequence continues at coordinate 22,075,882 of OX453299.1, forward strand.
TTGAACAGTAGGTCTTTTGACCGTAGTTATTTCGACCATAGTCGAAACGACCGTAGTTATTATGATACATACCCGAAGGCAACACCATTAACTATGCAACTGAGACTCCATTACGATTCAATTACGATTCAATTGCGATTCTATTGAGCTGACGTACAAGTTTTTACAGAATACCCAATTTGTTTTAATCGTAATGGAATGAAATTAGCAGACTTGGGGCCCAGTTTTCATACAAATTGACATAAATACGGAATCGAAATAGTTTGCGTTTTTTGACATAAGGCGTTGTGTTGTTTAGGTAACCTAAGTTTTAGACATTCGGCTATTTAGACCAACTACTTTTTGGGTGTTGTGCATCCTAGGAAATTTGAGTTTTAGGCATTTTGCTATCAAGGCAAATTGCACTTTAGACATTGATTTTAGGCATTATGAGTCTTAGACATTTTGCGTTTTAGACGTCGCGCTCATAAGGGAAAACTTACACTACGGGCACAGATCATGCCCCTAGTTACTTTGTACTTCGATGCTATGCAGTACTTACTAATAATTACACAATCGGGACACTAGCATGGAAAACTCTCGCTATCGTTATCGTGATCGTCTTATATTGTATGAACATCAAAACAGCGCCTCTTTTGATCGTATAAGGAACTAAATTTCAATAGATATTTGACAACAGCACTTTAGCAGCTATTTACGGATATTATGGTTTATTAGTACGATAACAGCTATAGGGCAGCTTTCGTGCTACGGCTTCTGCTTTGAGTGTTATGCCATTTCATTTATTCGTCATTGGAATATTTGAATAGCACAATTTTATCTCGTGAAAGCAATGGAAGCCAATTGGAATGAAAAAATCAATTTACGAGCGCAGTGAGACGAGAGGTGAGAATGCACTTTGCATTGTAATCCAGAATTTTAATATTCTTCAATAAAATTCCCTAGCTACCGAACGTCTCATAGCATAGAGTTCTATATCTCGTGTAATGTTGACCCTTGCCACACTTAACTTTTAAATATAAACTTTTATTTTAGAAAATCATGACCTTTTCTCCGATTTCACTCAACTGAAACATAAATCTATATTATATAAAACTCTTGCGTTACTGACTGACAGACAACGCACAGCTGGGCCCTGATCGCGGTTATCAGTTGCAGTTAAGGGCACGTACCTCCAAATTATCGAAATCAACCTATTTTTCATTCAAAAGTAAACAATCAAATATTCTTTATTATGAGCAGATAAAAATATAATGTTGAAGTTTGATAAACGATCTTGATTATTTTGTGGCTAGAAACACGATATTCGTATCGTAACTCGACAATAAAAATTTTCAAAAACAAAGAAAATTTTCATTATTTTTATGTTTTTTTGGTTTTATACTTAGAATATATAGAAAAATAGGTAATGACATATTGTAGACTATTCTCAGGCTACTTTTTCAAAAAGTGAATTTATGCTCAAAATAACAACAAAAACATTGAAAAAATGAAAAAGTGAGGTTATTTTCATTACTCTTCACATGTAAGAAAAAAGACAAAGACAGAGTTTTTGGAAGATCCTGCCCTTAAGTTGCAGTTGAGTTTGCAGTTGACGTGCAAAACCGTTTTTGATAACGCGCGGCTTTGACAGTGCGACAACGTTTTCTGTTCTGGTGATAATCTTTGGAAATAAAACAGTTTTCATACGACAGTCTATTTTGACAGCTAGATTCGTATTGCAAGTGGTTCCTCTGTCACGGATGTCACCGGATCAGACAGGATTGTAGGACTAAAGGTTTGCGTGACGTGTGCGTCGTTATGTCATTACGGCAATACGAAGTCAAACATCAAGACGCAAACGTGATCAAGACGCGCTGCATAGAATTACGGCGGCGATCGGCCCGCTGGGCGCAAGAAGCTGAAATTTGGCATGTATGTTCCATGGAGAGTGTAGTGGAGGGGAGGACTTTTGGAAATTATCCCTCTAAGGGGGTAAATAAGGGGGTCCACGCAGACGAAGTCACGAGCGGAGCGCTAGTTAGTAATATAAGGTTATAGAAAATTCTTGCATTAAGCATGTGTGCCGAGAATTGTGCTGAAATCATAAACCTACTTACATAAATCAAAATTCATTGTCATTAACATTCTTATTTGTCTTCAAAAAAGAAGGAGGTTATCAGTTTGACCTGTATGAATGTGATATTGTTGGAATTGGAAAATATTTGAGTTTAGCGTTTCATTTAGGGTTCCAAGCACGTGTGCTAAATTTTATAATTCATAATTCATTTATTGCATAAAAGTATGGTACAGTATGATATTGTTATGTTATGACAGTTATAGTTCTTACATATTTAACTGTTGGCCAGCATGCAATATTTAAAGAGATTATTAGATTAGAGATTAATAATTATTTACAGGTAAGTAAGTAAATTAAAATCGGTTTAGTAGTTTTTGAGAAATAACACCAATTCAGCTTTCGGAATCAATCAACAAATACAATTTGAGCAACTTCTTACGACAATTCCCGCCCCTTACGAATGAATTCTAGAATTATACCTTTCTCTATATCTGATCTATTTAGTGTTTTCGGTAATATGACTTTTTTAAAAAGGAGTCATGGAAGGATAGAAGTTATTTAATTACACTTATTTAAGTTTAAGGATTTAAAAGTAGGAGAAAGCAATTGAAAGTTAAACGCCAATCTAACAGCAAATATTCTTACCTATATTAGAAAATGTGAAAGAATGCATAATCGTGTGAGAATTTGACACCACCAATTTGCTTAGGTTTGTCCACTACCATTCAACAAATCGATGCTTATCATTATGCTAATAGATGTGATGTGCTTTTGTACGTAATTTCGAGTACAAATGTTCGAACTAATCAAATTCGTCTTTGTTAAGACATACTTACGTCGCCACCTCATGGATGATACTTTTCAATAATTTCGAACTTGGAATAATGCATGCAACTTTAGCACATTAATTTAATATCGGGTTTTACGGCGGCTTTAAAAGACGCTATAACTTTCAGTACAAAGCAGTAACGCATTGCAAATTCGTCAGCCCTCAAGTACAAACGTATAATTCACATTGGGGATAAGACACTTTAGTGAGTAAATACAGCACAGGCTAAGATCATGAGAGCTTTTAAAAGGGTCTCGTGAAACGATTTATTTCCCTAAACTTTACGTGCAGGAGCGTTACATAAATCCTTCTTGTTTTTAGAAAGCCAAATTATAATGCGTTGCACGAACATCTTTTGCGTAATAAATCAAATATATTTTAGCTCTGTCAAGAATTATGGTTGTATATTAAATTTGGATAGTATTCAGTGTTTTCTCCCTAATAGAATTACGAGAAATCTAGGTCAACAATTCCACTGGTTCCGGCTAAATCTCGTGACACGCTGAGTTTTTGCTATGAAAGGATCATTAGGAAACCCTGTTATTTCTTTCATAAATATCAGACATTCGGATGATTTAATGAGTTCACATTTCTAAAGATTTTTTAACGATACTTCCAAATAAAGATGTAGGCACATTTTCTTTTTAATGACTTCTTACTTCAGATAAGCAACAGTAGTATTACTATTACAATTTTTTTATTTGTTGCTGAACATTGGAAAAATCACTGATGTTAAATCAATGAAAACTGTTACATCTTAAAAACTCGCTATAAAGCAAACCCTGCAATCCAATGATAGTTTTACACTCAGCTTGTATGTACCTTGTCCGTATCTCAATATTTTTACAAATAGCCAGCTACCTTTTTCAAAATTTACCCATTTGTATGTGGAAAACGAGCGTTGCGATGCGGGATATCGTAAATTCCGCAAACAAATACTTATGTATAATTTGCACATTAACGTAGCACGTTGGGTTAAAACGTGAAGCTGCGAAATATGGTACTTCAGCCGAAAATGGAGCACTCATCTAATTTGGAGCGCGAAACTTTCCCTTCAAAATGGTATCGTTTTTTATAGACATAGGTCGTTTTTACTGGGTTGACGCTTACATACTATCTGCACTATAATCACGTTTTTTAAGATAACGGACAATTAATAATTAAATTTGTGATAAGAAACGAGTTGGTAGAAATTAAATAATAGGATTTAATAAAATAAAATATTGGACTATAAAAAGGGCACGTATACAGCTAAAGTTAACAACTAAAATTATTTTCAACACACTTGCTCATAAAGTGAGCCTTATTAAATCGATCTTAGGGCCATAAACCGAACTATAAAACACGCGTGCATAATATTATTACAGTACTAGTTGCGTAATAGAATTATCCCTACAAAGTTAAGTAAGTACCTAACTGCAAATTATATGCGAGTAACCAGAGACTTTTCAATTTAACCGGGTAATACAGTATCCCTACAAAGTTAATAGTTAGTACCTAACTGCAAGTTATATGCGAGTAAACAGAGCATTTTCAATTTCACCGGGTAATACGTACAGTTCTTTTTTAATACAGTTGCTCAAAAAGTGGCGTATTGCAGGGACGTATAGCGTTCGGGATGTGGGCTATTACACACTCGAACTTTTTCTTTACCTTTCCCGAACTCGTGCGTTTTCTTTCCCAACTGTCAAAATATTGTCTATTAAAAAGAAAAAACCAACCACGAAGTTTTTACTAAAAAAAAATCATAAAAGTTTTTATGATTCATGCAAATATTTCTAAAAAGAAGCTACTAATTTGTTTCAATATCAGATTTAAAAGTAATTTTAATTATACATTAAATTAATATTAGTATCGGCCAAATTAAATTTTTGAATATAAAAAATACATAAAATTGGCTGTATGACCACAGATTACTAAATATGGTATGACGTGCACTATTTACCATAGTATCTGCTTATAGGAGTTTGCGCAAATAAGTGAAAAGAAAATGAGGGAGGTTTTTATTGTGGTAGGTACTTAGTATGGTGGAATTAGTGCTTTAATGGAAAACGATGTGGTAAAAGAGAGAAATAAGGAAAGGCGCTCCTGTAGGATTCGGATTGCTTTTGTTAGGTTTCATTTCATTTCATCTCATTTAATTTAATGTTCATTTCATATCAATATAAAAATTCTACTGAAGCCTTGGCTGTATGATCATAGTTTCCTTTGCCTACCCAGAATGGGTGAAGAAAACAAAATAAAAGTCTCTGCTTATATTCTTTTACGATTAGTTAGTTGAGTTTATTGTGTTTTATTATTTTATTAAATTGCTTAATTTTTTCGCAACTGTATTAAAAATAGTTGTTCAGTACACGTTCGGAACCGTCATTGCAACTTGTTCCGACTGTCAACCCTCACCTTCGGCTGCGCCTCGGCTCGGGTAGACATTTGTCGGAACTCTTTGCAATGACAGGCTTTCCGCACTTGTAATGAAATCTACTATTTTTGTAACAACAAAGAGGTTTTATAGGGTTGAAAATCCATTTACGTTTTTAGAATAAATAAATATGTCCTTAATTAAGTCAAAAAAAAAATAATTAAGTATATTATTATCAAATTATTTATAATTCACAATAATTTGTTGTAAAACATTTGCGTTTTATCACTATTATTATTATTATAATTATTTTGAAGTAGGCTGTATGGCTGTATGTAATCAATGACCTTACATTTGGCGCGTACAAAAAAAAAACTTGCGCGCTTTTTCCCTTAGCTAATTAGGTTAATTAATTTATGAATGAATGCAATAAATGTTTGTTTTTCCTCGCAAGTGTGTTGAAAAAGTGCGTATGAAACTCGTGAGCAACTTACTCACTACACGCTCGGCTGATTTACGCCCTCGCCTGCGGCTCGGGCTGCAACCCACAGCCTCGTGTATAATGAGCAACGTTAGCTCACTTGTATCATAATATACTATTACAGGCTATTTACAAGATTATATAAAAAAAAGTTTGTAGCACACCTGTAGGCGTCTGGAACAGCTGAGCACGTTAGCACCGGGCACCAGGCAACACACACGCGTATCATAGAATAAGCAAACGCATGCGAATCTCGGAGGAAGAATATCGCGGCGTGGCTAGGCTCTTAAATATTGTTTTAATTTAATTTAACTACCTACCTATTTATTTTTAAAGTTCATAATAATATACAACTAAATATTCTGTGAAAATTTTTCAAGCGTTTACCTGTTGCCGTTATTAATATCGAGCAAAAAACGGCAAAAATCACGTTTGTTTTATGGGAGTCTCCCTTAAATATATATTTTATTCTGTTTTTTAGTATTTGTTGTTATAGCGGCAACAAAAATACATTATCTGTGAAAATTTCAACTGTCTAGGTATCACGGTTCATGAGATACAGCCTGGTGACAGACAGACAGACGGACAGCGGAGTCTTACTAATAGGGTCCCGTTTTTACCCTTTGGGTACGGAACCCTAAAAAGGGACGGAACACAAACATATTTACAGAGGTAAGTCTCGTAGTAGGTATATAGCGTAGCTTATAGAAATCCAAAAGTATATGAGTAGCAAGTATATTATTTTTCACACTTATGCTCTGAAATGTTAATATTATATTTGAGAAAAGAATGCAGTACGTGGCACTTTTCCGAGGTAAACATTCTAAATTTGAAAATCACTGCAGTAATGAATTTCAGTACTTACTTACTGCACTAAAATCAGTGCAGTAAGTAAGTACTGAAATTCATTACTGCAGTGATTTTCAAATTTAGAATGTTTACTTCGGAAAAGGTACTACCCAAAGATATTATTACCAAATTTTTTCTTTATTTTTTCTTTCGTTATTCCTGTGTATAAAAACAGAAAAAGCAAAGGGACATTTGCACCATACAGCCACATTATTATTATAATTATATAGGTAATTATTATATCATAATTAGGTTAACTTTTTTTTTTAATACGGTGCGCACAGAGTATATTACTTCGTATTGTACCACAAGCGCTATGTACCCTTAGCACGAACATCAATCGAAAAAACAAAATGAGATTTATCATAGACAAAATATCCTTTACTAGTAATTTTGTATGGGAAATATGTACAGCGCCATCTACCACCCAGAAGCGGGTATTGAAGTTGCGCATTTTAGTAGCAAGTAGTAAGTATCAATAGGCTGTATGACCGTTCCACTTGGCCTCACAAACCAATAATAAAAAAACGGCGGGAATGATTTTCAGCGGTTGATTTGATATCAGTACAGTTTATTTATATTGTGTAATAAATTATCAAAATGAGTTCTGCCAATGAAACATATACAGACATTGTATGTACCTACTCCACCAAATTTGAGAGCAGAAGCAAAATGAATAACAGAAAACTTACTGCCATCAAAATCAAAAGAAAGATATATGAAAACCTACGATCTGATTTGGAAAAGTGAAAAAAAGGAGCATACGTTTTCGGAATCTGTGTTGTTGGCGTATTTTAATGATACATCATTAAAATAATATTATTATGGGCGATTTATACATAAGTGTGCCCGGGAAAACAATAACATTTACACTTAATAATTGCCCGAACATGTGTCATATAATTTTAATAAATTTTACTTAGTTAAACAGTTTTTTATTTCCTCGCATTTCTTGCGAAAAGCACTATACAAGCCTTGTACGGTAAGCAAATTACCTTGCCTCGAATGATTAAAGCCCTCGCCTGCGGCTCGTGCTTCAAACCATCCTCGACAATGTAATTTCTTACTTACCTGTCCTCGGCTGTAATGTACTAATGAATTGCACAGGCAGTATAAAATCATGCTATACTATACCGCAGCGGGATGCGGCGGTAATGTGATAATTGCCTAAGAGTCGCCGCACACAGGCCACTAAAAAACCGGTGGCGGCATTTATAGTGGTCACCACTTTTCTATAGTTTTCATCACTGAGAGGTCAGTGGTTTTCATACATAGTCGTCACTTGTTTCTTAATTCTAGCTTCAAGTGGCGGCGTTTGTGGCTCGTGTGCGGTAAGTTCTCCATTTTAAAATGGGATGTTTTTTCTTCAATAATATTTTCCAAATTCCGTCCGGAAATTTAGTTAACGTTATCGTGTTCACTAAATTCACTACATATCGTGATTTTATACGTATCTACATAGAACAAAATTTAATAATTTTCACTGTTATTTCGTAATGTTATTTATAGCATCATGTTATATTACACTACGTTGTTTGGCAACTTGAACCGAAGTCACGTACTGTAATAGCTTAAACTACTTCGTATAAGTTATCACTAACGCTAACTTATAAACGAGGGTTTGTAGTGTACCCTTGGTGCCATTCATTTCATTAAAATATTGACCATTACAAAGTTGCAAAAATGTTTATACTTTATTTTAAATAGTCCAAACAAATATAATATTTTTGTTTCATTAGCTTACACACTAAAATGCCTATCCATACAGCTGATTTTTATATGAAAATTCGATTGCTTTTTGTCCTTTACGGAAAGTCGTAGAAGAAACGTATTGTTTATTATTAATTAAATCTACTTGTTCACGCCGCGCGCGAGCGGTCAGTTGTAGGATTCATTCGTCAGTTTGCCGCCAACAGCCGTCCGCGCAACCCGCGCTGAGTTCGCCGTGTTCTACCCGTGCTGTGACCGAGATTTCGTTTTGCACCTACTAGGGCTCCGGTCGGGGTACGGACTTGTGACCCGTGTGTGTTCGCCTTGAAAGGCGCCGGGAAAGTTTTAGCTGTCTATTAGGGCATTGTGTAATTATAAGAGTGTTAGCTATAAGAGTTTCCCATCAGGGTTGTGTGAAGACCTACTTGTCAGGCGCGCGCGCGCCGGCGAGACAGCGACCAGCCCCCTGGATTACGGACAGTATATCCTACCATAAGGTAGGACTAGTTTTAATTTACTTAATTTTGCATGAGAAACCTCCGTTTCAATAAACTGTGGAACACAGTCGATGGTCACCACAATTGTGCGTGATCATATTTTTGGTAGCAGAGCTTAGTTGATATAATTAATTTTCATATTAAAATTAACTACATAAAATTTCATAGTAAAAATAAAAAGCGTACCTAAAAAGCGTACCTAAAAATTATTTTTTTTTTGTTGAAATCTCGAGGGTATTTGAAGATCCCGAGACGATTGAAGTACTAAGAAATTGTTCTAGTAAATTCTCGAAGCGAATGTTTCTCACTTGGTGGATCCGATAATAGATAGACACTTATATAATTGTTGTCACATACTAGTGTTTTGATACGAGTTTACTCGCCTAGATGTGTATATTTTTTTTTGTGTGTCCGGATTTATTTGACGAATAGTTCGTTCGAAAGTGTGTTTATTAGTACCACATACTAGTGATTTGATACGAGTTTACTCGCCTAGATGTGTATATTTTTTTTTGTGTGTCCGGATTTATTTGACGAATAGTTTCGTTCGAAAGTGTTGTTTATTAGTACCACATACTAGTGTTTGTTCCGAGTCCGCTTGCCTAGTTAAAAAAGTGGAACTAGTTATAATTATTAGTAGTATTAAATTACGAGTATTATTATTAAAAATAGTTTTGTTTTCGTTTGTTGATAACGGTTTAGTAGTTGATTTGCGAGGTATGCCATACCGTTAATCCTATACGTTTTGTTTATACCGTTATATTGTTAGCCCTTGAAATTGGTAAGTTGTTAATAATTTATGAAAATAGTAGGGTCCGTGTATGTCGTCCGAATTTTAATTGTGTTTTATATTATCGTGACGCGACCTATTTCTATTGTTTTTTTTGTTGATGTTTACCACTTTTATAATTCTTTGTTTGCTTTGTTTATTAAACGGAGTATAAATGGCTCCTACGAATCCGCTCGCCGTATCCAGGGCTGGCATCCAAGGAGTTTTGCGTTGGCTTGCTTGTGCGGTCACATTAATAGACCGAGCCGACCGGGTAGGCGCGTTGCTAGCTCGGTATGGCGGGCTGGCAGCTCGGCTGCAAGACCTGGAGCGCCACGCCATGGAGTGTCGCGCGCATTATTTGGAGAACCCCCCAGCTGATGATGCCGTGTCGGAACAGCTGGAGCAGGATGTAGCCCAGGCCTATGAGCTGGCTGACCAGTTCACGGAGGCGGCTGAGAGGGCCCTGGCTGTTGGGAAGGGGGAGCCGGTTTTGAGCGGGGAGGTCAAACCTACCCCGACGGCGTTGCTAGGCCGATTGCCTACATTGGAGATTCCCACTTTTAATGGGGATCTGTCAGCCTGGATGGGCTTCATTAATTTGTTTGACAGTTTGGTGGATTCACGACGGGACTTATCCCCTAGTGAGAAGTTGGCCTATTTGCGCTCCTCCCTGCGAGGAGAGGCCAGCTCGGTAATCCAGCACCTGCTCATCAGCGACGACAACTACCAGGTGGCTCGCCAGCTTCTGGTTAGCAGGTACCAGAATGTCCGGTTACTGGCGGACACCCACGTGGCCACGATTTTGGCCCTCCCGCGAATCACGCGGGTACACCTGTTACGGAGGGAGTTGCTGAACCCGCTACTGTCAGCGGTCAACTCCCTAAGGCGATTGGACCTGCCGGTGGATCAGTGGTCTTTTATACTGCTGCACATAGTCCTCGCCAAATTGCCCGCTGAAATGAAGGGGCGTTTCGAGCAGAGGTACGGAGGCGACAGCGCCTCGTATCTCCCGCCCTTCGCGGACCTCCTTCGTTTTTTGGAGGACGAATGTAGGGTGACGGACCACCTGGAGCCCGCCCCGGTTCCAGGTGTTGGTCGTATGGTGGCGGCGAGGGAACAGCCCCGTCGCCCGACCAATCGATATGCTGCCTTCCAGCAGTCCCCTCCCCCCGCACCGAGTGAGCGGTGCAGGTATTGCAGGGGAGATAGGCATGTGGTGCACGAATGTGCCAAATTTAGAGGCCTCCGCCCAGAGGGACGGAGGGCCGTTGCTAGACAGCGCCAATGGTGCTATAGGTGTTTGGGGGGACACATGCAGTCGGCGTGTCCCCAGACCGAGGATTGTCGTCTTTGCGGAGGGAGGCATCACCCCCTCCTTTGTTTGGACCGCAAGGACGCCGGGAGCGACCGGGGTTCGAATTCCTCGCGCACGGGCGGGGGCCCGGCAGCCCGGAACCGGTCCCCTAGAGATTCGGCGGGGCTTAGCCCCCCCGTTCAGTCCCCCCCGGAGAGGGGGAACTATAGGAGAGACGCCCCCGCCACGGGCGGGGGTAGGGGGGTACCCCAAGAGTACGCCACGGTGGCGATGGGCACGGGCCCTATTTGCTACTCCCCCCCCCTAATGGAGAGGCCTCGATTGGGGTACTATGTACCGAGGCACGCCCCACACGGGTATTACCCTGCACCTAGGAGTGCTGTTGGTCGGGGCCAGTATGTACCCGATTGGGACCCGCTCGCCCGGTACGAGCGTCCCACATTTGGCGCGCCGACTCAGGCGCGAGGGGGACAAGTACCCCCCCAAAATTTTTAATGGCGCCCCTGTCGGACCCAACCACCCCTCCGGAGCTTGTGCTGTTGCCAACAGCCTCCGTGAATGTTTGGGGACCTAAGGGCAATGTTGTAACGGTGCGTGCCCTTTTGGACTCAGGTGCCCAGGGGTGCATAATGTCCAGGTGGCTTGTCCGACAGCTGGGTCTTTTGCTTGTGCCGCATCACGAAGCGGTACGGGGGGTGGGAGACTCGCGGATCCCTGATCCGATTGGTCGAGTTGAGTTCTCCTTCTCCCCCCACTTCGCGCCAAGGCCGAAGATCGGTGCTTCGGCGATAGTCTTTGATAAGGTGGTTGGACCACTCCCGCAAGTGCGAGTGCCGCCATCCACGATTGAGCTGACGTCTGGACTGGCTTTGGCTGATCCTTCCTTCCACCGACCGGGCCCAATACACTTGTTGATTGGTGCGGATGTCCTCGGTCGTGTACTGTGTGGAAGCAAGCGAGTTTTGCAGACAGCCGATCTTGTCGCCTTGTCCTCGTCGCTGGGTCATGTGGTGATGGGAAAGGTACCACAGACACCAGAGACCCCGTCGGTAGACCGCCAGACCATTGTCGGTTCTACTTTGTCCGACGTTCTCCAAAAGTTTTGGGAGGTGGAGGAACCCCCCACTGCCAAGCGGTTGGATCCGTTAGCCGAGGAGTGCGAATTGTTCTACCAGAACAACACTGGGCGCCTCCTCTCGGGTCGCTTGATTACCCGCTTGCCCTTCTTGGCGGCTCGCCCTCCTTTAGGGAGCTCCCGACCGATGGCCGAGAAGAGATTGTTGTCCATGGAGCGTAGGATGGCCAGGGATCCCGCATTCAAGGAGAAGTATATAGACTTCATGCGGGAGTATTTGGACCTTGGGCACATGTCCATCTCGCAGTTGGACTGGCGTAATGTGGAACATTACTTCCTGCCACACCACGCTGTTTTGAAGACTTCCAATGGGAAGATCCGCGTGGTCTTTGATGGTTCAGCGCCCACGTCAACCGGAGTGTCGTTGAATCAGTGTCTGCATGCGGGGCCGAAGTTGCATCACGATGTCTGTGATGTTTTGACCAACTTCCGCCGGCACGCTGTCGTCTTTGTGGCCGATATCCGCATGATGTTCAGACAGACCGTGATTCACCCGGAGGATAGACGATACCAGCTCATCCTTTGGCGTGAGGATCCCCAGGATCCGATGTTGGCTTACGAGCTGAACACCAACACTTATGGTTTGCGGTCGAGCCCCTTTGTGGCGATCCGTTCGCTTTTGGAGCTCGCAGAGCGTGAACGGCTACGCTATCCCCGGGCATCTGCTCTTATTGAGGGGGGGGCCTTATTTGTCGACGATATCTGCACGGGGGCCTCGAGCTTAGATGAGGCTCTCGTCTTACGTGATGAGCTGATTGCGCTCTTGAGGGCTGGTGGCTATGAGTTGCGGAAGTGGCTGTCTAACTCACCGGACCTATTGGCAGATTTGCCTAAGGACCACCAGCAAGAGCCGCTCCTCTTTGAAAATCCGGAGACTCCAGACATGCTGTCTGTTTTGGGAGTCCAGTATCGACCAGTCCCGGATTTGTTCACATATAGATTGGAACTGCCAGACCCAAAGGTCTGGACTAAACGCACGGTGCTGTCTACTGTAGCCCGTACCTTTGATCCGAACGGTTGGCTCAGCCCTGTAGTGTTTTCGATGAAGTGCTTCCTACAGGAGCTCTGGGCTGCGGAATTGTCATGGGATGAGCCCCTCTCTGGTAGCCTCCTACGAGAGTGGGTGAGGTTCGTGTCATCCCTACCCGACGTCAATCGGGTTTGTATACCGAGGCAAATGCTGCCTTCGGGAAAGTTTAAAGCCTCCCTGCACGGCTTTTGTGACGCGTCCGAAAGCGGATACGCGGCAGCCGTTTACATCCGAACGGTGGATGCAGCAGGCGTTGTCGCCGTACACTTAGTTACGGCCAAGAGTAAGGTTGCCCCCCTTCGGACTAGGCTAACCATTCCGAAGTTGGAGTTGTCCGGCGCCACTCTCTTAGTACGGCTACTCAATCATGTTGCCGACACCTTGGGAAACGGTGTCGACTTGGAGTCGATATTTGCGTGGTCTGACAGCCAGGTCGTCCTTTGTTGGCTGAAGAGTTCAGTCCACACCCTTGAGGTTTTTGTGGCCAACCGGGTCTCACAAATTCAGACTTCAAAGGCCCCGTTGATTTGGCGCCACGTACCGGGCGAATTGAACCCCGCAGACTGTGCCTCCCGCGGCTGCGAGGCGCCTGAGTTAGTGGACCACCACCTATGGTGGAGTCCATCATGGTTGTTACGGCCTGAGCGCTCATGGCCTGCCACCCCGGCTGTGGCCAGAGTCCCAGACCTAGGCATGCGTGTTCACGCCGTGGAGACGGTGGCGGCTCCGCAGATGGAGTTTTTGTTAGACCGCTACAGTTCTCTTGATAAGTTGCTCGGCGTGACTGCTTGGATGAGGCGCTTTGTGCGAAATTGTCGCCAGCCTCAGGAGAAATCGTTGTCTCCGGTCCTCGCCCCACAAGAGCGGCAAGACGCTCTGTTGCATTGGTTGCGAGTGACGCAACAGCGAGAGTTTGAACCGGAGCTGAAAGCCCTGCGCTCAAGTAAGTCCAAGTTGAAGGGACCCTTGGTGCGGTTGAATCCCTTCTTGGACAGTACCGGATTGCTGCGTGTCGGAGGTAGGCTCAGACATGCCAACCTGCCGTACGGATCACGCCACCCTTTGTTGCTCCCCAAGGATGGACCGTTAGTTAGACTGTTGATTACAGACCGACATGTAAAGAATGCTCATGCCGGTTGTAATGCTTTGACCGCGCTCCTCCAACGAGAGTTCTGGATTTTGTCAGCGCGGAGAATAATCCGATCCGTTATATTTCGTTGTCTCCCGTGTTATCGTTTGCGCGCCGATACGATGCAGCCCCAGATGGGTGATTTGCCTGCCGATCGAGTGAACGAATCGATGCCCTTCTCAGGAGTTGGAACGGATTTTGCGGGGCCATTTACCGTTAAGACATCGCGGCTTCGTAATGCTAAAACGGAAAAGGCTTACTTGTGTGTATTTGTTTGTTTGGCCACTAAAGCGGTCCACCTGGAGGTGGTTAGTGCCCTCACCACAGAAGCCTTTGTAGCCACGTTGAATCGTTTTGTGTCTCGCCGCGGAATGCCGTCGTTAATAAGGTCCGATTGTGGAACCAATTTCAAGGGCACCGATAGGTATTTAAAGGAAGTTTGTGAATTTTTGGATAGGAATAATTTTGAGATCGGATCCACACTCTCTCGCAGAGGGGTACGATGGCAGTACTCCCCGCCATCCTGCCCCCACTGGGGAGGGATTTTTGAAGCAACTGTAAAGGCCGCTAAAACTCACCTTCGTCGCGTTATTGGGGAGACGGTCCTCACGTTTGAGGAACTCGCGACCGTATTTTGTAAGGTTGAGGCGGTCCTCAACTCGCGTCCGTTGTGTCCGTTGTCTTCGGACGCGAATGATTTAGAGGCCCTTACGCCGGGCCATTTTTTGATTGGCAGACCGCTTAACGCCTTGCCGGAATATCCTTATTCCGAAGTGCCCTCCGGACGGCTCTCGCGATTTGAATTGCTCCAGCAGCTTACGCAGAGTTTTTGGCGCCGTTGGCATCTGGAGTATTTGCACATTTTGCAGCAACGCGTTAAGTGGTCGGATAGGACGACCCCACCCAAGACTGGAGACCTCGTGTTGGTAAAGGATCCAAACCTGCCGCCCCTCCGCTGGCGTTTAGGACGCATTGTTCAGCTTCATCCGGGGTCGGATGGTGTGCCCAGGTTTGCCGAGGTCCTGGTGGGGGACTCTGTTTTGAAGCGAGCGATCGCTACCCTCTCTCGCCTGCCCTTAGATTGAGTTGGCGGACAGTTTGCTACTGTCCGGGACGGGGGGATGTTCACGCCGCGCGCGAGCGGTCAGTTGTAGGATTCATTCGTCAGTTTGCCGCCAACAGCCGTCCGCGCAACCCGCGCTGAGTTCGCCGTGTTCTACCCGTGCTGTGACCGAGATTTCGTTTTGCACCTACTAGGGCTCCGGTCGGGGTACGGACTTGTGACCCGTGTGTGTTCGCCTTGAAAGGCGCCGGGAAAGTTTTAGCTGTCTATTAGGGCATTGTGTAATTATAAGAGTGTTAGCTATAAGAGTTTCCCATCGGGGTTGTGTGAAGACCTACTTGTCAGGCGCGCGCGCGCCGGCGAGACAGCGACCAGCCCCCTGGATTACGGACAGTATATCCTACCATAAGGTAGGACTAGTTTTAATTTACTTAATTTTGCATGAGAAACCTCCGTTTCAATAAACTGTGGAACACAGTCGATGGTCACCACAATTGTGCGTGATCACTACTTCTGCGAGGTTGTTGACCTGTTACAAATAACCCTGTTTAATGGACATAACTAATTACTTTAAACGAATTACTTTTCAATTCTGACTATGATTCATAAAAAGCGAAAAAGCCGAAAGCGTGTAAATATGAATAGGCATTTTAGTTACCCTTTTGAAAATACTGAATGAATATTAAAAGCGCTCTTTAAAGGTGTGATGAAGGCTAAGTGATACCCCGTCGTGGATAAAAAAAAAATAATAGTAGAATGAGTTTTTGTAGTAACTGCAAAAGTTTTGAAAATATCTGCAACGGCACAAAATTTACTTTGCTTTAATGCAATAGCGACACTGCAGTTGCGATACTAAGCCACTTGTGGATATTATTGTTGGCATGCAAGAGAATTTTTTGACTCTTCAAATAGTTTCCCAGAGGAAATTTGTTTCTGGTTTTTCTGCGAACATATTTTTTTAATTTGCTTAGTGACCCAAACAGCCGAATGTAATTGGGAAGGCCTTGTACATGTAATGGTGCGTAAATAGGTCGATAAAATCAATGAGCTGAGGGAAAGAGCAAAAAAATGTAGCAGTTTCGGGATTTATTTTTTTGTGAAATATCAGTCCAGTTTGGCTGGATTGATGTTTTTGTTAAATGTGCTTCTTCCTCTTTTATACGCTCAACCAAATCTTGTTGTACATTTGCTAACATTACCTACTTACGAAAGTAGCAGTTAATACTTCTATCTATATACCTATATAAAATTCAAAGTCCTGACTGACTGACTGACTGACTGACTGACTGACTGAGATATCAACGCACAGCCCAAACCGCTGAACCTAGAGACTTCAAATTTTGCACATAGATACATTATACAGTGTAGGCATCCACTAAGAAAGGATTTTTGGAAATTCTACCCCTAAGGGGGTGAAATAGGGGATGGTTGTTTGTATGAAAGTCCGTCAGTTTTGAAGTTAGGATCTTCAAATTTTGTATTTAGGCTGGCAATTGAAAATTAATATTTACCTGTGTCAGCGTTTTTGACAATTCCACCCCCGTAGGGGTGAAAAGGGGGATGAAATGTTGTATCTGGAAAGTCCTTTATTTAATTTACTAGCTTCCGCCCGCGACTTCGTCCGCGTGGACATTCGAGAAAATACTTAGGGGACCAATAACCAGGATAAAAAGTATCCTATGTTTTAATTTAACAAAAATCCGATCAGCCGTTTTTACGTGATGAGGCGGGTCCTCCTTCACCAAGCGAGCAGCCTCGCGCGAGGCAGAACGTTTGCCACGTGCGGCGGGCCTCTTTTCGAAAATCAACCCTTTAGAGGTTAAATGGGATAAAAAACCAAAAAAATCGATATGGATGTCGTTATTGAGGTTTTATGGGATGAAGATTGCAAAAATGGCATTTATTTTGATGTTTAACACGCTAAACATGATTCAACCCCTAAAAGGTTGAAATAGGGGTGAAATTTTGATCGAAAAATCTGGGGGTAAAATAGACATTTCAACTTGAAACTTTGTAGGCTTACTTCTTAAAACAAATAGGCAACCCACTTCGTAGTTTTCCGAAAATCAAACCCAGGGGGTAAATAGGGTATAGAAACCTAAACCATCTTAAGTACCCTAAAAGTTCTTGGTACCTAACAAGTTCTTGGTACCTAAGCTACTCAGAACTAACTTTTTGATTGTGAAACAGACATTTATTATTTACTAGCTTCCGCCCGCGACTTCGTCCGCGTTGACATTCGAGAAAATACTTAGGGGACCAATAACCAGGATAAAAAGTATTCTATGTTTTAATTTTATAAAAATCCGATCAGCCGTTTTTACGTGATTAGGCGGATCCTCCCTCACCAAGTGAGTAGCCTCGTGCGAGGCCCGCCGCACGTGGTAAACGTTCTGCCTCGCGCGAGGCTGCTCGCTTGGTGAGGAAGGACCCGCCTAATCACGTAAAAACGGCTGATCGGATTTTTATAAAATTAAAACATAGAATACTTTTTATCCTGGTTATTGGTCCCCTAAGTATTTTCTCGAATGTCAACGCGGACGATGTCGCGGGCGGAAGCTAGTATTATGATAAATGTAGTAACCAAGAAATAGTTCAACCTTTTAAAATCTTTGTACATTTATCTCCCTGGGATACCGTAGGTATAAGAATAAATAAAATCTTCGAATTCCGATTCAATAATTTTGAATAGATTTAGTAACCCATGTTCTATACCTATCTCTAATTATTATTATACAAAGTGATTACGTCACTTTTGTATTTATTTTATTAGTTTAGATACGAGTTCCTATTTGTATTTTAAGATTAATTGCCGTTGTTCTGTTGAACTTCTGAAATAAACAAATTTAAAACTTTTCAAAAGTAAGTGTTGTTACCATAGATTTATGATAAGTTTGCCGTAGCAAAAACGAAGATTTATCATAAATCTATAGTAGTAAGGTTTTACTAAACTTAGTATTTATGTTATTACTAAACTTGTAATTACTTCGGACTGCCATCTTCAGCGGCCGGCTTATTAAACGTTTCACTTATGATTACTGTGGGGAAAGTCAATTCAGGTCATATTAATAATTTTGCTTCAACCCTAAGCAACGTTCATTTACCTCATTCATGAACTTTCCCTCCACGAATCAAATCTCAAGAGATTCTCCATTAAATATAAGAAGTGTTTTCCGGAGTAAAATATTTTTGTTATAAAAGAAACGTCTCTCGTTATTCATATGTATTCAAACAATCGGTTTCTTCTATTGCGGAGATATTGAAATTTAGGCTGATATTTTTTCATCAATGCTCAATAATGTAGCGAACAATTTTTACCTTACTAACCATTTTCTAATACAATAAGAAATTGTCAAGATTAAGTACTTTTCCTTTTACGACAAGTAATTCTCAATGACATAATCGGTGGCACTTTTTATTGTTTGTAATGCTGACAAAAAATATAGTCGAAGCAATAAAGTATTGAGTAAAAATATTTGTAATAAATTCAGTACTTTATTTTTCCGAATACCAGTACTATAATATAAGATTTTAAACTTTCATGGTCAATTTCACTATAACTATTGTAAAAAACGGGATATTATGAGTTACTCCGTGATCATGGCGCGTGCATGCGCCGAAATATCGGGGACTCATAAATAAATCTAAACATGGTAAATATCCCGTTTTTTACAATAGTTACCAGTACTATAAGTCATTTTTAAGATTACTAATTTAAAGTTCGGGGATTTCAACCATGTTTTTTATTATTATTATTTATAATGACTTATTCATTGGAAGATATACAGACAAATAAACAGTTATTAAAATATAATCAGTAGTTGAAAACAATTCCATTTAATAATCTCCACCAATATGTTCTAAAAATAAGCTGCTTATACCTAAATTAATGCACCACTGAGTAATGTTGATGTCGTGGTCAGATCATTTAATTGATTAATTCATGAAATGGTTGGTCATTTCATGAAATAGTCGTATTCATGAAATTATAAAAATCCACAGTCATATATCATTGAATTAATCAGCGTTCAACGATATTAACAGCTAAACGAATGGTCATTTCATGAAATGGTCAATCATCAGTGATAGTATCGTTAAATAATAAAGTGAAAAAAAAAACGATATTTTGGCGCACTTGCATGCGTCATGAATGTCATGATCATGGAGTAGATAACTAAAGTTAATGCAAGTGGATTAATGTATGGAGCAAACGAAATGATGATTCTACTTTCTGATCAGTTTGTGAAAGTTACCATGACAGTTTAAAATCTTATTACCACTCATAATCTTTGGTAAAATTATAAAATAAGTTTTCAGTGATAATATGTTTTATTTTAAAAAGTATCATGTAGGTATTTATTATAGCAATTTTTATTTGAATTGTTTCAGGTACTAACAACAGGCTTTTCCACACGTCATTGAGCCCTTCCTTTTGGTAAAGCTGAAAATCTTATTATGTGTTTTTCTAGGACTAGGCTTGTGTCTTTTTATATCGCCCGTCGCGTCGTGGCATACGCGCCGTAAAATTCTGTTTGCTAATTACTTGTTGAAATTCGATGTGTATGTACCCCTTTTAGTAATTCAATCAAATTCATCGAATTTAACAAAAAACAATATCATAGGGACGAGTTATTATTATTATTGCCGTTGATGTAAAAATGACAATCAAAATTTCGATGTCAATTAACGTCGGGAAAAAAACAAAATCGGTTATCGTTTCCGAAAATAACGTCCTTTGATTTGGGTCGTAGTAGTAGAAAAAATCAGTTCGTAATTATTTTACCAATATTATAAATGCGGAAGTTTACATATTTGGATGTTTGTTACTCAATAAAAACGTAACGACTGAACAGGTCTAGATGAAATTTGGCTCATAGATAAATTAAAGTCTAGGATAGCATAAAGGCTTTTTAGCCCGGAAAGACATCTCATCTTATTACCCATGGGAAAACATCGTGTATTTCACACGGCCAAAGCCGCGGGCGGAGAGCCAGTAATGTAAGTAAAAATTTTGTAAATATTCTTGTTTTGTTTTGAATAAGTAACTAAGTTCTGGGTTTTAGGATAAATTTTGTGAAGACAGTGTTACCTGATAGGCGTTTACATGCACCATACTTTTCAAAATACATACCTACGTTATTTATCTTTATCTACACTCATGTTATAATATTCAAACTATGGACTCATACCATAATGACACACTTTATGCCATAGTCAACTTAAGCGAAATTTTAAAAATAAAACTGCATAATGGTCATTATGATACAGCTGTCAAATAATATAGTAAGTGGGGCAGGCGTACCGGTTTTGGCCACTTTAAGGATTTTTTCACTTTTAACCGCTTAGTGCTTAATGATCTTAAGTATTTTAGAGAAAATTTATAATGTAGAGTTATAGATAATTTATCGACCTTTAAGGGTACAATCTATAAAGTAAAAAAAAAACAATAGTTTTCAACAAACAAATTCTGCGGAGGGGGCCAAATACACCGTTTGCATTGGTTTTGGCCACTTTCATAAAATTACTATATTTATAAGTTGAGTTTATGCTTAATTGATGTCTTATTAGAGTTCTGGACTAAAACACTACATGAAATAGTATTTCAATCACAGCTAGCTCCTTACTACAATTTTATAAGTATACCTTTATCACTTGATTAAAAGAAAATTAGCGGATTGAGTCTAGTGTAGGCTAGTGCCTACACTAGCCTCAATCCGCTAATTTTCTAGTACGTTAGCTAACAAAAGTGAGTTGTGAGTCTTTTAAAATAAATGAACTTTATGATAGGTTGGAAACTTTCTACTAATGCCAAAGTGGCCAAAGGTGGCACAATGCTAAAATTTCTAGCCCCACTTTTGGCCACTTATTGTTTCCCAACTTTTTGTAAGAATAGTGAAAAAACAACACTTAATCCATCTAGAAGAAACATATTCCAATGTGATATAAAATATTAAATAACCATAAAATAATTTTATTGTAGAAAATAAATTATTTTACAAAACCTTTATACCCTTAGCATTTTGCTTAAGAATTTTACAAAATGTTAACTTTGAAACATAACACGTGTTTATTTCTAAAATATCGTACTATATAAAAAAGCTAAGTGCTATAACTATTAACTAAAAGTCCAATCTTTTATTCGCCATTAATAAATATAAGCAATAATTATTTAATTCCTATTTATATAACTTTAAAGTGAAAAGTGACCAAAACCGGTACAGTGGCCAAAACCGGTACGCCTGCCCTACACTTATTTTTCTTAATTTTGCAATCTTCCTGACTTCCAGCTCTTCCAAGCCCTTCTTTAGCCGGCAACAATTAGAAACTTATAAAGGCGATGATTCCCGACCGAAATAGGCACGCTATCGCTTGCTCGGCCGCGCGCGATACACCTCACGCGGACGCAGCGGCGGCAGCCGGCAGTGAACTGTGAACTCGCGAGCGCCCCGCGAATCGAAAATCACTTAAAATTAAATTAAAAAAAACTTATGACGACCGGAATTCCTCGGCTATTCAAAGACAATTATTTTCGTATATTTTTCATTAACTAAAACCAAGTATACTGCAAGTAATAGGATATTTGGATTACGATTAGAGGGAAGTTTGGGATTTTATTTGACTCAGAAAAATATCACCAATCAAAAAAAATCGGCCGGAAGCACTAGATATATAACTATAAAGTATAAATAACATATATGTGTATACTTACTGTATACTACTTGTATGTAAAGTAACATATATTTCTTCCAAATTTAGAGTACTTGTGGTTTGCGAGTAATCCATAATTTAAAACACCCTATTTTCGGGAATCGGCCCCTAAAGGCGATGATTCCTGACCGAAATCAGGCACGCTAAGGGCGTTTGTGCACTACCACTGAATTTTACCGATCCGGAAAAAAACGGATGCTTGTATTTTAATAATTAATCATTTATATTAGTAATTAATTAAATACAAGCATCCGTTTTTTTCCGGATCGGTAAAATTCAGTGGTAGTGCACAAACGCCCTTACGCTTGCTCGGCCGCGCGCAATACACTTCACGCGGACGCAGCGGCAGCACGCAGTGAACTGTGAACTCGCGAGCGCCCCGCGAATCGAAAATCAGTTAAAATTCAATTAAAAATTAAATAATAAAAACTTTAAACTTATGACGGCCGGAATCCTTCGGCTATTCAAAGACAATTATTTTCGTATAATTTTTATTAACTAAAACCAAGTATACTGCAAGTAATATGATATATTTGGATTACGACTAGACGGATGTTTGGGATTTTATTTGACACAGTAAATTATCACAAATACAAAAAACGGCCGGAAGCACTAGATAAATAACTGTACTACCCATATATTTTTTCCAAATTTTAAGTATTTGTGATTTGCGAGTTATCCATAATTTAAAATACCCTATTTTGGGGAATCGCAGCGTTAAAATAAGAATTTTGAATTTAGAATGCATAGACTGTATAGACTCCTATGAGTGGGGCTTGGTTGGCGCCAATCCAATATAGCAATTATTTTTGAAATATATGATAAATGTACATGAATGTAGATAAAGTAGTGTACGAGGCTGCACATAACTCGGTATTAAAACCCCTCACTATGCAACAGTCATATAAACTACAATAATTAACTACACTAATATCATAAAGAGGTAAAGTTTGTTTCGACGTTTAAGATAATCTTTGGAACTACCTACTGTACCCCTAGCATGAAAGCTATCGTTATTGTAATCGAATAGTAAACTATAGCGTACTTCAAAAGTTGTCAGAGTGCTGCTGTCAAATATGTATTAAATTTCAGTTCCATAAACGACCGTAAGAGGCGCTGCTCTGGTTTTCATACAAAATAATACGATCACGATAACGGATACCATAACGACAGTTTTTCGTGCTAGTGCTACTGCTAGTTTCTATTCTAATACAAGTCTATAATATAGAATAAAAGTGCCAGGAACACGCTATCCCCTAACCTGATGGCCGCCGCGCGCGCTGCATGCATGTCGTAACCTGATAGCCACTTGAAATGTGACACCGCTAATCACCGCTAAACTCAAGTGGTTCCACTTTTAATGGTTTATGACCGGTTATCTGGTGAGGGGATGTATTTTACCATTTCTAAAATGAGTATTTCTACTGAGCATACGTTTTCAACGTCATATATTTTACTGCAAGAATCGCCGGACGCGACGAACTTTACAAACACCGCACTTTGTGGAATAAATTTTGATGCATCAGTAAAACGAGTGCAGCTGAGTTTGCAAAGGTAATGGGGTCTTGACTCGTCAGATTTTATAGGTGAGACTCAGCACATCAAATTTTAAACATTGTAAGGCTTCATGCATTTTAGGAGGCTAACACTTTTATTGTTAATTTCGATAGACGTACCAATACTACATGTCTCCAATTGAAACAGTTAACGCCCTTACAATTAACAAATCAAAGAAAACGGCCACGTAATAATAAAAAGAAATTATGCAACATACGATTTGTTCTATATTCCTCGTTATATAATATTCTACATAAGTAACTGCGATTCCTGATCTGCGATTCATGATGCAATTCTCATTAGAATTTAAACTATATTTATTAAAATAGCGAAAAGGTACTACAGTAAGATAACTAGTAATTGGACACACAGATAAAACATATAGATTGACATAGAAAAATAACAAAAATGGCACAAATAGGTGGTCTTGTCGCTTAATAGCGATCTCTTGGGTACAAGACCAAAAGGTGTTAAGAACTAAATAATTATAATAATATTCGACAATGCTTCATTTCTAACATCCAAAACGTTTTTCTATCGGTAATTATGTTACTTTCGCCGTTTGTGTGCTCGGCACGTACACAAAAATGCCTCGGGAAGACCTATTGAATTATAGCCCCGATCCGTCCCACATTGCTATTTGTAACATTATGTTTGCCCAGGCAGCTACTTGTCTCAGAAAAGATATATTTTTCCTGCTACGGAGGTACTGTGTACCTTGCTTTTAGATATTAGTGTAGTCGGTGTGTTTAATTAACGTCTTTGTTTGAGGTACGACGGTACTTGTAATAACGGCACAAAATTATTTGTTAAAATGTTGGTTTGCCCCAAAAATCACACAGCGATAGAAAAAGGACAGCTTTTCTATACTAATATTATAAAGAGAAAAGATTTGATTGTTTGTTTGTTTGCATCAAATAGGCTCCGAAACTACTGGACTGATTTGGAAAACTACATTCTTCCCGAGTGACATAGGTTATATTTTATCCCGATATTCCCACGAGAACGGGTACCACTCGGGTTGTATTGTATACAATGTTTGATGAAAAGAAAACATCGGAGACTCGACAGGCTTAAACATGATTAAAATCCTGTTCTATCAAAATAATAATAGTACCTAATAGTGGCCATGATAGTTTAAATCTAAGTTGATAATCCTACTAATATTAATAAAATATTATATTATATTATATTATATTATATTATATTATATTATATTATATATTATATACTAATTTTATAAAGAGGAAAGATTTGATATTCTTCCCGAGTGACATAGGTTATATTTTATCCCGATATTCCCACGGTACCACGCGGGTGAAACCGCGAGGATCTGCTAGTTTATTATTTTATTATAAAATTACTAGCTTTCCGCCCGCGGCTTCGCCCGCGTGGACTACACGACGTTATCCCGCAGGCATCCACGCGGGCAAAGCCGCTGGCGAAAAGCTAGTATGTACATAAAGAAATAAAAATGTGACAGTTTTAAACATTTTCCCGTATGAATCCCGCAAATTAGTTGTGTAGTTCCGATTTTAATTAAATGCCGGCTCCGAGATACAGCGGTGCTCACCTTGGGATTACTTTGGTTTAATTGTTCAGCGTCTTTGTTGTGGTTTTTGATAGCTGTAATAGTTCAGAGAATCCTTGCTTTGTAAGAAAGAGCAAAAATACATTTTCCTGCAAGTTACTGTACTATTTTTCAGAGTTTTTTAAGTATGTTATATGCATTGCACTATAAAACCTTATAAAAACTCATTTATAATCTGTCATTATGAGGTTTTAGTACCACTTTACTTAATTAATTATTATTAATTGTATATTTTTTGGAAGACCTACAGCAAAATTACAAGATAATATAACAACAGAAAGCCAATTACAGGTCTTTACCAATAATTCAGATTAGCTTAAACAGTGTGTCTTTCATTTTCTATGCGAAACCTACTCAGTGTTTCGTAAGTTGTAACCGCTTGTATATAGCTGGGTATGTATTGGTATTCCTTACTACTATTGTCAACAAATATCTGTATTTCAGATTCATAGTTTTGCATAGAGATCTTCGTAACCAAACACAGAGACCTTTGAAAGTCAGCGTCACACCCGAAACGGAATACCGCGGATTTAACTTCAGGCGACACAGAGCTACTAAATCGCTCCAAGCGTGAATATGCATGAATCCTACACTCGCGGTCATATCAAAGCCACGTGAAACTTTGTCACTGTACCTACACAGTGATGTCACTAATAACAAATGACCTCAATGTGTAATAATTGCTTTATACTCTTGGAACAAAGATGAGGCAGTGAGAATCGCTATTAGCGAAACTAATAATCATATTATTTCTCATTCAAGTGTTACCACATATTATCTAAACCAAGAATATTATTTATATATTTTTTTATACCTTACACTGTCTGCTAATGGCTTGCTTGTTTTAGTGCCTTACTATGGATTACGCTAGTGTTAAGCGCATAATAGCTTTAAGTCTTCCCGCGCTAAGCCCAATCCTTGAATATTCATGATTATTTCCATCCGATACCGTCTGCTCCAGTTTTTAACAAGAGCCAGATAAGTTACTTAAATATCTTTTCAGTAGAAACTAAATAATCCCAACAGCAATAATATGGAAATGCAATGCTGAAACTGAGGGCTGATTTGGGAAACACGCAATACAGCTAAATGCTCGGTCTTTTATTTAATTGGAGCCTTTTGTATTTATAAACAACGTCTTTTTTACGTTTGCGTCTAAAACACTTTGCAAAATAGTACCATATACCTAAATACCTACTTCTTACCTATGAATTATCTTCGGAGACCTTCGTTATATCAAATTACCTTAACTTTTTGTCAGAGATGCAACTTACAAATTATTTTCATAAAATTTAAACGATTGAAAACCTCTTTTGAAACATTTGTTTTAATCAAAAATGGCGGCATAAACGCATTTAGTGGGCTTTTCAACGTGTTACGTGAATGCGTTTCCCAGATCCACAGATAGCTATTCACGACTTTTCAATAGGAAGCGAGGAGCTAATACAATCAAGGGACAGCTTAACACGCAACAATTTTAAAGTCACTTGCTCATGCTCATAAATATTCAAAGGCGTTCGAACGCTCGCGTGTGGGTGTGATACCTATAGCTATAGTCTGAGCTATGGTTAGAAAACATGTATGCATTTTTCATACGTTTGTTTGCAAAGAGATTCAGAGAAATATTGTTTGATTCACATGAAATTTCAAATTTCTACAATTTGCTCACATTTCAAATAGTGCTAACTATTTTTTTTATTGTTTGCTAACATTTATTTTATTGAAGTGTCGATTATATATGTCGTTAGATATATAAGTGCTTTATTTTCATTACGGATATCCTTCTGTTGACAAAAATGCTTTATTTATCACGCAAACAAAATCCAAATCGATTTGCTATTAAAAGAGTGTGTCAAATTATTATGTAAATTAAAAAAGTATAGAAATAAAACAAACATTAAAGTACCAAATTCGCAATAAATCTGGGCGATATCAATAACATCGCTGTTCCGCGGATTCACGTTGTGTTTGCACTCCGGTAACAGCCGCCGCTCTTCCCTCTAATAAAATTTGCTCGCTTACTTCCATAAATTCGAATCTGTAAGTATACACTCCAATAACACCCATTTGTCAATACCGTAACGAATTTTATTCTTCCAATAAAAATGTTTGTATTGCCCTGACTTCTGACTGAGGCAGATTGCCACCGAAAAAACTTACAGGAAAATCTAAAGATAATACTATTTTTAAATAATACACTCTCACACTCACACTCTGATGTTACTTAGAGTAGTTAGAGTAAAGGCAAGGTTTGTGACCTCAGTTCTATAATCATTATTGTAATGACGAAATAAGAAACACTTTAATACACAAAATTAGTTGTAGAATTAGTTGTTTGAGAAATCTTATCATCGTGTCGTCGGTCGTCGATCGTCCAAATCCCGTCGGTATAGTTCACTAACTTGAGAACTTGATCTCAAACGCACTAAAAGTAATCTAAAAGATAAAGGAGGAATTCCGCTTCAACTTTAGCTTTTGTCTTTTATGATGAGCTTAAAATGTAATATTTAAAACATAGATATATGTGAGTGATTCGATTTGAATACTAGGCCTAAATAGTCCTAATAATCTTACTAATATTATAAATGTGAAAGTTTTTGATGTTTAGATGTTTGTATGTTTGAATGTTTGTTACTCAATCATGCCAAAACGGCTTAACGGATTTGGCTTAAATTTGGGACACACATACTTTGTAGCCTGGAGAAACATATAGGCTCCTTTTTATTACTGAAAAATATCACATTACCGCGGGATAACGTCGTGTAGTCCACGCGAGCGAAGCCGCGGGCGGAAAGTTAGTAATATAATAAATGCAAAAGTTTGTGAGTATGAATGGATGTATGAATGTTTGTTACTCTTTCACGCAAAAATTTCTGAACGGATCTGTATTTTTGCAACAGACATAGATTGTAGGCTGGACTAACACGTAGGATACTTTTATCCAGATATTCCCTTGCACGGGAACGGGATCCACGCGGGCGAAACTGCGGGCTGCCGCTAGTTAAATACGAATACAAATACAAATAATTTATTTTTAAACATATTTAAAACATTTAGCATGTAGAAATAAAAATGTACCACTATATTTGTTTAGCCATTAATAGGCGTAAGATAATAGAAATAGAATAAATATCGTCGCGTCGGCTGACATGATGAAATGACATTAAATAATAAAAAAACCTGTCAATAAGTAATTAGCTTGCGGTTTCCTTTTTATTTTATAATGTGAATAAGATTAAGATTAGTGTGTCCATTAAACTATTTGATTGTGAAAAATAAATATATTATGTAGCTTTCTTCCGCAAATAATCGCAAAACTTGCACCTTCACCGATCACACAACTCTACACGTGTTTCGCCCCAACCCGGGGCATCCTCAGGAGATGTTTGTCCGTATGCTATTTGATTCCTTGTTTAGTTGAAAGTGGTTTACTGTTTTATGTAATAACCAAAATTGTACTTAATTTAAGCGGTATTCTGTATTGTGATGGAAAGTAACCTTACTATAATGTGAAGGTCATTTTTCAAATTTGACGAATCTGTATAAGTTAAAACATGGAGAAAAAAATAGCCCTTGGCGAGTTTCTTGCCGGTTCTTCTCGCTACAAGGTCTTCTGCCGTAGGATTTGCGAACCGATGGCGTAGCTTCATTGACGTTCATAAGTGTTGTTAAACAAACCTAAATTGAATAAACGATATTGAATTTTGAGTTTTGAATTAAAATGTCAACAAAATTAAACAAAAAGACACAATGTCAGTGAATTACTTAAAATGTCAACATTCGAATAATATTCTATATTAATAACAAAGCAAAAATAAATACTAACATTTTCTTAGAAAAACAAATGCTGTATATTTCAGCTGGGCTCTTAATTCAACCGAATCTTACTAGATTTATCTCGTCGAGGAGAATCGAGTCTGATCTTGGACAAAGTAATCTTCGTCAAGAGCCCATTTCAGAGCTTGCAACGAGGCTAGCGAGCGTTTCTGTTTATATTTATACTGGTTAATCGTGACTTGGGATAAGTGCAACTGAAGCAATGTCTTAAATCGTTACCGTCTTTTGACCTCTTATTTTTAAAACACGTTGGCCTTTTATTTGGATGTAACCAAAGTTAAAGTCATTTTTTTCCTGTGAACGACAAAAAAACTATGTCATTAATTAATTTTATAGGATGTCCATTATGTATACAATTAAATTATTTAAATTATGCTTTTCTGAACAACTTTTGTCCGTTATTAGATATTTTACGTAGCAACTCGCATTTGTATTGAGTGTTTGTATACATAAATCTATCTTTTTCTGTTAAAGGTCATGTAGTTGGCATCACAAAGTTCGATCCTTGCCAAGTCAAAGCACAGTGGTGTCAAATTCCTTTGATATCTCTTTGTTTTATCTGGGTTAGAGCTTTTATGTATACTTTGGAGTACAATTAATATTAGAAACATAATAATATATAAATTCTCGGATAACTTTGTGAATAATTATTTTAGTTGACAAAATTACGTTAAAAATACTTAACAATAAACTAACAATTTGAATTTTGCTTGCCCAATTGCACATTTAATGATGATTCTTTGAGTATTATTTATTAATTATTTAAATTTACTTTTAAAATCGCTCTTGGCACTATTCCGTTACACAAGTGCAAGTGATTGTTGTTGTCTAGTATTTTTTTTTTATCTACAACGGGGTAGCACTTAGCCTTCATCACACCTGATGTTAAGTGGTGGAAGCGCACTACTCCCGAAATCCTCAATCACTGAAGAACTGGCTATCTTATCTCTAACTGCCGGAACACAAGAATGCTGGAAACATCATTGTTATGGCGTCAGACTTAGATAAGATGGTGGTAGCTAGCCAGGCGGACTAAGAACAAGTCCTACCACCAACCAAACCGAATACAATATGTACCCCCACTGGGAATCGAACCCGGGACCTCTTGGTCTGAAATCGGTGGTGTGAACCACTAGACCACAGAGGCGGTTATAATCATATAGTATTAATCAATGTATCTGTATTTTTATTTGATTTTCAATTTAAAACCATAACACGCGATTAATGAACTTTAAATCTAACATCAAAATTGTAATAATCCTATTGGTATTATACATACACATTTAAAATGTTCATTGACTTTATATTTCAAATGAAATTGATATTTTTTCATACATATCTGGCATATGTTTGTCGAGTAATGGTTAGTTTTCAATGTATCTTAGACTAGGGCCGTTTTCATAGGTAATGCCATATTCGGCTAGCGGGGTTCAGACCTGGGTGCGTACCATCAACTTTAAGACAGCGATTCAAAAATAGCGCGATGCAGAATAGGTTCCTAAAATGAATTGCTTTCTTTCGTACTCTGACCTTCTAAAAACTGGATCGCAAATGAATTGCTAAATGTGAATGACCGAACGATTTGTGTCCTTATTTCTTCTACCCGTCTCTTTCACTCGATTCTATCATGCCCGGAGAGTGAAAGGGACGGGTATAACCTGCAGGTGTCATGTTAGCTTGGCCGAGTTATAAGTCAAATAAGAGTTGATGACAGCTCAGCGGCTGTGAAATGTCATTGAAAAATCACTGAATCGCTGTCATTGATATTAAGCTGTCGTGGTACGAATAAGCGAAGCAGATCAGCTTAGGTCCTAGGCAATAAGAGTTGATGGTAGGCACCCTGTAATGTTAATAGCCTGCACACCGTACCGAAGTAGGTAACGTTATTGAAACATCTGCTAGACTAGCAATGAGGACCACCAGCTCTCAGTTGAGGGTTAAGCTTAGTGTATTTGGTATTTGCATAACATTTGGAATGTAATAGTTAATAGCACTATCGTTGTGCCTACTGTTGAAAATTTTAATATTACAATGATATTTTTAATCAAAAGTATCCAGTAAAAAGCAATTGTATATAGAAATATTAAGTGTTCCCTGGCGACTGTGATACACTATTTCTCGCGATGAATGTCTTATAAGGTGCTGAACATTTTGAAATATAGCTAAGATTATAAAGACTTGTTTGCAAAATTCAGTCTAAAATGAGTATAAATTACTAACAGCTAACTTATCACTGAACAATGTCGCTGGCGATGGGTTGTGGTTATAAAAAGTAACTACATCTTATGAAATTATTTATAATTCTAGGCACGTTTTCTGTCAATAAAATTCTCGGCCTGACGACGTGTTGCAAAATTACTTACTATTGGCACAAGGGCCTTCAACTAACAATACACAATACGGAGGTCCTAACGCTATTCTCACACACCCTCTTATTGAACCAGCGTTTATTAAAATTTGTTGGCTATAAAGTAGTACTATAATATTTAGTTTTGAATGGCAAAATATTAACAATGTTTGTTAAGAAAATGCCTAGATAAACAACGCCCAGAGGCAATATGTATGTCTAATTAAACCTTGAACTAAATTACATTGACATTCATACATACATACATTTTGACATTGACCCTAAACACAATACACTAATTTTTTGGGCAATCGTGTAACAAGTATACAGTGTGACAAGGATCTTTTTAGGCGCGGTCGAAATCGGGAACTAAAGGACACAGCACATTACATCAACTCGGAAAGGGATCGACACCGTATCGCCTTCGCCTCGCGGTCAACCAGGCGTCAACCTTACGCAAGCACGTAACCAAACCGGATCAGCGTCGGTACGTCGGCTCCGCTACGGCTAGGCGACGCCGCGCTTACGGCTAGGCGACGCCGCGCTTACGGCTCGCCGCACAGTGGTTTCATATAAAAAAAAGAATGAGAGAAAAAAATGATAAAAAAAATAATAAAAAAAGAGAAAATAAAATGACAAATAAATGAGAAAAAAACATTAATAAAAAAAAAATGATGTTCATTTTCATTTTCAGACCACTGTGCGTAGAGCGGTAAGCTCGGGTACGGAGAGACGTCAGCGCGTGGACGACTAGCGGTAAGCGCGGAGACCGCAAGTTGACCGACCTGCAAAGCGGTTCATGAGCTGGTCCCGAGGCGAGGCGATTACGTTCCGTTTCCGAATAGTGTGCGTTGCAGTGCAGTACGGAGTTTCATACAAAGAATACTGAACCGCTCGAGTTGATACGATTACGTTCCGTTTACGAGTTGATATATGTGCTGTGACCTTAACTCTCCTCAAGCTAGTCAATCAGTCAACTAGCGCTCTTGCCAATGTCATCCAAGTGCTAAAAGATCCTTCATCATCATCATCATGTCAGCCGATGTAATTGATATTCTATAATTATCTTAAAATAATATTTTTAGTAATAGTAAACTAAAGACAATCCACCTCGTACTAAATATTACGGACAAAATAACTAAAAATGTAGCCTAAGTATAATTTTTTGTCGGTTAGAATCCGCCTCTGTGGTCTAGTGGTTCACACCACCCATTTTAGACCAAGAGGTCCCGGGTTCGATTCCCAGTGGGGGTACATATTGTATTCGGTTTGGTTGGTGGTAGGACTTGTTCTTAGTCCGCCTGGCTAGCTACCACCATCTTATCTGAGTCTGACGCCATAACAATGATGTTTTCAGCATTATTGTGTTCCGGCAGTTAGAGATAAGATAGCCAGTTCCTCAGTGATTGAGGATTCCGGGAGTAGTGCGCTTCCATCTTCAGCCTTATCACCACTTAACATCAGGTGTGATGAAGGCAAATCCAGTGGCGTTAGATCGCAAGATATCGGTGGTCAATCGACATCACCTCTTCTTGAAATTACGCGATTTTTCGACCTTTCGACGTGTGTTTGTAATTGAACGTGAATTTTCGTAAAATATTTGTACAATTTCTATGCGCTCTTTTATTGTGAAACGCTCCATGATTAATTTAAAATGTTTCAAGATGACGCATGTCAAATTTCAACCCGCCATCTCGAAAAAAGCACTGAATTCAAATCCTTTACGTACTTTTTAGACACCCCTTATTTATTATACTGTTCGATTACCATAATCGATAGTTTCTCATGCTAGGGGTACGTTCGGATACAGTGTGACGGTATAAAAAAGAGTTTGTGCACATTCAACCACTGGTTGAATTTTTGAATCAAATACGACGGACCATTGCTTATTTGCGCAAAGTAAAATGTCTTGTCAAAAAGTGGGATATTTACGCAGTATAATGATCAAGTAATCTGTATTCAGCGGGCTGAATAATCTTCGTCTTGTGATTTCCATAATCACGGCGGGTGCTTTGCTCGCTTCAAGCAATTTCTACTTAATTCCTGTAGAGAATAGTTTATTTTGGATGGACTAGTAAATGCGAACACTTACCTCAAACCGATTGTAGACGGAGAACGTAAAATGTAGCAAGAAGTAATCTTAATAATGAATGCAAAAGTTTGGGTGAATTAATGTTTTTTTACACAATTATGCCAAAATAGCTGAAATCTGAAAGAGTCTGAATGATAATTGGCACAGTGATAGAGAGTACATAATATTATGACAGACAGACAAATCATTGACAATAGTTATTATATGTACAGTAGAACCAATTGAATCGTGACCCACCTTGAGTTTATTTTCCAACAGATATCAAAATTCAATATGGTCGAAATTCAAGCTTGTTGACATTGACTGACTTTGTAGTATTGACTCTTTTAGACAAATTGATCATGGGTCATAAAATGGGTCACGATTAATTTATATCAACTGTACGAGTACATACACTATACACTTCCATGAATAGAAAAAGAAACATGTTTGTTTAAGAAATGTTATATTAATAAATATCAGAATTGAAATAGTCATAATTCTAGTTTCGTCAATATTAGTTCGTAATGTGAATTTACTATGATACTTATATAGTTCACTTAATTTTGTTGTTTTGTTCTAAAATTATTCAACTACCTACTCCTTAGTATGAACAAAATATAAATTACGTAAACTTTCGAATTTATTCGATAAGAATACTAAAGTAAAAATATTTGTGTTTAATATGTAAGCACCAAGTTTTTAATTGGAAAAAAATGTGCGTGATTTTCATCCTGGAAATAGAGTTTTAGATTGAACTTGGAATTTTTATGGCATTTATAATAATATTCAATGAAAAAATGTTACAATTAATGGACGTGTCTGCTTTTGATTTACAAACCTTTCCCACATTCAAATAAGGTTGTGTAATGGAATATTTTTTCATGAAAGTATTCTTTGACTTTTTCATTTAAAGTATCGCACTCCGATATATTACTTTCAAGGGCTATGTGAATATTCATTAGGGTTTTTAAATCTGACTCACAGTAAATGTAGCGAGGATTTTTTATGTATAAAATCCATAGTCAATTTTTAGTGAAAACTGACTGAAAGGGTCAATAAACTTTTTGTCTCTCAATCCGCATTTAAAAACTGTACTTAAAGTAGATTTCATACAAATAAATCAATCGTTTCTTAAACAAAGGAAATGGCTGTGGCCTCAATAATTAATCCTAAGGCCTAATTAATTGAATTAGCACAAAAAATGCTCAACATCTTATGGCTTAACCGTGCTGAGTGACGAGGCTTGCCCTTCTGTTAAGCCTGCCTGACAATGATTAAACACCCGAGTATTTTTGTTTCGAGTGATAATGAGCTCCTCAAAATATTGTTGGAGAGCCAGCCATACAAATTGCATTAATGAATTTTAACGACCAATTGTTATCTCGCTCCACCACGACGGATAATTTTCGTTCAAATATCTAACCTATATTTGTTTCTATGACAAAACAAAAAGTTTTGTTCGTGTTTTGTTTTAAGGGACACAAGTTTATATTGTAGTAAAATCTTTGTTCTAAACCATTTTTCCAGTCTTCATTTATAATCACAAAAACTGAATGAGGTTAAAAATGTTGAGCAACTTTAATCAATACAATCCTTCCTTAAATTTCTTGCTCACATTTAGATAATTTGAACAAATTTTAAGTAAACTAAATATAAAGTAAGCTCTGAACAAAGTCGGGGGAAGTCAATCTTTATACGGATTCATTTACTGACCCACATTTGCCCAGCATAGTAGAACCCAAGTAATTGGGAAGGTCTATTCTGTGGTTGGTAGTAAATAGGCATCGATAAATTGTGCCTTTATCGGTAGTAAGGCTTAGAA
The DNA here is from genome assembly GCA_949710035.1 of Crambus lathoniellus. Classification (NCBI taxonomy): domain Eukaryota; kingdom Metazoa; phylum Arthropoda; class Insecta; order Lepidoptera; family Crambidae; genus Crambus; species Crambus lathoniellus. The sequence continues at coordinate 22,111,046 of OX453299.1, forward strand.
AGGTTTGCTTTTTCCTGAAACAAATTCTATTTTATGGGTGAAAAAGCAGGATCACGTCTACGTAATTTGCATATCACAGCCCAAAAAACAAGGATCTAGAAGTTTTGACAAAAAATCTTACAACGTTATCTGGCAGTTTAAATAAACCATGAAAAAAGAGAAGAAATTATCTTACTTCCTGCTATTCTAACTAAAACCTACCTATAAAAAATGCAAAAGTTTGGATGTTTGTTACCCAATCACGTCAAAACAGCTAAACATATCTGGATGAAATTTAGCATATAGGTAGGTTATGGTCTGGAATAGAATATAGGTTACTTTTCATCACCCATATTTTTCATTATATTTTTCCCATGGGAACGACATATTTCTCATTCTCACTGGAAAAGTCGTCTCGCAAACTAGGACCGGAACCGCTTACCCTAACCCGGGTTTTTATAGGGTATTTTAAAGACTTGTTTCTACAAACCCTTTCAAATTGATAAGCATATCATCGACTTACCGTATTGACAGGGTAACCAAATGAATCAAGTTAATTCGGGTAAGCGCTTACCATAAACGAAAAACCCTTTTAAGTCTTACCCTGCGACAGGGTTTTGAAGCGTCAAAGCAATTTAAACTTCTGCGCGCACTACATTAGACTTATTATTGTATAACAATTTCAAGTGTGATCGCGGCATCGACAAAATCTTCGCTACGTCAGATAATAACGAATCATGCGTCGTTCACGTAAAGGTCATTTTCGCGTGATCCGTCGGTCGCCGCCGCTCGCTATTGTTTATCCGAGTGGCCGCGGCGCCCGGCATTTAAAAACGGAAGGAAGGAACTTGTTTAATATGACCGCTACATTACACGTGTTTGTTTGTTTTTGTTACTGACGATCGTTTTTAATTATTTGTAAGCAGTGAATTCTTTATATATATAACTCTTCTGTGCGTGTGTATGTAACTGAAGTCCTCCTAAACAGTTTCGATTTCAATGAATTTTTTTGTGTCTTCAGGCGGATTCCAGAATGATTTAGATTTACAATTGGACCCGGTAGGTGGCCTGCTGTCGATAAGGCGGTACAAATTTCGCCGATCGAGCAGCTAGTAGCTTTTTTTTTATTTATTACAGAACCATGAACAAGTTTACAATTTGCTTAGGTCTAGTAAAATACAAAATTTTAACAAATGATAATAAGTTATTGTAAACTCAACAATATGGCTACATTTTAAGTTAATAATGTATAAATAAAACACTTTCACGGATTTTTTCACGCAATTTATTCAACAACTTGGTTAAATTTTAGTTGTTTTTTGAGATTTTTTAGTTTATCCGACGTTTCGGCACCTTTCCAGGGGCCGTGGTCACGGAAAACTACCCACTATTTTTTGATTTTAATAAAAGAATATACCCACTCTAATTGTCTTTGATTTCGTTCGGAAACAGGATACGGTTAAGTATTGATTATTTTAACATTATATTTAATTATAACAAAATGATTTATTAATTTCTTCTTTTATTAAAATCAAAAAATAGTGGGTAGTTTTCCGTGACCACGGCCCCTGGAAAGGTGCCGAAACGTCGGATAAACTAAAAAATCTCAAAAAACAACTAAAATTTAACCAAGTTGTTGAATAAATTGCGTGAAAAAATCCGTGAAAGTGTTTTATTCATATGGACAGTTCGCGCAGAAATCTAAGATGTGTTTATAATAATGTATAGTTACAATTTACAATACAAGACTCGAAGTAGGTAAGTACCTATAAAAACTTATAAATTTAAATATTGTACAAAAACTCTAGCGTGAGAAATAGTAAGCTTTATAAAATAGCTTTATAAAAAAAGTAATATTTGATATAATGCTACTTTGTAGAAACGTTTTTCATATAAATTTAACTGGCTATGGCTTCTGAGGCCTGCAACGTTATTAGTAATTTGAAACAAAAATTATCAAAATGAAATAAAAAATCACTTAATTTTTTGGATTGGCCTATTTTTGTTAATCTACGTAGGTACTAATAGTATTTAGCCTTCTTTAACATGTGATGCAATCTCGACGCAAACTAATATTTTTTCATACAAAAAAACTAGTTTTTTCTCAATAACTGCGCATTTGTCAGTTTTTTCATATAAAAATTGTTAGAAAATTCATTATCTGTCATGAAAAAAAAACAGTTCGATAAAGCGATTTTGGTGGACTTTGGTGGCCATGCACGGTGTTTTCAAAACCCTTAAAATCGGACATCCCCCTTTTTTTCAATAATTGGAAAGAGTTAAGCTTTACAAATGCAAGAGTAGAACTCCCGTGTTTCAATTCCACTTGGTTACCGAGTAATAAATTTAAAAAAATGGGCATTTTTTAACACCGGTAAATCGAAACTTATTTGTTATTGAAAAGGTACGCGCTAGAAATTTGATTATTTGAAAAGTTCGTTTTCAATATTTTGCCGACCGAGGATCGAACCCGGGACCTCTAGAGATAGCGGCACCTTGAAAACCGTTGCGTACACCACTCGGCCACGGAAGTCGTCAAATGTCGTCAAAGTAAAAAAAAAAAATCCAAGATGGCGGCAACTTTTTTGTTTGTGGGCAGATTTTGATGAAACTCGATTTTTAGTACTATTTTTACAAGAAAACTGTAACACAATGTTAAAAAAAAATATAAACCAAGATGGCGGTCAACTTTTTTGTTTGTGGGCGGATTTCGATGAAACTCGGTTTTTGGTACTATTTCGTGAAGAAAAGAGTAACGCAATGTTAAAAAAATAAAAAATCCAAGATGGCGGCCAACTTTTTTGTTTATGGGTCGATTTTGATGAAACTTTATTTCTAGTACTATTTTGACAAGAAAACAACAACGCACTGTTAAAAATATTAAAAAATCCAAGATGGCGGCCAACTTTTTTGTTTGTGGGCTGATTTCGATGAAACTCGGTTTATAGTACTATTACTAGAAAAAAAAAAAAAAAACAACCCTTGGAGTTTCTTGCCGGTTCTTCTCCAAGGCCTCCCGCTGTAGGGTTTGCGAACCGATGGCGTAGCTTCTATGACGTTCACAAGTATTGTAAATAACAATCTAAATTGAATAAACAAATTTGAATCTTGAATCTTGAATCTATTTCGTCAAGAAAAGAGTAACGCAATGTTAAAAAAAATCAAAATCCAAGATGGCGGCCTACTTTTTTGTTTGTGGGCCGATTTTGATCAAACTTGATTTCTAGTACTATTTTACAAGAAATAATAATAATATAATAAAATAATAAAAAATCTTTATTATCTCCACACAAAAGAACAAAGAAATAAACTTAAGAGTAGGTACATTTAATTTAAATCTCTTGTGGGAGACTGGTGCCTATACTAGGAATTAACCTGTATTACTGGCCACCAGGTTCCCACCTCACGGACACGAGTGTTACTTATAGGTACCTTAATTAACAATACTTTTAGACTCTAGACTATAAAAATTATATGTTACTGTTACTTAATAATATTGAATTAGTTCCAAAATAATTTTAACTTATGGGTATCAACATTTTTTCAGTATAGTCATACGATAAACCTAAGAGCCACTGTTTAAGTTTTTTTTAACGAGAAATTTAGAAAGTGGATATATATTTATTTGTTTATTAATATGGTTATACAATAGTGTGCCAAGGAAAGGAAAAAAGCGTTGGGAGAAGCTAGTTTTAAATGCTTGCGTGATGCAGACTTTACTACTTATTCTTTTAACAATGTTGGATTCTGTGTTGGACTGGTTATAAAATAATTGAGAGTGTTTTCTGAGTGCAACACAGAGGATATAGAGTTTTCTCACCGACAGAACTTCCCAAATTTTAAAAAGGTCTTCAGTAGAATGGCGATAAGGGAGAAAAGCACTAACCTTTAAGACCATCCTCTGTGCCCGCTCAATTTGAAGCATGTGTGTTTTACCAGAACCACCCCAAGCTGAGATGCAATAGCATAAAAGTGATTGACAGAGTGCGTAGTAAATAGTTTTTAGAGTTGATTTATCCATAACTTCTCTAAGTGTCCGGAAAATGTATATAAGTTTACGTACTCTTTTTACAATTTGATCAATATGCTGCCGAAATGTAAGCCAATGGTCAATTGTTATACCTAAATATTTGATTTCAAGCACCTGTTGTAAGTGAGGACAGTTACAATGATGATTATTTAAGGTATGATTTGTGTGAGCTATTAATTTAAAGGATTCAGGTGGTAAACTACTTTTTTTCATTGTGAATGTGATATATTTAGTTTTATCGGTATTGAGCGAGAGTTTATTTTTACTTAACCATTGAGATACTTTATCGTAACCGTTCTGAGCATACTCAAATACTTGATGCCATGTATCACCACTATAAACCAAAGCAGTATCATCGGCAAACGCAAGTATCTTACCACTGTCGATTTTTAGCTGACACAGATCGTTGATATATACTGTTCGGAAAAGATCGACGTTTCTGAACGCATCTCTAATGTCGCGTCAAATTGACATTAGCTGTCACTTGAAGTTGACAGTTCTTCTTGATTGGAATTCTTACGGAAAAAATGTCGGACAAGAAATGTTCAGTACACCCCTGCCTAGACCCGCGGAATCGGCATAGCGCAGTGGAAGCGTATATCACTAGGAGAGACTCCGGACAAAACTTGGTTTCAGCCGGGATGTAACTGAACAATTGAACTGCGATACACAGCGACTTAATCTAAATTAAGGTGAATTTACATACGGGTCCGTGGTGTCGAAGGTCTCCGGGGCAGAAGTGGTATAAGGGGGCGCGCCCCCATCTGATGCTCCTTCTTCTTCTGCAGACCTTACCAATTCGTCACCTTACTCACAAAACAAACACCACACAGGGTCCCAAAACACTGGGCGTCCCAGCAATACACAATAACACACGCGGGGCTTGCTTATTAAGATATATTGTCCCGACAACAACGCGTGGTGGAAGGTTATCTTTCAAAGCACCGCGACCGGCCACTCGTCAAGATGGCGTCAAAATCTTGGTCGTACAAAACGGGATCAAATAGATAATTTAAGATTCCATTCAGGCTCGATATGCCAGGCATATTCCACGCGAGCGGTTTTTAACAATTCAGCAAAATTAATCCGACATCTTTTTTTTTACAAGAATTCCATCCAGAGAAGAACTGTCAACTTCAAGTGACAGCTAATGTCATGCTAAAAACAGCGTAGGACCGAGGATACTGCCCTGAGGTACGCCGTGAGATACAGGTAGCTTGGAACTTACCCATTCACCAATTTTTACCTGTTGGAACCGGTTGGTGAGATAGTTTTCAAAAAGCAAGAGTGCAGTTCCTCTCACTCCCAAACGCTCCAACTTTTGCACCAGCAGGGGAATCGAGACTGTGTCAAAGGCTTTGGCAAGATCTAGAAAAATAGCTAGGCATTTCTTGCCCTTATCCATTTTAGTTACTAAATGGTCGATAAGTTCGTGTATTGCATCATCCGTGCTTCTACCTGAACGAAATCCAAACTGCGACTCAGAAAGAAGATTATTGGATTCCAGATACTGTGACAAACGTACGTTCATAAGTTTTTCTAAAATCTTTGACAGCACTGGCAGCAGCGAAATAGCCCTATAGTTGTTAACACAGTCTCGATCCCCCCCCTTGTGAATTGGCTTGATTACGGAACACTTTAGCAAATCAGGAAAGCGTCCTGAAGTAAAGGCTAGGTTGCAAATATGAGTTATTGATGGGACTAAGACACCACGACAATCTTGAAGAAGCCTGGATGATATTTTATCAATACCAGATGCGCAATCACGGCGCACAAGAAAACAACAACGCACTGTTAAAAATAAAAAAATCCAAGATGGCGGCCAACTTTGTTTGTGGTCTGATTTCGATGAAACTCGGTTTTTGGTACTATTTCGTCAAGAAAAGAGTAACGCAATGTTAAAAAAAAATCAAAATCCAAGATGGCGGCCAACTTTTTTGTTTGTGGGCCGATTTTGATCAAACTTGATTTCTAGTACTATTTTGACAAGAAAACAACAACGCACTGTTAAAAGCCAACTTTTTTGTTTGTGGACTGGGCTGATTTCGATGAAACTCGGTTTTTGGTACTATTTCGTCAAGAAAAGAGTAACGCAATGTTAAAAAAAATCAAAGTCCAAGATGGCAGCCAACTTTTTTTCTTGTCGGCCGATTTTGATGAAACTCGATTTCTAGTACTCTTTTGACAAGAAAACAACAACGCACTGTTAAAAATATAAAAAATCCAAGTTGGCGGCCAACTTTTTTGTTTGTGGGCTGGGCTGATTTCGATGAAACTCGGTTTTGGTACTGTTTCGTCAAGAAAAGAGTAACGCAATGTAAAAAAAAATAAAAATTCAAGATGGCAGCAAATTTTTTTGTTTGTGGGCCAATTTTGATGAAACTCGAAGTCTAGTGCTATTTTGACAAGAAAACAGCAACGCAATGTTAAAAATATTAAAATATCCAAGATGGTGGCCAACTTTTTTGTTTGTAGACTGATTTCGATGAAACTCGGTTTTTTGTACTATTTCGTCAATAAATTTTTTTTTAACATTGCGTTGCTGTTTTCTTGTCAAAATAGTACCAAAAACCAAGTTTCATAAAAATCGACCCACAAACAAAAAAGTTGGCCGCCATCTTGGATTTTTTTTATTTTTAAAAGTGCGTTGTTGTTTTCTTGTCAAAATAGTACTAGAAATCGAGTTTCATCAAAATCGGCCCACAAACAAAAAAGTTGGCCGCCATCTTGGATTTTTTACTATTTTTAACATTGCGTTGCTGTTTTCTTGTCAAAATAGTACTAGACTTCAAGTTTCATCAAAATCGGCCCACAAACAAAAAAGTTGGCCGCCATCTTGGACTTTTTTTATTTTTAAAAGTGCGTTGTTGTTTTCTTGTGAAAATAGTACTAGAAATTGATTTTTATCAAAATCGGCCCACAAACAAAAAAGTTGGCCGCCATCTTGGATTTTTTTATATTTTCAACATTGCGTTGCTGTTTTCTTGTCAAAATAGTACTAGAAATCGAGTTTCATTGAAATCGGCCCAAAAACAAAAAAGTTGACCGCCATCTTGGATTTTTTAATATTTTTAACATTGCGTTGCTGTTTTCTTGTTAAAATAGTACTAGACTTCGAGTTTCATCAAAATCTGCCCACAAACAAAAAAATTTGCTGCCATCTCGATTTTTTTTTAACATTGCGTTACTCTTTTCTTGACGAAATAGTACCAAAAACCGAGTTTCATCGAAATCAGCCTACAAACAAAAAAGTTGACCGCCATCTTGGATTTTTTTATTTTTAACAGTGCGTTGTTGTTTTCTTGTCAAAATTGTACTAGAAATCGAGTTTCATCAAGATCGGCCCACAAACAAAGAAGTTGGCCGCCATCTTGGACTTTTTTTTATTTTTAAAAATGCGTTGTTGTTTTCTTGTCAAAATAGTACTAGAAATTGAGTTTCATCAAAATCGGCCTACAAACAAAAAAGTTGGTCGCCATCTTGGATTTTTTTATATTTTTAACATTGCGTTGCTGTTTTCTTGTCAAAATAGTACTAGAAATCGAGTTTCATTGAAATCGGCAAACAAACATAAAATTTGGCTGCCATCTTGGTTTTTTATCATTTTTGACATTGCGTTGCTATTTTCCTGTCAAAATAGTACCAAAATCCGAGATTCATCAAAATCGGCCCACAAACAAAAAAGTTGGCCGCCATCTTGGATTTTTTTTATTTTTAACAGTGCGTTGTTGTTTTCTTGTCAAAATTGTACTAGAAATCGAGTTTCATCAAAATCGGCCCACAAACAAAGAAGTTGGCCGCCATCTTGGATTTTTATTTTTTTAACATTGCGTTACTCTTTTCTTGACGAAATAGTACCAAAAACCGAGTTTCATCGAAATCAGCCCACAAACAAAAAGTTGGCCGCCATCTTGGATTTTTTTATTTTTAAAAGTGCGTTGTTGTTTTCTTTTCAAAATAATACTAAAAACCGTGTTTCATCAAAATCGGCCCCCAAAATAAAAAATCATAAAAGCTACCTCCACGTGGTGATGGCGAAGTAAGCTAAAACTTGAAGTTTTTGTCTGTGTGTCTGTCAGTTGTCCGAGCCTCTGAAATATAGCGGTTGCCGATTGGCAGTGGAAAATAGAGACCTTATTTCTATAGAAATAAGGCAGCATTTAGTTGGCATGTCGGGTGCCTCGAGGCCCCCGCCGATGCTTCACAGGTACTGCAATGAGTGAAGTTTACATTATGACGTCACACGTGCTCAAGTGTGTTCGGGAGCTGTTTTGGCGTGTCTTCGGTTCGATTCAAATACTAATTTTTATTTTGATATAACTTTTGAATTATTGCAAAATAAATAAAAATAGTTTATTAGAAAACTTATATTAAGATCTTTTGATTAATCACAAGAAAAAAAAAATTACATCCCTAATTTGAGCTTTTCTAATATGGTACTTGTACCTATTTTAGTCCACGGGACTTTACTTTATACATAACTAGCGGCCGCCCGCGGTTTCACCCGCGTAGTACCCGTTCCCGTGGGAATATCGGGATAAAATATAGCCTATGTCACTCGGGAAGACTGTAGCTTTCTAACGGTGAAAGAATTTTCTAAATCGGTCCAGTACTTTTTGAGTTTATTCGTTACATACAAAAATACAAATCTTTCCTCCTAATAATATTAGTATAGATAGATATACCACAAAAAAAAACAAATGCGCTTTAAAAATTATTAGTATCCACAACACACAACACAACATAATTATAACCGAGACGGACGCCCACCACCCCGAGATACGGTATGCAGAATGCGCGGAAAAGAGACAGGAGACCATTGATGCGATGCAGGAGACAATAGGGTAACCCAATTATGTGGTAAGTGCTTAATTCAAAACCCTTTCGATACGGTAAGCCCATTGGAAAGAAGTTAAGTTAATTCGAAAGGGTTACCCTTTCTTGAGTCTTACACTATCGATAGGGTAACCCTATAATACGGTTACCCTTTAACAAGGTTTCCCTAATAATAAGCTTAATCAAAAACAGGGGTTTTCCGGTCCCTGCTCGCAAAACGTGGGCAAAGCCGCGCGCGGGAAGCTAGTTGTAAGTATATAGTATTTACGAGTAGATGGTCGATACTGGAACATTGTGTACGCACTTATTCCTTGTCGTTTCATATGTCAGAATGTCAATTGACTAAATGACAAGTATGTTATGACAAAGCGAGTTGTACTTCTCTGAGGAGCAAGGAAACATGAAACGTTATCGGACTTCAAATAGTGCTTAGTCGAATTCAATATAACGTAGCTCAAATCTTCATTTAAACATTAGACTAAGCGATCTATGATAACGTTTAAGAGCTTCGTTTAAGTTCGCATTTCGATATGACGTCACGCAAAAAAGTCGATCGTCCAAAGTATCGAAGATATTGGATCATTAATCACGAATCATTTCTTTTTGCTTACTCTGGTCTGAAACTGTTTTTGCCATAATTTAGGCTCTTGGCGCGACTTAGGTCCCAAAGGATATATTCGGGCTAGACGAGCTGTACCTAACTGTTTTTTAATAAAGGATTTCGTTACCAATGTTTCAGCTTTCTTCTAAACTACTCGGAATCAGTGCAAGGGACGTTTTCGAAGGATGTCTTTTCTATGAATGTCTCCTTTTACAAGGATATTTTACAAGGAAATCTTAATTAAACAATGCCATCTTACTCGAAATTGTATTAAAAAGCAAGAAGGAAACCCAATCAAAGCATGAGTTTCCCGATAAAGTACCAATTGAGATTACCTTCGGTCGGAGCCATTTCACACGTCGGTAAATCGTAGCGTAGACAAGGGAACCGATCGCGAGATTTACTCGAACTGGGACACGGAAAGTTTTATGACACAGTGACGCTCCGAGTTCTATCTAGCCTACTGTAACAACTTTTTGTTAGTTCCAAATAAGTATGTTCAGCATCCGCAGTTACCTCATAGTTGGGAGTTTCAGCTTTTGTCGAAAATAGTATAGATTTTTTTATGCTGAAGTAAATGTGTTTGCTATTCAGGATACTTGTTTTTACAACACACACAATTCTGCAACGCTTAATGATACTGCTGTTTAAATTTTGCCATTTTGCCTACATGGTTAGGTAATGTTTTTTTGCAATCACCATGTAAAGTAGCAATATGCTATCATACCATGCAAGCATTCACATATTTCCAGGTGATTACTACGCCAGTATAACAGACGTAATAACGAAAACGTTTGTATGAGAAATAAATGTCATTGCACCTAAAAAAGTAGCAAATTAAAGGCGTTTCCGTGGGTGCCAACTGCAAAACTCGTGTCACCCGCTAAGTATCCTACTTGACCGGATTTCACGTTAGCAGCTGCAGTAACGCTCAACTTCAGATAGTGGCACTACTAACTTTTATTTCGTTCGACAAAAAAGTGTGGGGCGATGATATTGCGCGTACAGTAACGTTGTCGAGTTACGTAAACCATTAGGGGAGAGTCTTAATGGAACGACATCCGAAACGAGATAGTCCTTAGCCGTAAATTGACGTTGTGCCCCCTACTTCCTACGTTTTACTCAATCTCGCTCGTAAAGGAATGGTTACACCGTGGTCGTTTCATATGTGTAAGCTGCAAGACTATGGCAGATTCATGATTAGTTTTAACCTCGTTCCAGCACACCTATTGTTAAAAGTTTAAGCGAAACATAGATAGGATAAAGAAAGGTATATTGACGATATAAGTAATTTGGTGATATTCTTCTAAACGGATTACCACAAAGTTCCCTATGCGAGCTCATTCATGAGTCAGCGCTAGCGAGTTCCTACAAGTGTGAGGAAGATAGACATATATCACGCGCTACGCTTCAACGCTTCTGTGTTAAATAAACAATCTGTTTATAAAATATCACCAAATTACTTATATCATCAATATACCTTTCTTTACCCTACGTTTTCTTTTAAACTTTACATGGTTTATGGAACGCAAAGCAATATTATAAACTTTATTTCTATTTATCAACTAAGGGCTGCTAAATGCTATTCCGCACAACTAGCGAATCAGCTATAAAACCCAAACTATGTCGACCTTCTACATTTAGTATTCTGTGGTCTAGCTGAAGATACAAGTTACATCTTGTAACTTATTTATTTTGATGACACTCGTTTCCGAAACCGAGATAAAGAGAATTTGAAAGAAAGAAAAGAAAGAAAGAAAGAAATAGATTTATTGACACACACACACACATATAAAAAATAAAAATTAAAAGACAGGACAACAAGGTACGCAGACAAAGACAGGTGTGGAATAGAGAAAAAAAAAATTTAGAAAAGTTGGTGTAAGGAGGTGTGTGTGGCCAAAGAACCCTGTCTCAGCGAGATGCTTCTTAGTCACACACAGGTGGGCGGAGTGACGAAGAAGCGCTGTTCATTCTGACAGGGTCGATTATTTAGAACTAATCAGTGAGCCAGCGAGATACAAATGAATAAATAAATAAAAGATATTAAATATATATATATTATATGAATAAGGCAGTATAGTTGTAGGTTGTTTGCCTAGTGTCACTTTGAATACGAAGTATATGTCATCGGGGTCCTTGTCAATGTCAATTGTCAGCAGCTGTCAGTGCAGTGAGAGTGAAGTGAGGCGCAAGCCGCGCAAGCAAAAAAAACGCAAAACAAACAAAGCAATCTCGCAGAGCACAATGAAAAAGTTCGATCATAATAATTATAAGTAAAAATACCTATACATACATGTATACATTCTTCAATCAGAGCGACCCAGTATGTGGCCCAAATGTTGGCGAGATACATAAAAGACCACCAAACATCATTACATCTAAGAAGAAGGAGAAACCATTTCGGAGTAAATCTAAACAACAATAAAGAATTAGAATATATAAAGGAATAAAAGATCCGTCCAAAAATCAAAGCTTGCCATCCCAGTTGTTGGACGCGGTCGCCATTTCGTGTGAGCGAGTCCCTTTAAGACAATTTTGTTTTTAAATAAAGTTTTTTTTATTACATTCATCAAATAGCTCGGGTCAGTGTTAATCAATCCAAGGGTGACATTAAATTCTTTATGACGTTTATCGGACCGGATTCAGTTTAGAGTAGCATTTCCTTTGATTATGACCCCACAATGGACTTTTAACGTTGAAATAAATCGCACTCAATTGTTATTTTACGTAACATTACATAATTAGTAATTACCTATTATATGTTAGGTAATTACAAAAAGCTTTCTTTGTAAGCTGTTTATGTCAATAGCTCGTTTTAATGTTACATCAGTATAAATAAACGTATAAGTATGTCAATATAACGATAACGACGCTTTTTTGTTTAATAAGGCACAGTTACCAGTCCCCTGATTCACAAACCGTCGGAAACGGAATCGGATTCAAATTGCAGTGCAGTTGACATGACAGTGCATATGTCGCAGGCGGATGGTTGAATCTGCTGGATGGTTAAGTATTGCAGCATGTACCCCTCGGAAGTCCTGTAGAACACTTGATAGGTTAGATATTAAGGCGATCGTGAAGAGCAGCGAAGCGATCGTCTTAAATTTCGTGGTTATTTTTGTTGTGACTCCGTCAACTTATGGGAAGATAAAATAGCCCTCGGAAAAAATTATCGGCCTAGGCGTTTAACTGAATGGCGGATTCAATCAATTGGTTGCGACCTCAGATTATATAGTATTATATGATCTGAGGTTGCGACACATACATTCCGCTGTCGGGAGCGTTTCCGATGGTTTGTGAATCAAAAAAAAATGCGTAATTCAAAGTTCCGTAAAAACACTTTATTATGTGCTTTTATTTTTATGTTTTGCAAATGTGTAAACTACTCATGTTTTAATGGTTACGCTGTTTAGACAGATCTTAATTAATTTTTACTCAAAACTCTTATGTTACCATTTTAATTAATTGCTTTGAATCTCGTATATTGTTTTCTGTTACTTGTTAAATTACGGTAAATTTTCATACAGCTAAGCATGACCATAATTACACGAAGACCCATGTTTTGAAATGTAAAAGTTTCAAAAGGAGATAGAAGTTTGAATGAGGGTATAACTTATAAAATGCTTTTTTTATCTTTACTAACAACCTCAAAAACCGTTTGTACGGATCAAATGACATATTTAGTATCGATATTTCATACAAAAAAGTAATTAGTAATAATAATTCAAAGTAATTTTTCATAAATTATAGTTAGACTTGCTATTACATAAAAAATTACTCGAGACAATAGAGTTCACAACTGGATAAGCCAATTTAGAAAGTCCTTTGCTCCATTGCTAATTCACTATGTGAATGGCGCGTTGCGCGGTCTGTTTAAATTATATCATGGTCTCAGGGTAGGGCAGAAATTTAAAATTCAGATAGGATCATATGGATATTACAAGGAGACCCGAGATCCACTGAGTTTAGTTCGTATTGAAAATGTTCGGGGACAAGCGTTGCCGGCAAAGTGTATTAAACGACAGTAGTTTTAGTAAGTTTTCTATGTTTGTTATTAATCTTGGATTTGCTTTTCGAATTACATACGTATATAAAATAGCTTCAGATGTCTGTGTGTAATTTGACCATAAGTACCACTTATAAAGATATTAATATATTATGGCTCTAAAAACTGAGCAGATATTTTTTAATTTTTTTTTCTTACAATTGGAAAAGAGGGAAGGAAGCATAAAAAGCTATGTAGTTTTAGTAAGTTTTCTATGTTTGTTATTAATCTTGGATTTGCTTTTCGAATTACATACGTATATAAAATAGCTTCAGATGTCTGTGTGTAATTTGACCATAAGTACCACTTATAAAGATATTAATATATTATGGCTCTAAAAACTGAGCAGATATTTTTTAATTTTTTTTTCTTACAATTGGAAAAGAGGGAAGGAAGCATAAAATTCTTAGTCCCTGCAATTACATGGACTTATAGTGGAGAAAAATATGTTAGTATTCTAGTAAGTGCTAAAAAGTTATATCCGCCTACTAATACAGCAGCTGCAGAGACATGAGCTTTTGAGCTACTTCAGACTTTCCACATGTTTACGTTTCCACATAGTCACACTGCCTTTACCGTTCAATATGCATCCGAAGATGAGACGCCGGATCGTCGCTGAGGGACTTCTGCGTTTATATTGCGTATTTTTGTGGAAAAACTCTTCTAGCTAAAGGAAATTCTCTAAAGTCACTTACGAAATCCGCCTTGCAGTTCCGGGTTGTATGGTTGTATCATATCTGATGGAATTAAAATATGTTTTATTTGATATGTTACAAGTTTGCTAAATAGAAATGTAATACATGTGTTTTCATCCGCCTGTGGGTCAATTAAAATCCATACTAATATTATAAATGTGAAAGAGTGTTTGTTTGTTGGCCATCTTTCACGTCAAAACGGAGCAACTGATCGACTTGATTTTTGGTATGGGGATAGTTTGTAAGCTGAAAAGTATCATAGGCTACTTTTTATTTCGGAAAATTATAAAATAAAAATCGTAATTTTGTATGGAAAATAGTTTTGACTATCGTACGTTACAGATGGCCGCTTCCGCATCTGCGCACGGTTAAAATCGAATACGAAACTTTTCCATGAGATTAGAACAAAAAAAAATTACTGTAACTAGCGCCGGAAATGCCCTAGTCGCGCATGCGCGCAGACTTATATGTCACGTAAATGTATTTTCTGAAGCAGCAAAGAGCTTCAGGAATTCTCTTCATAAGGTGCGATTCTTAAACAAATTCTAACATAACCTAACATAGCAATGCAATTTAGTTTTACGGATATTTCTCAGACTTTTCATTGTACCACTCAGAAAGCCTTTATCCCCATATAAAAATGTATATCGTTGGCAAAAAGTCGGGCGTATCCAATCAATTGTGGAGCGACCAACCACAACCTGTGACCGATTTACTGAGACTGGGACAATAATAATAGCCGACTCTATAGAAATATATCAGTGTCAAGATATTGATCACAAAGACGAAGTCAATTTCGACTAAATCCAACGCTCTCGAGGGCATTTCAAAGATGAAAAGGCTCAATTTCAAGTTGAAACAGAAGTGGGCATTTGGAAAGTATAGGTATAGGCTGAATCAGTGAATGAAGTGTGACTATTGGATGAATCTATAAATAAGAAATTCACTAAACGGGTAGACGGTTACCATTTTATATTTTACATACCAATAATGCGGCCTTAAGCCGGTAATTTTTAGCAACAGTTTTTGTTATTCTCCTTGCTTAGATTGTTCTATGTGGCTGTAAGCCATCCAAATTTTTACTTAGATAAGTTTAGATTTCTGTCCCCATTTCTAAGTTCAAATAAATATTCGAACTAAGTATGACCTATGTGACAGTACAAAGTTTCGCTAACCAGATTAGTTACCTGTACATAATTTATGAAGCAGCGTAATTTGGCTTCACACGACACAACTTGGAATATTAATCTTACTGACTTACACACTATATTGACAGGGCAGGTGAACTATTTTAATACTGTATCTCGCCGTCCTAATAATCGTTTTATGTTTGTATTTTAATAACTTGTAAACATTGATGGATTTATATTTTATTTAAGTATAGCAAAGATTTTCTGCTTGGCCACGTTGTGCTTTAAAATTGGTTTGCAATACATGTAACTATTATGAAAAATGAGATTTTTACCATGTTTAAATGATATTTAGCATTGCATGCCCAATGATCACGTAATAACATGCAACTGTATATTGCGCATGCAAGTGTGCCAAGTGACTCTAACAACAAATTGTATCATGGTAAAAAATCCGTTTTCCATATTTTATTTTATTTCCATATAATCTTATTTGTAATACATGTATTTTAAAATGTGATATTTTACAGATCTCTTAAGAATAAAGTTTGTTAAATATAAATAGTTCAATTTCAATTTATTTGCATTCGAAAATGTTACATGGGTGGTAAATACAGTATAAATAAAAAACATGATAACAATAATATAATTGACGGGCAAAACTGCTTCCTCAACTCTTCCCCTTTCAAGCTGAAAGAATAGTAGATTTCATTACAAGTGCGGAAAGCCTGTCATTGCAAAGAGTTCCGACAAATGTCTACCCGAGCCGAGGCGCAGCCGAAGGTGAGGGTTGACAGTCGGAACAAGTTGCAATGACGGTTCCGCACGTGTACTGAACAACTATTTTTAATACAGTTGCGAAAAAATTAAGCAATTTAATAAAATAATAAAACACAATAAACTCAACTAATGCAATAAATGATTTGATTTGATTTGATTTGATTTAACTAACTAATCGTAAAAGAATATAAGCAGAGACTTTTTTTTGTGTTCTTCACCCATTCTGGGTTGGCAAAGGAAACTATGATCATACAGCCAAGGCTTCAGTCGAATTGTTTTATTGATATGAAATGAAAATTAAATTAAATGAGATGAAATGAGTTTTTTTTTTCTTTTCTTATTTCTCTCTTTTACCACATCGTTTTCCATTAAAGCCACATTATTGCACTAATTCCACCATACTAAGTACCTACCACAATAAAAACCAGAAAAAACTAATTTAGAAAATTAAGAAATAAGGTCCCTCATTTTCTTTTCACTTACTTGCGCAAACTCCTATTAGCAGATACTATGGTAAATGGTGCACGTCATACCATATTTAGTAATCTGTGGTCATACAGCCAATTTTATGTATTTTTTATATTCATAAATTTAATTTGGCCGATACTAATATTAATTTAATGTATAATTAAAATCACTTTTAAATCTGATATTGAAACAAATTAGTAGCTTCTTTTTAGAAATATTTGCATGAATCATAAAAACTTCTATGATTTTTTTTTTTGTAAAAACTTCGTGGTTGGTTTTTTCTTTTTAATAGACAATATTTTGACAGTTGGGAAAGAAAACGCACGAGGTCGGGAAAGGTAAAGAAAAAGTTCGAGTGTGTAATAGCCCACATCCCGAACGCTATACGTCCCTGCAATACGCCACTTTTTGAGCAACTGTATTAAAAAAAAATATTTATTTGCGTTCCATATGTCTTTTTATCCGTTAACAATATACCTAATAAAAAGCGACGTCTTTCTTATACGACAACTTCTCATCCTAAGTCGATAAATCGCAAGCCGTGAAGAAGATTGACTTATCAATCTCACTCAGTTCTGTAATCGGAAAACTGATATTACTAAGATCGATCGATGCAATCAAAAAGAAAAAATCGCATGAGAACGTTGTTTTGGAGAGGTATCGATCTAGTGAAAATATAGACTGAATTTTGTTTTTCTTTTTTTTATAACATTAATATTTAATGTAATAGCATCGTTATTTCTTGTAAGTAATCCAAAACTACTTTTTTTAATAATTTATATATGATTTTCTCTCATTATACAGAAACTAGCTGACCCGGGAAACGTTGTTTAGTGGACCCGGTCACCAACATCTTGTGTGTGTGTTTATACACCAAAAGTTGCCTACACCAGACAACAGATAGCGCTATTTACACACTACTAATAAAGGGGCCCAAGCTTGGTCTCTATCTTACATATTATTATAAAAAAATAATCTGTGAAGTAGAGTGAGTGTCAGATAACTCTGCGCGCATGCGCGACTGGGGCATTTTTGGCGCTAGCTACAGTACATTTTTTTGTTCTAAGCTTATGGAAAAGATTAGTATTCGATTTTGACCGCGCAGACGTCAGTGATTACATACTCTTTGGAAACGGCATTGGAAGAAATGACAGTTTTGTATCGAAGGTACGACTGTTAAACGATTTTTCATAGAAAATTTCAATTTTTACTCAATTTTACCGGAATAATAAGTAGCCTATGTTACTCTCCAGCTCCCAAACTATCCCCATACCAAATATCACGTCGATCCGTTGCTCCGTTTTGACGTGAAAGAAGGACAAACAAACAAACAAACAAACAAACAAATAAACAAACAAACAAACACACTTCCGCATTTATAATATTATTATGGATTATGGATTATGGATTATGGATTATGGATTATGGATTATGGATTATGGATTATGGATTATGGATTATGGATTATGGATTATGGATTATGGATTATGGATTATGGATTATGGATTATGGATATATTTTTCTCGATGATCATTTAAAGTAACAAAAAAAAATGCCACCGAAAAGTAAGAAATAATCCCTCTTTTACTGTATGTATTCAAACCAAATACGTAAGTACTTTGAAGTCGGGCGGGTTTTAACAACAACAACAAAAATTGTACATGTTTCACGCCCGACTTCAAAGAATTTACGTTATAATATGGTTTGAATACAGTATTATAAAAAAATAAAACCGCCTTCTAAAAAACCACATCAAAAAAGTAAGAAATAATTCCTCACCAAATAAATAACGTAAGTACTTTGAAGTCAGGCGTGAAACATGTACAATTTTTGTTGTTTTTGTTAAAACCCGCCCGACTTCAAAGTACTTACGTTATTTATTTGGTGAGGAATTATTTCTTACTTTTTTGATGTGGTTTTTAGAAGGCGGTTTTATTTTTTTATAAAAAAAAAATTTTTTTTCACTCTTTTTAGTGCATCGTGCAGGCAATTTACGTGTTTTCTGGTAAATAGGTATGTGATCAAACTCAAAACCTCCTTTTTCGAAGTCGGTTAAAATACCTTGAGGTATCCCCTTTTTAACAAAACAAGAATCATCTAAATCGGTTTATAAACAAAGGAGTTATGCCTAAAGATACGTATTAAATTCACATAAAGTGGTTACGAAAACGACAGTATTTTCAAGATTTCCTCAAAACTACTGAACCGATTTCAAAATTTCAAAAAATGGGACCAACTTGGAAACCAACCTGATGTAATAACGTTTGAACCATTTCAATCGGTTCAGCCGTCTTCGAGTAATCGGTGGACATACACAAAAAAAAAGAGAAAAACATACATACAAACGAATAGAGAACCTCCTCCTTTTTGATTTAGAAGTCGGTTAAAAAGAGGGATTATTTCTTACTTCTCGGTGGAATTTTTTTAGGCGAATTTATTACCGAAATAATTTTATTTCACTCTTTTTAGTGCATCATACAGGCAATTTTAGTGTATCCTGGTACATAAATATGTTAGGATGTACACATAAACCGCATAAATCAAAAATACTTGTCTGATGATAACCGCATCAAAATCGGTTCAGCCAAACGTGAGATAATCGCGGACTAACATACATACATACGGATCAAACTGAGAACCTCCTTTGTTGAAGTCGGTTATAATAACAAAACGTTCTCCAAAATGTAAGAAAATACTTTTCTGAAAACAGCATCTCGCGAACAAACATACATATACGAATTAACCTAAGAACCTTCTTTTTTGAAGTCGGTTTATATACCCTTACCAACAAAACAAGAATTATCTAAATCGGCTAATAAACAAAGAAGTTATGCCTAAAGATACGTAAAAACTCGTGCAATGGTTACCTAACAAATTACAGTATTTTCAGGATTACTTAAAAACTACTGAGCCGATTTCAAAATTTCAAAATGGGACCAACTTGGGAACTTGCCTGATGTAATAACGTTTGAATCATTTCAATTGGTCCATCCGTCTTCAAGTAATCGGTGGACATACACAAAAAAACATACATACAGACGAACAGAGAACCTCCTCTTTTTTGAAATCAGTTTAAAAAGTGAACTAAGTTGCATTAGTTCACTCTTTTACTATGCAAATTTTCAGTTCTAGCAGAGACAAGAGTCCTATCTGTCCAAACTTAAGGTTACAGCACACAGTAGCTTTGCTTGCCACGATAAGGCTCAACTTACACTAGCGCCCGAGGCGAAGCGTTAATCTGAAATTTTACATAGCAAATTCACGCTTATCTCCACAACGTAATGCATATATTATTTGAACCGAGAAAAAAAGACGCGCGAACTCACGCTTCACCAATTAAAAATTAAGTTGTTTACACGTTATACCTCTGTCTGTAAGTCACCGAAAAGCACATATACCAAAAAGGACTAAATGAGAGATTAATTAAGCATTAATAATTAAGCTTATTTGAAAACAAATAGTTTCGGAGCCTATTCGATGCAAACAAACAAACAAACAAACAACCAAATCTTTCCTCTTTATTATAGACTAGGACGGATAGACGCACGACCGATTTGGCGCAGGGGTAGGCTACCTGCCTTCTGCGCCAGAGGTCTCGGGTTCGATTTCCGAACAAGACAAATATTTGTGTGCATGAACATGTCTATTTGTCTTGGTCTGGGTGTTTTCTATGTATATTAAGTATGTATTTACAAACAAAAAGTATTTAACTAAACAGTTTCTTAATGAAATTTACATGGGATTAGATTGGTGTGATTGTAAAAAGGTATTTATTTATAAGGGTTTCGTCTTTTGTTTTTTGTCGAAACGCTAAAAGTAAACACAAACTATGTATATAAAATAAAAAACTGTTATTTCAAGTAACAAAGCAGAAAAATCTCTCGGAAACTCCGCAGGAACACTGCTACAGCAACATCTTTTTTGTCAAAATTTTCCTGTAAATGCCACTAGCAGCCTCTATGAATATTTTATATTGTATTTTTACGTCAAAATGTTTTTCCGTGTAGATTTTCTTTGGCTTCCTCCTTTTCTCTTTTCTTTTAGAGTTTGAATTCATACTGTTTTACTTTTTATCAATTTCAGTTGAATAAATATTTAACATCATACATTCTAATGTTGATCGTAAAGTTCAATCTTTTAATGTAAATTCTTCAATTCAGTTTAAAATTCTTTGCTGATAAAAATGATTTAATGAATGATAATTTAATGATAACAAAATTAATTGAATCATGATTTATTCTTGTTGATCAAATTGTAGTATGTTACACACATAAATCTAATCAGTTTTGGATGTTCGATTAAGTTCTTAGCTGAGGCTTACTATTTTGCTTTTACCGCAAAGCCTTTTATACTATTACGCCTGCAGGTTTGTAGTGGAGCCTAGGTAATACATTCACGGGTACGTCAAATGACCAAAAAACCGCTTCTACCTTTGCCAAATGTGTATTTGGATAAGAGAAAAAATGCCATGCAACTGCCCATAGTTGGATAATGTTCCAACAGTATTTTGTTTAAGAACTAACTATCTATAATTATTTTAAAATTATGCAATAGTTCACATAAAACATTTTATATTTAAAACACAAGAAAAAAAATTGTGTCATTCAATATTCTAAGAAGGAAGAATTAAATTAGTTTTACTTTTTTGCATTCACAATGCAATGCAATTTTTATTATTAAAAATGAAATATTAGAAAAAAAAAACGGATTCCCGGCCGAGCTACTTGGAGGATGGGTCGTTATATTGGGTTTTTCACCAACTCGACACGAGAGACTGGGCACACGTGTATTTCAATTTCAATAAGGCAGAATTAATTTTAAAGTTTTCTTTAAAAGTATTTATAAAAATCGTACAATACCCCAAATTGGTAATTTTCCAGATTGAATTAACATTATCTAGTTGTTAAGTTCAATATGCCTACTTAGATTGTTTGACCCTGTGTTGAAGCTTAAAACTACCTACCAAGAGTAAGTAGTATTTAAACAACAACTTTTAAAAATCGTACTGTAAGCTCTTTCTTTTAATCGTGATTATGAAAAGCTTATATGCATAAAAACAATACTGAAACTTCAAAACATATTCAGAGGCATATAAAAAAACGTCTATTCGTTTATCACCGTTCATTTGTCATATTTTGTCCATTAAAAGAGTTGTACACAAATGGTTTTCAGTAAAAGTACGTAACACTGTACCTACGTAAATGGTTCTTTTTCGTCAATTCATTCGTTTTAAGCGGTGATAGCGTCAAAATGTTAGAAATACGCGGCTCGCTATATTTTAATATGATAATGGAATACAAGCATTTGGTGTCATTTTCGTCACACTGTGCCACCAAAATTACCTTCTGTCGTATTTCAGCGAGAATGAATGTGTCTCGTATCTGCGCATAATATGTAGACGGTAAAGTAAGAACTGTATTTATGAGAGGTAAATGGTAAAAGCTATTATGAGGAAGAAATAAACATTAAAAACCACTCCACAATCACACATCTCAAGTAAGTATTGAATTTCATCTGCAAAAGACACCTATAATAGATGCAATAGTTAATAAGTTATCCCATCAAAAACATAAAGGTGAAAATATGAGAGCCTAAGTCAGTGATAAAAATGTCGACTTTTGGACGTTTATATCTAAATAACCGTTTGAGGTGTGTTCATAAAATTTGAAGCACACATGTCTCTCGCAAGTCTCAATGTTATAGTTTTTGTGTTATGAGGAGGTCAATCCTTCTAAATGGTTTGTGTAATATTATACACAGTTCTGTAAGCTTGAACTTGGCTTGACACGCTGCCGCGTGTCTAGATGTAACTTTGTATTTAATTGTACTTACCTACTTATTGAGATTTTTTAAAACATTTCAACTACAGGATAATATTACAGAGCCTCATTATATTACGTCAGTATACCAAATGGAATTCAAATAAAGAATGAAACACAAAAATAAATTAAATACTTGTTATAAATAGAATAGTGGCGTATAAACTATTATACAATTTATACCGAGGCAAGCTATGCTATGGTATGCAATACATTATTGAACTGAGGTTGAAATTTGGCACACAAATATTTTTTTGGCTATATATAGCCTGGATTTAAACATAGGATACTTTTTACCCGATATTCCCACGGGAACAGGAACAACGCGGGTGAAACCGCGGGTTGCCGTTTGTAGTATAATATTGATAAGTCTGATGAGTTTCATATGCCAATACTGGTTTCCTTAATAAACCACTTGTTTAACTTTATATTCTGGGCACCTCTGGACCAAAGGTTGAAAAATAAAAGTGTGCGGCCACTTAAGAATCTAATTCTAAATGAAAGTTATGAATATGTGCTTCATTTTTTCTTATGGGCATAACTCTCAGATGTGGATAGTTAAGAAGATAATGTTCATTTTTTTTATTAAAAATATTTTTATTTTGTTCATGATATAAAATCTGAGGGAGATTGAGAGTTTCTATGGACAGTTGTACTCCACGCAAACACCTGTTGAAAGTAAGGCTACAGAACCTAGAGCCAAGCTTACCCGACACTATACCAAAGATAACCCGGACGTCAACCTGTACGAGATTAGAATGGCTCTCAAGCAGCTCAAAAACAACAAAGCGGCGGGTGATGACGGAATCACAACAGAACTTCTGAGAGCGGGCGGTAAGCCGATACTTAAGGTCCTCCAGAAGCTCTTCAACTCTGTCATCCTCGAGGGAAAACGCCAAAGGCATGGGGCAGAAGCGATGTGATGCTGTTCTTCAAGAAGGGTGATAAGACTCTCTTGAAGAACTACCGACCCATCTCGCTTCTGAGCCATATCTACAAGCTGTTTTCGAGAGTCATTACGAATCGTCTCGCTCGCAGGTTTGACGACTTCCAACCTCCCGAACAAGCCGGGTTCCGAAAAGGCTATAGTACCATAGACCACATTCATACGCTGTTACAAGTTATACAGAAGACCGAAGAATATTAACTTGCCACTTTTTTTGGCATTCGTGGACTATGAGAAAGCCTTTGATTCGAACGAGACCTGGGCCGTACTGCAGTCTCTCCAGAGGTGCCAAATAGACTACAGGTACATCGAGGTGCTGAGGTACTTATACCAAAACCCCACCATGTCGGTCCGAACCAAAAACCAGAGCTCTAATTCTATCCAACTACAGCGAGGTGTGAGACAGGGAGACGTCATTTCTCCGAAACTTTTCACAGCTGCGTTGGAGGATATTTTTAAACTACTGGACTGGAAATGATTCGGCATCAACATCAACGGCGAGTACCTAACACACCTGCGGTTTGCCGATGATTTAGTTCTCATGGCTGAGACCTTGGAAGACCTGAACACAATGCTCGAAGATCTCAGCAATGCTTCCCAAAGAGTGGGTCTGAAGATGAACATGGATAAGACGAAAATCATGTCCAATGCCCATGTTGCATCCGCTCCAGTTAATTTTGAGAACATCACACTCGAAGTTGTTGACTACTATGTCGACCTGGGACAGACAATCCAATTAGGTAAGTCCAACTTTTAGAAAGAGATCTCTCGTCGAACCAAGCTCGGATGGGCAGCGTTTGGGAAGCTCCGGCATATATTCACGTCCAAAATACCTCAATGTCTCAAGACTAAGGTCTTTGACCAGTGTGTGTTGCCAGTTATGACTTAGGAAGCGAGACGTGGTCTTTTACTATGGGTCTCATAAGAAGGTCACCCAGCGAGCAATGGAGAGAGCGATGCTTGGTATTTCTCTGCTCGATCGAATCAGAAATGATGAGATCCGCAGGAGAACTAAAACGACCGACATCGCTCGAAGGATTGCTCAGTTGAAGTGGCAGTGGGCGGGACACATAGCGCGGAGAACCGATGGCCGTTGGGGTGGAAAGGTTCTCGAATGGCGACCGCGAACTGGACGACGTTCCGTGGGCAGGCCCCCTACAAGGTGGACCGACGATCTGGTCAAGGTCGCGGGAAGCCGCTGGATGCGGGTAGCGCAGGACTGATCGTTGTGGAAATCCTTGGGGGAGGCCTATGCCCAGCAGTGGGCGTCGTACGGCTGAAATGATGATAAAATAGATAAGGTGAATGTGTACAAACGCTTAAAAACAGGAAAACAGTGATCTAATACAAAGAACAAAAAAATTGCAGAAGCCTGTATTATGTGAACTTGGGTGAGTGAATTTATAAGAAATCTTAAGGGTACGGTCACATCATCTGTCTGCCACATGCCACGTGATAACGCGCCGTATCTATATGGACGTGTTATAAGCAGTGATCGGATAATCGGATGCATATTTACCTAAAGTTGAGGTGTTAGCTGTTATGGAATGTACTTTTGTCTCATTTTTTTTAAATAAATAGCTCATGCTTAAGACTCCGTTTCCACACCATGTTAGTGAATAATTTTGCATTCGCGAATTTTCTGGAATCCCTTTATTTATATTAAAAAAACATGTTTTAAGAAGCCGCTTCCATAATTTCCTAACCAAATATTAACTTAAGGTAAATATGCATCCGATTATCCGATCTCTAGTTATAAGATAAGTGTGCTTCTGGTGCATACATTTACTATGAAAGCCGAACACGTGACGTCAGACGAATGTGATCGCACCTTAAGAGTGACATAAGTCCACATATAAACCCAAAAAAAATTGATAAAACAATGTATTTCTCTCATTTTTAACGTATTTTTAGTGAAACTTAAAATATTTTAAAAAGTCGTAACTCTGAAACTATCCATGGCAGCGAAGTAAGGTTTTTAAAAAATGTAAGCACATACCTTTAAATAGAGGCTACTTCTAGAAGTGGCCGCCAGTTTTTTTTCTTGGTCCAAGCTCCATAGTTTTTTGCCCACTCTCCTTTACTAAATATGTACCGACTCCCCGTACACTCCGGACACTGAATTTAGGGCCACTTTAGCATTTTTTATTCGATTATTCTAACGGGTTTGTTAAAAAGATGACATTCTTGGAGGAAGCTGTTTTCTTTCGTTTAACTTGAATAATGAAAACGGGTAAAAGGCTCAGAGAGGGAGAGTATTGAAATGAGGCACATATTTTGTCTTCAGATATTTTCGTTATTAATCTTCATTGAGATTTAGAGGTCACTTGCAGCATGGCTAAAATATCAAACTAATATACGAGTAATGACTAATATAATACCAGTATTTTAAAGAGAAAAGATTCGCTTTTTTTGTATATTTGTTTGTAATAGATAATTTCAAAAACTACCGGACCGAATTCAAATTGTTTTTAAATCACAATTAAAAAGCTACATTTATCCTGAATATAATAATAGGCTATATTTAATCCCGATATTCCGCGTGGGAATAAAGTAAGTGTGAGAGAAAAAGTCATTGTCTAAAAATTAGGCATGCATTTAAGACTGTAACTTGTTTTGTAAGCCTTATAAAATAAATAAATAAATAAACAAGAGGTATCACTCCATTCAAAATATTTAGGTGAAGTAACTCAGGCAAAATCACTTTACATACAACTAGCACGGTACACTCAATACCAACATCCTAGCCACACAATCCGAGCTATTCCATGCCGATTGGCTGCAAATGAAATCGTGAAACCGCTCGATGTGCGTCGATCCATACTGTAATTAATTAGAGGATTGTGCTCAAATCCATCAAGTGTTAACACGTAGTTATCTATGCTATAATCTTTATGCACTAATATTAGCGGGAATAAGGATCAATCCTATGGGAATATATATATTTTCCCGCGGGATTATGTCGTGTATTCCACGCGGGCAAAGCCGCGGGCGGAAGGCCAGCGAAAAATAAAATAAAGTTTATTCCAAACGATTTAAAACTGAAAAGTACAGTGAAACAAATAAAAAAACAAAAACACACAATAGCCACTCTTCCAGGCAGCCTTGGGTGAGAGAAAACAAAAGGAAAGTAGGGGAGTGGGTGCATAAAAATAACGCACCAATAATAAGTATTGAGAGTAGAATATTTAAATAGATAGGTAATTATCTAATTAGGATAGATAAAAAATTACTTTTGATTTGATCACCAAAGGAACCCAGAACTTCATAAAACTCACGCGTTTCTCTAAGTCCCGTCTGGGATTAATTAGAGAATGTGCTCATATCCATCAAGGGTTAAGTAGTTATATACTATTATACATATGGGGCAAAATCACTAACGAGCATTCACTGCTATATGGAAGAGAGGACTTAGCCGTGTCCTCTTAAGCTTAGTGGCGTATAGTTCAAGTAGCGTAGAGCAGATTATTTACATTTAACATCTTATTTGCAAATGGGTTTCAATTTATTAGGTAGGGCAGGAGCTCCGCTTATGGCCGCTTTTCCGGTTGTGGACACAATTACAAATAACTTTCGATTATTTTATACTATTATTATACTTATATTATTTTTATTATTCATATTATTACTACCTACCTATTGCAATTTAATTTACATCACTTCATAAAAAGTTTCGACATTTTACGACATAATACAATCGGGTAACATAATGTAGACTAGTGTGACTTTCAAGAAAATATATAAAATATATTAAAATTAGAGAGAGATAGAGCTACTTTCACATTTGTAATTGAAATGAGCGTGTATTTTTAGCCGACTTCAAAAAAAGGAGGAGGTTCTCAAGTCGTCTGTTTTTTTATGTATGTTCCCCGAATCTCCGCCAATTGTGAACCGATTCTGGTAATTCTTTTTTTATCTGATAGACCAAAGTTTCAATTGGGTCACATAAAAAATTTACAGCAGTCGGAAAACAAGTTTCTT
Organism: Crambus lathoniellus; assembly: GCA_949710035.1. Classification (NCBI taxonomy): domain Eukaryota; kingdom Metazoa; phylum Arthropoda; class Insecta; order Lepidoptera; family Crambidae; genus Crambus; species Crambus lathoniellus. Next base: position 22,138,359 of record OX453299.1, read on the forward strand.
CAGAATCCTGAAAAAAACACATTGTTGTCGTCTGGTAGTTCCTGCTTTACGCTTCAATATCTTCGCGAACTATTAACCAATTTCGATGATTCTTTTTTCTTTTGAAATAGTTCAAGTAGCGTAGAGCAGATTATTTACATTTAACATCTTATTTGCAAATGGGTTTCAATTTATTAGGTAGAGCAGGAGCTCCGGTTATGACCGCTGTTCCGGTTGTGGACACAATTACAAATAACTTTTGATTATTTTATACATGGCGATACTTATATTATTTTTATTATCCATATTATTACTACCTATCTATTGCAATTTATTAATTTACATAAATTCATAAAAAGTTTCGACATTTTACGACATAATACAGTCGGGTAACATAATGTAGACTAGTGAAATTAGCTAAGTGGGTTAGTTGTAAAATGATAGTAGAGAGAGAGATAGAGCTACTTTCACATTTGTAATTGAGATGAGCGTGTATTTTTAGCCGACTTCAAAAAAAGGAGGAGGTTCTCAAGTCGTCTGTTTTTTTCATGTATGTTCCACGAATCTCCGCCAATTGTGAACCGATTCTGGTAATTCTTTTTTTATCTGATAGACCAAAGTTTCAATTTGGTCACATGAAAAATTTACAGTAGTCGGAAAAGAAGTTTCTTCAGAACCCTGAAAAAAAACACATTGTTGTCGTCTGGTAGTTCCTGCTTTACGCTTGAATATCTTCGCGAACTATTAACCAATTTCGATGATTCTTTTTTCCTTTAAAAGAGTTCGAGTAGCGTAGAGCAGATTATTTACATTTAACCTTATTTGCAACTATTTTAGGGTTACTACACAAATCTATTCATCATTAGTCTCCATTTTATCTACTGGACATGCACATTTCCAGCATACATCATCAGATTTTTCTCGTACACAATCGGTCGCGCGCGGGATCTGAGACCGCAAACAGAAATAAAAAAACGCGCGCGCATGCCATGAATGTCATTGGTCTACTGAAGTGTTATACCTCACCCCCTCGAAGATATCACGAAAGCGCAACCGTCTCTTGATTATAGTTTTAGTATACTGACTAAAATAAGTTCTCTGCGGACTCACAGACCGCGCGCGACTGCTGGAAGGTTAAAGGCGGTTTAATTTTATTGACGTGATAACGTCTTATAAATCAATGAACGCCGGCTGCACGCTTGAAAAAGCATGACTCATTGTCACGTTCCGCCTGGGCACAGAACAATATAAAGGTGTACCTTTCAGAAAGCTCACTTCCGAAGCAGTTACAATAAATTACCTATCAATATTTTCCATAGGTCTAAAATAATTTGCACCCCGCGCCTACCTAACTGATCTATCGACTACCGTATATTACATGCAAAAATGCACCGTAGTTATACGTAATACGGTACTATTACTCGGATACGCTTAAGCCAAATTGATTTTGGGTGGTTTTGGTTGCCTCACTTGGGTCATTCGACTGCAATGTTACGTCGAAATTCTGTGTTGAAATTAATGTTTTATGTAAGTAAAAGAATAACGACCGTATCACTAATCACTATACATACAATTTGCTATATGATCAGCGCATATGATTTTTGAATAAAGAAAGCGGATATTTCGGTCGATGCGTCCGAGTAAAAGAGAAACAGCGGCATATTGATAACACGTAAATTTATCGTCCGTAAAGTGACTTTACAGACAACTGATTTTTTGTTACCTAGGTACTGCTCAATATTATTTAGAAATAAAACATCAACACCAGTAATATATCTTTTATTTATTTGTGCTGAGGTCAAAGTTTTACCAACCGCGGTAAACTAACGCAATAAAACCTGTCTACGTGTAATAAAGCTACTTTTATTGTCAACCATAATGCAGTATATAAAGAGGGACAATTAATTTTCCAAATGGAGTCTATATAATTTATTGCGGTTACACCATTTACTTGAAAGAACTTTTTGTTATTTTTACTTAACCCCCCTAGAAATAAATCTGATAACTGTCATTATAGGACAAATTGTATTAAGAAAAAGCACACAGCCCAAATAGTAGATTTTGGATTCAAACCCGGACTGTTGGAAAACCGGTCCAATGCCCTAACTAATTAAACTGCCGAAATGCCTAAAATGCCAGCTTAATACCTAAATAAATAATAAATAAAATAAAAAATTAACAAAGTCAATTTCGTTTATTCAATTGACAACACTTATGAACGTCAATGAAGCTACGCCATCGGTTCGCATATCCTACGACAGGAGACCTTGTAACGAGAAGAACCCTGAATAAACTCGCCAAGGGCTATTTTTACCACACTTTTATTAGCTTCACTTGTAACTAAGTCACAATGTAAGAAAATCTTGGAATTCAATTTTAACCTACTTCTAATTGTCGTATTGATTTGAAACGTTGCAAGTCTATATGAATCCGATGACAATACAATAATTTGCTACCATCGAGCTGATCTGATGATGGAGTCAAGAGGAGGGCAATAGAACTCTCCAATGGCTGCTAGTAAGCCCCTCAAGCTTAGGCTCATTTGTTTTGTTCTGATGAGACCTATTCGCTACACTTAATGGTGAGGGTCTGATGATGGAGCAGGGAGGAAGCCAGTGGCACTTCTTAATGACCACTAGGAAACCCCTCGAGTTTGGTCGAGTTTGGGCTACGTTGTTTCGTTCTGACGCGACTTATTAGCTGCACTTGGTGGTGAGGGTCTGATGATGGAACAGGGAGGAAGCCAGTGGCACTCCTTAATGACCAATAGGAAACACCTCGAGTTCTGACTCATTTGTTTCCTTCTGATGAGACCTATTCGCTACACTTGGTGGTGAGGGTCTGATGATGAAGCAGGAAGGAAACCAGTGACACTCCTTAATGACCAATAGGAAACCCCTCGAGTTTGGGCTCATTTGTTTCGTTTTGATAAGACCTATTCGTTACACTTGATTGGTGAGGGTCTAATGATGGAGCTGGGAGGACCTAGTCAAACTTCTTATTGACCTCAAGAAAACCCCTCGAGTTTGAGCTCATTTGTTTCGTTCAGACGAGACTTATTCGCTACACTTGGTGGCGAGGGTCTGATGATGAAGCTGGGAGGAAGCCAGTGGCACTCCTTAATAGCCAATAGGATACCCTTCGAGTTCTGGCTCATTTGTTTCGTTCTGATGTGACCTATTCTCTACACTTGGTGGTGTGGGTCTGATGATGGAGCAAGGAGGAGGTCAGTGGCACTTCTTAATGACCACTAAGAAACCTCTCGAGATGGGCTCATTTGTTTCGTTCTGATGAGACCTATTCGCTACACTTGGTGGTGAGGGTCTAATGATGAAGCAGGAAGGAAGCCAGTGACAATCCCTTATGACCAATAGGAAACCCCTCGAGTTTGGGCTCATTTGTTTGGTTCTGATGAGACCTATTCGCTACACGTGGTAATGAGGGTCTGATGATGGAGCAGGGAGGAAGTCAGTGGCACTCCTTAATTACCACTAGGAAACCCCTCGAGTTTGGGCTCATTTGTTTCGTTCTGATGAGACCTATTCGATACACTATGTAGTGAAGGTCTGATGACGGAGCAGGGAGGAAGGAAGGGTTCGGCTTGCGCATCTGGTAACTAATAGACTCCACTTGAATTTGTAAAACTAAATCATGCCTTTGAGTTATAATAAAAAATAAATAAAATCATTTATTTCAGGCATCAAAAAATTTTTTTACAATTTAAGGCCCATATAATAAATACCTTACAAACTAACATACATATATTTATATAAAACTTAATAATAGACTATTTGTTAACACGTATTGTAGGCGGCGTGTTGCGCAAAGCAGTGTCAGGTAGCCGCCCACGAAACCGGCGGAACATGACACCCCTCGGCCAAAAATCCTCTTTCATGAAGGTCGGCAGATGTTCAGTCGGCACCCTCACCACAAATGAGTTGAAATACACGTTGTGGCGGGACTCCAACCGCTCGACCCTCAGAGTAAATTTGGTTTTTACTCTCATATACTCCACAATATCTTCTGGTTTTGTGGAGTAATGCAAGCGTGACACGTACACCAGCGTCGTCGGGATAGCCGGCCGCAGCAGGTGGTTGTGTCCAGTCAGGGCGGTGCCACACAAGTTACGATGAGAGGTCTTCTTCTTCCGTTCCACTTTTTTGAAGCCGTCATCATCGGAACTTGTTTTCTGTCTCTGCGGAGCTGGTTGCACAGCTTCGGAGGCTGGTCGTTGTTTATCCCCCTTCTTAGTAGCCGGCTCGGCTTGATGTTGAGCAGGTTGGCTTGCAGCGGTGACAGCGGCGTACGCACGTTGAGGGGTCGACGTGCTCACGCGTGACGTCTCCGGCGGCGGGGCGGAGGAGCGGACGGCGGGGCGAGGTGCATCGCTAGCTGCAGCGGCGGCCGGTGACGCATCCATATGCGCCGACTCGAAACTGCCGATGGATGCATTTTGCGCCCCACGACGAGTGTTTAAATTGGCGGTCTCAGGTGACCTACATACCGCAGCGGTGTTGCTTAACAACACGACTTGGGCACGCAACTCACAGATGGTATTGTCTGAGGCCGCTAACTTGGACTGTACTTCGGCCAGGCTCGCTTTCAAGAAGGTGATGTCCTTGAGAAGTCTGGTTACGTCGACGTGGTCGAAAGTGACAGGCGGCAGCTTATGCAGCTCTTTCGCCACGAATGTTGGCACGTCGTCAGGGTCGGTCTCCTTCAACAGGGTTATTAAGTCCTGGAGACTCTTCGCACCTCCGTCTCTCCGGCGAGATGGCATTTCGTCGGCCTTACCGATGCTCTTGAACAGCAGCGCCTTGCCACTGCAAATCTCAGCTTCGTTGAAGTTGGACTTGCAGATCTGCTACTTCGTCCATGGTATCGATGGCGTTCTGGATAAACGCCAAAACCTCATTCACTATGAGTTGCTGGGAACCCATAGTGAAGTTTAGTGCGTAGCGGCTTAAGCTGCGCTCAACGTGAATTACGAGTAATAAATAATTCGACTCTTATGCAATTATGCGCGGGCGCGACCGTTTCCGAGCGCGCATTGCACTGCACTGATGTTACGGGGTTGTTATAATGTTTACGGGGTGGACAGACACATGAATGGTCTGTGAAATCGATTACCATACCCACCATAGCTTGCCATTTGTTAAACCACAGCCGTCTCTGTGGTTAAACTAAAAAGTAAAAAATAAACATGTAGTTTAAAAAACTAAAACAACACACTTTTATAGGAACAGACTAAAAAGTACAAAATAACCGTCTATTCAGTAACTGAAATTAAAAAGCGTGGTGCGCCCTTTGCAAAGCATGCATTAGAGTACTTAATATTGACCACGCGCACCACGCTTTTATATTTCAGTTACTGAATAGACGGTTATTTTGTACTTTTTAGTCTGTTCCTATAAAAGTGTGTTGTTTTAGTTTTTTAAACTACATGTTTATTTCTCATTTCATACAGAGTCGTCATATTGAAAATAGACCTTTACATAATAGAGGTACTAATAATATTCTGTGATAATAGTAAGGTCACTTTCAGAATACATAAATTAAGTAATATTTTTGATTATTATCTAAAACAGTAAATAGTTTAAGGGATACTTAACACTTATTTTAATTTTATTCACATTAGGATGACTAAAAAGATAACTGCAAGCTGTACCGTATTTTCAAATCTATAAGTATCAATACATAATAAATAGATAACGAAGCCAAATCTTTGTATATTTTTTAAACAAATTATTGCTACGGACAATTGCTACGGCTCGATGTAGGCATTATAATTCTTTCGTTTGACAAACTCTTTCGTTTGTCTCGTAAAAAGTGCTGAAACTATTAAATAAAAAAAATATACTTTCTTCGCTGCCTATTCAACTATTTTTTTCAGTCAAAACAAAACTTTTATTGATCAAATCAAACAAATCCAAAATACTCAGACTGTTGCACGAAAAATATCAAAGAAAACCCATAAGAAAAAAGTCAAAGAAGAGGCTAAAATCTATGTAGCCCAATAAAGATTTTATTTGGCTAAAGAGTGGCTCTCAAAAATCTTAAGCCTTAATTCCAAGTTTACGAAAAAAAAAATTATCACTTTAGGAAAAATATAATATAAAAAGACCACTAACCACTACAAGTAGGTACATTTCGGACGAGATCTACTATTTATTTGTGAGGGTGGTGGTCTTTTTCTATTGAAAATTTTCTCAAACTTGCTTAATTACATTGTGAATGCATAAAACTAATCTAAAATCTTAAAATTAGATAAGTGTTACGCAAATAAGCAACTGCTGACGCTTATATCAAGTGGAATTTGTTAACTACGAACATGTTCTGATAGTCCCTAAGGAGCCGCGAAATTCCACAAACTACGCTTCCTTCATTATGGTTACTTCATCGATTGTTTAGTTTCTTTGTTTCGCGGAGTTGTTAAGCAATTTGTTGTTTGTGCGAGTTCGAATAAAAGGCCATTTGTTTTATATAAGATACTTTTTCTTGTGGGAATCTTGCTTCTCGGTTAATTTTCTTCATAGCTTTTGTTTGAAGAGCTGATTCTGTTTCTCGGTGACTAGATAACTTCAAATAAGGAAATAATTACGTTGAGAATCTAATTTACTTTGCATTTAAAAATATTTTAAAGGAAAAATATTCATAAACGGAAAAAAGAATGTAAGTACTTAAATAAATACGTTCAAATAATTTCAATTGTTATCCATTACACTAAACAAGTTTTATAAGGAAAATTTGCTTACTTAAAGACAACATAACTACTGTCTTAGAGAACACTCATTGTTTCATAAGTTTACAACTTCTGTTTTGTAAATTGTTAAGGTTCAGTTAACGCTATTAAGTTTCCCTTAAACTTTGTGGCAACATAGTGAAAACATTGAAATTGGTCTTGATATTAACTTTAATAAGCTAGTGCAATTTTTGTAGTTAATTTACGTAGGAGTTATAAAGTTACAATACACCCCTAATTCTTAATCAGTATTTTATTGTTTGTAAGTGACATGTTAATTACAATGAGGCTCCAACGAAATCGTGTAAAAAGCAGCTGTATCACACATTTTGGTCGGATTTCCGTTTTTTGCCATTCGGCAACGAAGCTATTGAATAGTCTGTAAAATGTCTGTATACCGCCCGTCAAAGGCTGTCAAAGTGATGCTGTCAGAAATGTATTGAATTTCAGTTCCATATACAATCGTAAGAGGTGCTGCTCTGGTTTTCATACAAAATAATACCACATAATACGGTTACTATAACGACAGTTCGTATAGGGCTACAGGGGCGTTTTATTCAGTCACTTTTTAATCAGTTTTAAAACTTCGTCGTTTTTAAAGCCATTTAAATTAAAGAAAAATACGTTTGAAATTTTCAACATGCCTAACTTAAAAAAAATAAGCTCCCATCGGAGCTGGTTGTGAGAGGGGTCGATTTTCTAAATACTTCATTTTCCATTTTTTCAATTATAAAAATTGCATTGTTAATGCAAAAAAACTTTAAATTAAAATACATAACTTAGTTACTTTTTTATTTAAGTACGCTGAAAAGTATGATTGTCCCAAAGTAATAAGTCACAATTGAAAAATTTTCACAATGCACGTGACTTGCTTTCCGAGTGTTTGACAGGGTTACGGATATTTGATGGAGTGTACACGATCAATACGGTCCCGATGCAAGGTAAGTCGGGCAGCAAAATCCCGGCGTGAAGTTATAAAACGATATGCGAGAAGCTACCCGCGCGTGAAAATGTGTTTCACAGTAACCTGATCGCTTAAAAGATTTCCTCTGCTAGTAAAGTGCGGTTAGAGTACATGATACAGGGTGCCTACCATCAACTCTTATTGCGGTTTTGTTTAGGACCTAAACTGAACTGCTTCGCTTATTCGTACCACGACAGCTTAATATCAATGACAGCGATTCAGTGATCATTCAATGACATTTCACAGCCGCTGAGCTGTCATCAACTCTTATTTGACTTATAACTCGGCCAAGCTAACATGATATCTGCAGGTTATACCCGTCCCTTTCACTCTCCGGGCATGACAGAATCGAGTGAAAGAGACGGGTAGAAGAAAAAGGGCACAAATTGTTCGGTCATTCACATTTAGCAATTCATTTGCGATCCAGTTTTAAGAAGGTCATAGTACGAAAGAAAGCAATTCATTTTAGGAACCTATTCTGCATCGCGCTATTTTTGAATCGCTGTCTTAAAGTTGATGGTAGGCACCCAGCTATCGAATATTAAACCGTTATGGGTTTTATGTGTAAAAGAAACACTTTTTTGGTCGCACGCAAACATTGTATGCAATCACTATAAACTTTTAACTTTTCATCACTTATCGATACTTACTGAAATTTTACACTGGAGACTTTTCTTTTGATACTAGCAAAAATGTTCCTTTCAGAAGAAAAACAGCTAATGAAATGAATGAAGATCAAAATTAAAAATAAAATTCTGGTAAACCTCTTTCATACCGAAAATCGCACTATGAAGAAAAATAATTTTGAAATTGGAACGTAGATCGTACATACTTATATATAATCATACATAAAATAAAATAAAGATTGTGTTGAATATTGAATTATTTTATGTTTTCTTCGAATATTATCGTGGTGCTGGGAACACCTAATTTCATATTTTTCGTAATAACCACCAGTCTGAAATTCGAGTTTGCTACTAATAAAATGCTTACCTTCTTAAAAGAGCAATGTGTTAAGTACACGTGAATTCGTTTATCAACCTCGACGAGAGGTAGTTGTCTGCACTGCAGGTAATCCCATTTGAAATAAGCATTTCTCAGGTACGCATCTAATTACGCGAATGGGAGACCGACCCGTCTCTCCCAGCTTGCCCGGGGCATATTACAACATGTTATTCACTCGTACACCAAGTTACTCATTACATTTTTAATAAAGAAATTAAAAATTGTTAATGATAAAAGGGTTTGTTAGATAACGTACTGTTTGTGTAGGGCTTACGTAGCCTAAGGCGTTGTAAAGTGGCTTAGTTAATTATTAATTTTGGACTCCAAATGCTTGTATTCCCAGGATACTGATTTATTTGACGATTGAAGTTAATTTCTTACGAATTTCAAGATGGAATTTTGAGGTTCGTGTTAAGGCTTGTTTAATTTAACGTATGTTATAAAATTAGTTTATTTGTTTTGCGATATTAGAATGATTAAAAGGTATATTAACTTGTTATTGCGAATTTAGTACCTACCTCGTAAAACTGTCTTAATTGCATTTGTGAGTAAATTAATTTTACATCGAACGTTATTAGCCATAAAGATGTAATAATGTGCGATTTTCGGATATTCTATACCAAAACAGATAAACGCGATTTTGTTATTATTTTGTTACCCAATTAAATAAAAGCTAAAGGTTGAGAGTCTTTATTGTGACTCTTTGGAAGTCAAGTGAGATCTTCAATGTTGGGCCGGATTTCCCAAATAGCTCTTTTTGTTGTAAGTAGCCTTATAGAAAACCTAAGTGAGACATCATAATAATATTTCGTGATAGAAATTATTACTATAGGTTTTCAACTGGACTCGGAAAATGACCGCAACAATACTGTCGGATACACCTCAATAAATTAATGTTACATCTAAGACAAGTCTGACGCTATCCATTATCCTAGCTGGCAACTGGAAATAATGGGATTAGATATAGAAATCCGACAAACACAGTTTACAAGCAGACGGTAAGAAATTTATAGAACTATTTACCAGCTAGACATCTTTGTTGGAAGTGTCACGGGAAACTAAAGCCCGGTTAGGGTGGGATCAAAAGATTACACGGACCCAGTTTTACAGAGTTCGGAATAAGCGAGACCCTCGGTCAGATGCGTGTTTACTCTACGTGCCCGATGCCACGTTAAGATTTTGCTTTTAGTGGTTTCTATTTGATTGGTTGATTTCACACTAATATTTTACGTCTGATGTTTTGTATCACAAGGATCCGTTCGAGCTTATAACTACTAGTAAGTCTACCATGGCAACAGTCAGCAAATTCGTACAGTACGTAGTGTGGCGGTAGTATAGAATATTTTTTTTACATAACTTACTTTAATGTTTATTAACTTCACAGGTTTAAAAATAGGTATAGACTTCTTTTAATTTTGTACAATAGAGCCTGTGTCAGAAGAAGCTACTCTTACTAAATTTAATTTATCCTAACTACAGGATGATTTTAAAGTCATTGGCATCCATGCGGCCCATTTATTTACTCATATTAAGGAATGTTTTTACTTGAAAGGGGTTGTATGTTCTTATTTTAAAAGAATGCTAACGACTTTTAAAGTCACCCTGTATACCTGAACATATCCTAACTATATACAATTAGGAGGTTACTTATTTAACAGTAAATGGAATGTAAATGTTAATATCACTAATTTTGGAACAATAAATACCTACGCCTAAACGTGGCATTATTTAGCTGTATATATATACCTGCTGAGGTACTTATACCAAAACGCCACCATGTCGGTCCAATTACAGAACCAGAGCTCTAATCCTATCCAACTACAGCGAGGTGTGAGACAGGGAGATGTCATCTCTCCCAAACTGTTCACAGCTGCGTTGGAGGATATTTTTAAGCTGCTGGATTGGAAAGGATGCGGCATCAACATTAATGGCGAGTACCTAACACACCTACGGTTTGCCGATGATGTAGTTCTTATGGCTGAGACCTTGGAAGACCTGAACACAATGCTCGAAGATCTCGGTAATGCTTCGCAAAGAGTGGGTCTTAAGATAAACATGGACAAGACGAAAATCATGTTCAATGCCCATGTTGCACCACCCGCTCCAGTTAATGTTGGGAACACTACACTCGAAGTTGTTGACCACTATGTCTACCTAGGACAGACAATCCAATTAGGTAAGTCCAACTTCGAGAAAGAGATCTCTCGTCGAATCCAGCTCGGATGGGCAGCGTTTGGGAAGCTCCGGCATATATTCGCGTCCGAAATACCTCAATGTCTCAAGACGAAAGTCTTTGACTAGTGTGTGTTGCTAGTAATGACCTATGGAAGTGAGACGTGGTCTTTTACTATGGGTCTCATAAGAAGGCTCAAAGTCACCCAGCGAGCAATGGAGAGAGCGATGCTTGGTATTTCCCTGCTCGATCGAATCAGAAATGATGAGATCCGCAGGAGAACTAAAACAACCGACATCGCTCGAAGGATTGCATCATTGAAGTGGCAGTGGGCGGGACACATAGCGCGGAGAACCGATGGCCGTTGGGGCGGAAAGGTTCTCGAATGGCGACCGCGTGCCGGACAACGTTCCGTGGGCAGGCCCCCTACAAGGTGGACCGACGATCTGGTCAAGGTCGCGGGAAGCCGCTGGATGCGGGCAGCGCAGGACCGATCGTTGTGGAGATCCTTGGGGGAGGCCTATGCCCAGCAGTGGGCGTCGTTCGGCTGACATGATGATATACCTACTAATACTTAATGCGGTTGGCATAAATGCAACAATTTGTATTCGATAAATTAAAATATTTCATATGTCAGTTAATCTGGGCTAACCTACAGATAATTTAAAATGAGAAAACAATAATTGAAAATGAAGTATTAAGAAAAAATCGACTCGTCTCACAACCAGCTTCGATGGGAGTTGTGAGACGGGTCGATTTTTTCTAAATATTTCAATTTTTTATTTTTCTATAAGAAATAAAAATTGCATTGTGAATGCAAAAGAGTAAAAATTTAAATAACTAAAAAATAATACTTAAGGATTTGGACAAAAGCACTTAAATTCCGCAAGATTTCATTGGATCCTAATTACCTATAGTCAGACCATCCCGTCGCCGCGTCATCTCGCAGCATAAAACTTTCTTTTGAAAGGAAAAAAAGACATTTACCCTCGTTCAAACTTCTAATTAATTGGAAAGCGGAGTTAAGTGTCAATTTAATAGCCATCAATAAACACAACTATAAATTAACTACGAATCGTAAACTCGGATACTTTATTATCACAACTGTTCTTTGAAGTCTGAAAATGTATGTGATGGTGTCCAATATTTATTTATTTATTTTAGTAGCTTTTTAGATTACCAAAAATACTTATTTGTGGTTTTAAGAAATTGGCAAGGTAACATTTTAATAGCAAAAGCGTAGGTATTACGTATTCACTTTTAAAGGAAAGGAAGGCGCAGACGGAAGGTAGTTTACCCCTGCGCCAAATCGATCGAAAATGAAGTATTAGAAAAAAGTAGGAGCTAGTTGTGAGACGTTCAGATTTTTTTAATACTTCAATCTTCTTCACTAAAATAACTTTGCAAGATTATTTTGTCACAAAGAAGCTTTCCTGTGACAGTATGACATTATTTTATTTTAAAACTTACTTTTTCCAGCGGTTTCCCTCGCGTGTGATTCGGGGAACGTATACCGTCCTTTTACCCACTTAAGAGGTTGATTTTTTCCAAATCCTTTCTTATCAAACCCCTCGTCATAATGACTTATGGCCTATGTCCAGCAGTGGGCATCGTCGTTCGGCTGACATGATAATGACTAATAAGTGTCCTAAATTTCAGCACGATCCGTCAAGTAGTTTGAGCTGTGCGTAGATAGATCAGTCCAATTTTACATACATACCTTTTTATACATACAGATAATATTTTGGCAGTCGTAAACTTGTGATAAATCAGAGCAATATGGAAAAACGGCACTTACCATTCAGAAATACTTAATGTATTCTAGTACTTTCACATTTTATTTTGCATGTAATTTGATAATATATAGTACTCAAAACAAAATAGGGCACACTTAATTGGATTTTCGTAGTTTTTTCGCTTTAATTAATTTTTTTTAACATAATATTCACATTAATAGTTGGCTATTATTTTCGATAAGGCAGTTTTTGTAAATTAACTGAAAAACACTTACGAAATTAAACTTTCCTTTTGGTCCGTTTTTTTAAAAGACTTGATTTTGGTGTTGTTTCTTATCGTGACGGGCCTTCTTTGATTTGTATGCACTCTTACTCCCCTTTTACTTGTGTTTAAATAAATTAAAGCGAAAAAGTCACGAAAAACCAAGTGGGCCTTTTTTGTTTTGATAGGTATATTTGATCCACTTATGATTTTTTGCCTTTGGCTTCTTTTAATACCAGTAGGACCTTTCAAGAACCCTTCTGAATTGTGTAAAGACATTCTTGTCAAAAAGATTATAAGCAAATATTTTACTTTAATATAGTATGAAGTCGTAATACTCTTTCCATTCATGTTATATGCTTACATGTAATATAAAGCGTCTCATTTATGTTACTGTTTCGTTTTTCCCATCAACAGAGCTTTTCAGGAATTATGAAGTCTATCAATTATTTTAAAATATACAGTCATCTATGTTTCTAACTAATAAGTTTATATTAGTTATAAAATATATAACTGTAGTAAATACGGTAAAATTAACGTACCGTATGTCTTGATGGATGAAATTTCATAACCCAAAGGCTATTTACAAGTCATTTTCAATTAGACATGTCGAGCCTTTTGACAAGGGTTTCACTGAAACTGAACTTTAACTTTCGAAGTGATGTTTATCACACTTATGTGGAACTATGTCATTACATTCAAGTTAGGTAGTAGGTAATTAGGTTTTTCATATTGATTTGAAATATATAAAGGTCTAGCTGAACTGTGCGGATTTATACTCGTTGTTCCTGTTCCCATAGAAATATCGGGATAAAGTATTGGGCAACAATAATATAGCTATCCACCTGGTAAAGAATAAAGAAGTATGCATTTTTAAAATTGGTTCAAAAATTCCTGTGATTATTTTCTGTAATAAACTTATGTACTTTACCTATTTATTACATTAAATAATCTTAAATAACAAAAATCTGCAAAATCCAAATCCAATTGCTAATATTACACACTTTTGATTAATATAGCATCCATTTGTATATCATACTGATTATAACAAATTATTTATGAAGGTTTAAAACAGAATTTCCTTAACTTAGTTTTAATAATGCGTGAACCGTAAGTATGGTGTTCTCTCACACTTCTGTTAGGAATTTTTACAAACATTGCTAACATAGTAATTATTGACAAACATTTGATGACAAAGAAATGTTTCCAGGTTAGGTAATGTTAGTAAACATTTCTAATAGGAGCACTTAAAACGGAACAATTAGGTTCCTAACCGAATCTAACAATTCCTAACATCTGTGAGTAAATGTTTTATTATTGTAGCAGTGTGGGAGCACCATTAACAAGTTAAATATTCAGTTTTTAGTCGGCATAGAACAAGCGCGTACGTTCCACCGATGTTATTACGAACTTGAACATTCCATGGTTTTCCTTACTCACAGACTGAGTACATCCTAAATAATTAATAAGCTACGTTAACTAAACGGGCTTTTTCGCGAGGATAAATAGGTTATGTTAGCGACAAGTGGGCCCAACTGCTAAATATATCTCGCCCGCCAGAAAAAAGGCAAGCGAGAAGATAAATTAATTACGGAATCTTGATAATGTAATATTTAATATACACTTTCTCTTTCGGTGTAACAGTGTAGTAACAATATATAGGAACAAAAGCAGTTTATTTTACTTTTAAACTTTCAGCTGGGTATTCCTAGGGGTAAATCGGATTTTTCCGGTCGGGTTGGGGCGCCTGCCAAGTTACTGAAGACTGCAATCAAATAATATATTTTTTGCGTTAAACATAATACCAAAAGTTTGAAAACTTTGCTGATTTAGGAAAAAGGCGATTTCATAAGAGTCTTTTTTTATACTTTTAATATTTTGAAAGATTATAGGTATTAGAGGATAAAGTGGAATTTCGCTGTGATACAGTTTCCAAAGTTTAAGAACTGTGCTCCAGTTGTTAAATACTATAACTCATCAGTCAACACTAATGTTTTTTTTTCTTTTGTTACAGATAAGAAAGCAGTGTCTTTGGTATTGTGTTTGAAGAAATTTCATAGAATCGCCGTCCATTTAGTTTATTGAAATCATTTTGTGATTGTATCGTAGTAAAGTTTAACCGTTCGATGAGTAGTATAGTGAGTAAAAGGCGCGGGGCGGCGCGTTGAGCGTGGATGGTGTTGGTGGGGGCGTGGGGGTATATGCGATGGCGGCGCGGTGCGGGGGGCGGGCGGGGCGCGTGCGGCGGTGAGGCCGGCGCGGCGCGGCGAGATGCGCGGGCGCGCGTGGGCCGTCTGCGCGGCGTGGTGTGCGTGCATGCTGGCGGCGGCGGCGGCGGCGGCGGCGCGCGAGCTGCGGGTGCTGCAGGCGGACGCGCGCACCGCCTTCTACGTCGGCATCGCGGCGCCGCCCTCGGCCGCCGCCGCCGTGCTCGCGTTCAATCGCTCGCTGGCAGAGATCTCGCAGACGTACCTCGCTGGCGACTATCCGCTGTATCTGCGCAACATCACGCTGCT
Organism: Crambus lathoniellus; assembly: GCA_949710035.1. NCBI lineage: Eukaryota > Metazoa > Arthropoda > Insecta > Lepidoptera > Crambidae > Crambus > Crambus lathoniellus. The sequence continues at coordinate 22,153,736 of OX453299.1, forward strand.
ACCTCTTTACATCGAGTTGCCAGAAGATGAAAAGTGAGTACAGTAGTCCTAGCACGAAATGCTGTCGTTATGGTAACCGTTATCGTGATCGTACTGTATGAAAATCAGAGCAGCGCCTCATTCGGTCGTATAAGGAGCTGAAATTCAATACGTGTTTGACAGCTGCACTTTAAAAGTTTTTGAACAAAGTTTACTATTAGATTACCATAACGATAGTTTTTCATGCTAAGGGCACAGGTTTTCATATAAAATAATACTAACACGATAACGGTTACCTTAACGTCAGTTTTTCGTGCTCGAGCTACAGTTCCCAAGCTCGGAATACTCTTGCCCCCCTTACTATAACAAACGTGGTCTAAAGTTACATGTGTAAATCTTTTGCTGTCTCTGTCATCATTTTAGCTAACAAAAGTAACAACATAAATTTTTAAACCAAGTTTACCTATTAGTAAGGGGATAAGTCTCATAATCGCATTATTATATGTATGAAAACCAAAGCAGCGGCGCTACGGTCGTTTACGGAACAAAAATACAATAGGCAGTACCTTGAAAGCTTTGGTAGCATTTGACAGTTGGTGTTATTTATGATTACGATTACGAACACGAGAGTTTTGCGAGCTTGGGTTAGCTACCTACTGACAGTGATTTGATAGCTGATAGATATACGAGTATTGCATCGTGCAATGTGCCCGTCGCCGGAGCGTGGAAAACGCGTTTAAGCCTGTCACACAGCGCTCGTTTTAATATAGACGGCTGAAGCTAGCATTCAGTGAGTGTCATGTCACGTTGCTTGATACCAAAGGCTTCAATAAAAATTATCTATATCTGAATAATAGACTATCCAACTTTGAACGAACTAGTTCTATTAAGTTATTTATGGTAAACAAACTTCAGGAAGCATATAATGCATTCGTAGATTTTCCAATGACCCGTCAAACAACAATTGGCAATCGTTTTTTGTTCTAAATTATCTGTCGACGCTCAAGAAACCTGTCTTAATTATTTTGTATTGTTTAAGAATACTAAAATGAATTATATTATAATCCTATCAGAATAGCCTTATGCCGTACAATCTAAACATTGTTGGTTAAGCTTTATTGTTTTTTATTCGATTATTATTATTATCTTTCCATTCATAGGTACCTCTGAGATAATGAAAACTGAAATGTAGACTGAATGTCCAACTACACTAAAATGGTGATGTATTTACGAATATTTCAGTTTGAAAGCTCGCGGTTTCTGAATTTCTATGAAATGTGATGTGTGATCCATTTCGAAATTAATTACTTTCCTAGTAGGTACTAATAACTAAATGTCACTGTATAACTCAAAAATATTTATCAAAGAAACATTGGAATGGTTCAAAACCGCGAGAATTCCTCTTTTATCTACGAGAAGTAGATCTATCTTCGGAGATGGTACGTTAATCAATCAAAACAAATCGGAGGGAATCCAACAAAGCCGTTGACGTCGCTGAATGACAAACAACTTCAGTAGAAGTACGACATGTCTCGAGAGTACTGATACAACACTGATTATAGTTTTTATATTAGTTAATAGTATTTTTACTTTATTTTATTTTTTGTGGTAGATTTAGGAACTTTTTAGTTACTTATATTTATAAGCTTTTTGAATCAAGTTTAAACATAATTTATACAATTTGATTGTTTTATCCTACTTAATGATATAAATACGAAAGTTTGTGAGTATGGATTATGGATGTCTGGATGTATGGATGTCTGTTACTCTTTCACGCAAAAACGTCTGAACTGAACGGATCTGGATGAAATTTGAAACAGAGATAGATTATAGGTTGGAATTACACAGGATACTTTTTATCCCGATATTCCCACGAGAACGGGAACCACGCGGGTAAAACCGTGGGCGGCCGCTAGTTATGACAATAAAGAGGGAAGCATGGGTAGTAAACTTGGCAGCGCAACTTTTACATCGCGAGAACGGTAGTGTGAATACCCATCTGCGATAAACTTATAAGTAATACGATTATGTTTGATAAAAAAATATATTTTTCAGTACTTATTTTTATTTATTTTTGTAATTAATTCGAAAAGCGTTTTATAGAATACATCTACCTACCAAGTTTCAACTGTGTAGTTTTCGTTTCGTTCCTCACATTCCGGGCATGACTAACGGGGGCGGGGCTATCGAAGTTTCGTTGGAAATTAGAGTTGGCCTACAGTCAGCTATGGATCAAGCGTCTACTAAGCGGAAGCGTCAGTCACGCGGCGAGCGCGCGATAATTACTTAATTTATATTGCACTCCTAAGGGCCAGGCTCCACCAAAGCGGAGAGGTGAGGAAATGTGTTCAAACAACCGATAGAAATGCGTTATTTAAGCTGAGCGGAACGGAGATGTGTTAATAACGATATTGTTTTTTTTATTTATTTTTAAATCCACTTCGGGGTACCACTAAGCTTTAATCACACAGGCTGAAGATGGGATAAATTCCAAATAAATAAAAATAAAAAAATGTTACATGACAAACAGGTTTGCCAAAAATATCCTTGCTTGGTATTTAGATCCTGTTCGACAAATTGTTAGGTCATCTCAGATTTCGCTACAAACACATTTTTGTAGTCTATTAATATACTGACAGTATATTTTTTTAAGGTTTATATCTATTAATATTATTACTGGAATTTCTATAAAGAAATCTGTGGAATACATAATATTTATTTTGTCCCGTATATATGATGAATAACAAAACAAGAAGTTGAATTCGACTTGTTATTTTCTCATCACATAAACCCCTCAAATATCTTAGACGTTACCCTTACTATAAATTAGAGGAGAAGCGATAATCTAAGTAAATAAAGCATTAAGAGCGGCTTGGGGCTGTAAACATGGCGCAAGTAATTAATAACTTACATAATCAAAATTTCCCTAATCTATTACAGCTCGTATAAAATTACAAGTTACACAAGAAGCTGATGACATCGTTGTGTTCCAAGTTAATATTTGCTGTCAGTCAAATGGAATCGTGCAAGTATCGATTTCGGTAGAGACCAATTTACGTCTCGGTGAGCCTGGAAACTCTTTATGGATATTGTCGAAGTTGCCTCCATTCGGTTGGAGCGTCGGCCTTCAGTCGTATCTATAGTGTTGTGGTTACATTAGCAAGGAGGCAGGAGTTCAGGCAGAAAATCGACGATTATATAAGCTAGTGCGAGATTTTACATCAATATTCTCTTTTTGTAGACATTGAACCAACATAAACAATCATTTTAATTAAAATCTGAATACAGTCCACTGTGTTTTAAAAGATTTACTTAATGGTAGAAGTTTTTTTCACAAATAGGTAAACTAGAAAAAAGTACCTCTACAGGACGAGCAGTTGAAAACTACACTGGGAAAAATACACGGCTTTCGAACACGGCTACGTTTTGTGGTGCCGTGTAAACGGCTCTGCTAGCCGAGTTTGCCAGCCGTGTGAAGAGCCGTGTACACGGCTAGAGATTTTACACGGCTGCCTGTACCGTGTAAACGGTTAACATAGCCGGTACAGACGGCTACTGGCACCGTGTTCATTAATTTTTTTGCCGTGTTGAAACCGTAGCCGTGCAAAACTACACGGCTACCTTTTGACTCGGTTGTCGGAGCCGTGGGCACACAACAAACACGGCATCGGTAACGTTGTTGACACGGTACAGCAGACCGTGTGCATAATATAACTCGGCTACGTTAGTGGTGTCATAAATTAAACTCGCAAACATGGTTGTCGGCGCCGTTAAGACACGGTACAGCGGGTCGTGTGCTTATCAAATCTTGGCTGCGTTAGCCGTGTCATAAATTAAACTTTCAAACATGGCTGTCAGAGCCGTTGTATAAACGGTATAGCGGACCGTGTGCTTAATAAAACTTGGCTACGTTGACCGTGTCATAAATTAATCTCGCCCACATGGCTGTCGGGGCCGTTTAGGCACGGTACAGCGGACCGTGTCCTTAACAAAACTTGGCTACGTTAGCCGTGTCATACATTAAACTCTCGAACATGGCTGTCAGAGCCGTTTTATAAACGGCAGAGTGTACCGTGTGCTAACCTAAACTTGGCTACGTTAGCCGTGTCATACATTAAACTCTCGAACATGGCTGTCAGAGCCGTTTTATAAACGGCAGAGTGTACCGTGTGCTAACCAAAACTTGGCTACGTTAGCCGTGTCATAAATTAATCTCGCAAACATGGCTATTACAGCCGTTTCATAAACGACATAGCGGACCGTGTGCTTAACAAAACTTGGCTACGTTAGCCGTGTCATATATTAAACTCTCGAACATGGCTGTCTAAGCCGTTTTATAAACGGCAGAGTAGACCGTGTCCTTAACAAAACTTGGCTACGTTAGCCGTGTCATACATTAAACTCTCGAACATGGCTGTCTAAGCCGTTTTATAAACGGCAGAGTGTACCGTGTGCTTAACAAAACTTGGCTACGTCAGCCGTGTCATAAATTTATCTCGCAAACATGACTATCACAGCCGTTTCATACACGGCATAGCGGACCGTGTGCCTAACAAAACTTGGCTACGTCAGCCGTGTCATATATTTATCTCGCAAACATGACTATCACAGCCGTTTCATACACGGCATAGCGGACCGTGTGCCTAACAAAACTTGGCTACGTCAGCCGTGTCATAAATTACAATTCTCAAACATGGCTGTCACAGCCGTTTTATAAACGGCATAGCGGACCGTATGCTTAACAAAATTTGGCTAATCTAGCCGTGTTATAAATTAAACTCTCAAACATGGCTGTCGAGGCCGTTAAACTTGGCTACGCTAGGCATGTTATAAATCAATCTAAGTAAACATGGCTGACTACCTATTATGTATAATTTGACCAAAGAGACAACAATCATGTTAATACTTGGATATTTATTGCTCTAACAGCAATTTTTTTCTCTCTTATTTATTCCGACCGAACCCGTTCGGACCAGATAAATAAAAGAAGAGGGCGTTTCTGTAAAGCTAGTTTTATATATATATATGTATACCAAAGACTTTTATAATACTTTTTACTACTATTATATTAAAAGTATTGGATCTCGGTCCTTTTTTTTCCGTTGGTAGAGGAAATTGCGGAGAAAGATAAAGAAATGGGTCATTTATTGGGTGGAAAAGAAGAGAAATGAAATTCGCCATTTTGAATCATCGGGGTATCGAAGGTGGCGCCATCTGACAGTACTTAGCGAGACTGTCTACGTCTCACGCTTTCGAACCGTGATGCTCTCATCACGGTTGTATCAAAATCAAAGTCAAATTTGTTTAATATTCAATTCAGATAATTATTTACAATTCATAGAATTGGTTCGCAAACTCTACGGCGGGAGACCTTGGAGAAGAACCGGCAAGAAACTCCAAGGGTTGTTTTTTTCTCCCTGTTTTATTTTATAAAAAGTCATCAGATTGAAAAATGACCTTAACAACCGTATAATAAAGGTCAGTTTTCATTACAAATTACATAATGGGTTATGGTAATTACAGTTAAGTGTCATCAGTATAGTAGTAATGTACATCGGAATACTATTCGTATTAATATTGGGATATCAACTGTAGGTGGCGTCACCTGTGGCAAAAGTCTTTTCTGATAATACAAAAAGGCGGCCTTCCATGGAAAGGCTGTGAAGTAGGTATAGGCATATGTCTCATACAGTATATAATTAGTGATATTTGTTTAAATACTTATCGGTACAGGTAGATAGTTTAAGAATATTCCATTTGATGTCGCAATTTATTGTTGCTATCAATGGCATAGTATATTGTAGCGCCGTCAATCTGATTTGATTCAAAGCTACCAGCACAGATGGCGCTGCATCAAATTATAATAGTAGCTTGTGTTGTGGTAAATGTGCTATTTAATTTGTTCTTGTTTTATTTGACTCAAACTAACTTAGCATGGCCATATACATAAAAATAGTTATTACATACTACATGGTTCAACTAAATTGATTCATTTCAGAAGTGAAAGACATTGCTCTTCAAGCCCCCAGTACAGGTTGGCCGACCATGGTCGGCGACCATGACCAATACATCGTACATTGACGCTTTTGAACGAACAAGTTTAAAAAGGTTCTTTCAAAAGTGTCAATGTACGATGTATTGGTCATGGTCGCCGACTATGATCGGCCAACGTGTACTGGGGGCTTTACACGTATATTAAAAAATCAGCTAAGTGCGAGTTGGACTTGCCCACGGGTTCCGTACCCACTTAACGTACCGATTGCCTATAACTAGCCAAAATTCCACTATCATTTTTCGTCAGCAAAGTAGAACTTTGTTTTTCATTGTGTTTGTATGAATGACAAAGTTACATTTGGGGTTTTTGAAAATGTGTTATACCTCAAAAAGTAATACCTCAATAATTTTTCAAATCGGTCATGCCGTCTTTGAGATATCGAGTAACATACTTACATAAAAAAAAGTCTCCGACGAACTGAGAACCTCCTCCTTTTTTAAGTCGGTTAATAAAAATAAATCTTTCTCCATGAAAATAAAGTCCAATTCCGGTTGCTAGTCTACTGTTAATAACCTAGAGTTCGCGCATACAAGCAAAACTGTATCCAATAGCTACGCGCGAGTTTCTATTTTTTTTTATCCACAACGGGGTAGCACTTAGCCTTCATCACACCTAATGATAAGTGGTGATAAGGCTGAAGGCGAAGCGCACTACTCCCGGAATCCTCAGTCACTGAGGAACTGGCTATCTTATCTCTAACTGCCGGAACACAATAATGCTGAAAACATCATTGTTATGGCGTCAGACTTAGAATAAGATGGTGGTACCTAGCCAGGCGGACTACGAACAAGTCCTACCACCAACCAAACCGAATACAATATGTAAAAACGGGACCCTATTACTGTCCGTCTGTCTGTCTGTCACTAAGCTGTATCTTGCTGTAGGTATCTCATGAACCGTAATAGCTTGACAATTGAAATTTTCACAGATGATGTAAGTATTTCTTTTGCCGCTATAACAATAAATACTAAAAACAGAATAAAATAAATATTTAAGGGGGGCATACAACAAAGGTGATGTATTTTGCCTTTTTTTGCTCGATACTAATAACGGCAACAGGTAGGGTGGATGCTCCAAAAGTCGGCACTTTAAGGGTTGGGTCACCTTTGATAAATTCGTAGACGCGTCTTATGGAGCAGTTTCAGAACGATAAACAATATTTTAAAAAGCTTATGTTTTTCTTTTTTATGTTCACAATTAAAAAGTGCTTTTGTTTATAGAAGTATTTATTTTATAATAATAAAAAAGTGCTATTTTTCCTAAGCTCGGTATTTGTGTTCGCAATGTCGGCCCTCCCTTTTTTAAATGATGCCTCAAGGAAAACATGTATTATGGCCTGACTTTGTCTGCGAATTTTATTATTTTATTAAGATAAATATTATTAAAGCTAAAGTTAGGATCTTTCATGGGCATGAAGAACATTGAGATCATTGTTTTATTATTTAATGACTACTATCACAAAATAAGCACGCGGCGGGCGGTCGCCGGAGCAGAGAGTTCGCTTAGAACAAAGTGCCATTTCCGTCACGCACACATAGACGTCAAATTTACAGGCATTCTTGGGCAGTCTGAGGCAGAGCTTAGTCGCGAGTATCACAAAGAGGTTAGTGATCGCAAGTGCTAGCAAAGAGCATTTAATTACCACGTTTCAGATCGACAAACTTTTCTTTTCTGGTGACAGACTTGACATTAAAAACCAAACACGTTAGCACAGAATAAATAATAGTTACTAGTCTGTTACCTGCACTCTGCGAGACCATTTAAACAAATAGCAACTCTAACTACAACACGATAAAGTAGAATTCAGCTTGTACGGCTCTAATTACGAACGGCTAGACGTTGCATCTCTTTCTATTGCATATATTCTATCGCACTCGGGCGGGCGGCCCGCTTTAAATTGTATTGAATTGGTATCCCGAGAGATACCCGAAGTGGTAGGCACTTATCTCGGGTTCTTGAGCGAGTGACGGACGCCTGACGTTAGTTCCAGTTTTGGCCACCGGAACAGAAAATGTTGTTGCACTGTAGCCCGCGTTGATGTTACTTCATCTTTCTCTATGGATGTGATACTGTCACGTACCTATTATCAAAATGAATAACCGATATTATTACAGTTGCAGTGTATTTGGTTGTTTAAATACTACTAACAACTGTGCCTACACGTTCTTCAAATTTCCAAACGATATTGAAAGGAAAATATGTACAACTGTTTTCTCTTGTTGGTAGGTATAACCACCTCTGTGGTCTAGTGGTTCACACCACCGATTTCAGACCAAGAGGTCCCGGGTTCGATTCCCAGCGGGGGTACATATTGTATTCGGTTTGGTTGGTGGTAGGACTTGTTCTTAGTCCGCCTGGCTAGCTACCACCATCTTATCTAAGTCTGACGCCATAACAATGATGTTTTCAACATTATTGTGTTCCGGCAGTTAGAGATAAGATAGCCAGTTCCTCAGTGATTGAGGATTCCGGGAGTAGTGCGCTGCCACCTTCAGCCTTATCACCACTTAACATCAGGTGTGATGAAGGCTAAGTGCTACCCCGTTGTAGATAAAAAAAAAATACCGAACCGAGATACTATTTGGAAGTAATCGCTTTGATAACGACGATCAACCATTACACATTCATCATCCTCGTAAGGCCCAAGCCATTTTGACCAAATAAGGGCTTGCAGCCCAGATGCTTTTTTATAGGTTCACAAGGTTCAGTCAGACCCAGAAGTTTCGATGTTCAAAAAAGTGTCTTAGGATCTCCCTAAGAACGTTGGATTTTTTTTGCATATAAATGAATACCAGTAGAAGGTTTTACGTGACTAAAAAAGCCCAAATTCAGTATCCTTTATTTAAGCATATGGGCTTTAATGTATACCCAAACCAATTTTTGTAAAATTCGTATTTTTAGGCTAACCCTAGTAGCAAAAAATTGCCTTATAAAGGTTATGAAAGCCAAAAATATTACCCTTATAAAAGCCATATTATTGATTATAAGACTGCATTTGGGCACAAATTATAACTCTTGTAGAAGTTTTATAATTACCATATAACTAACTAATCCTTCTCATAATCACCTTATACAAGCAATGGTTTTGCTAATTTGTCTTGTTAAAGCAATAAATTTGCTTTTATACGGTCAATCATCCTTATATTCGTTAATTAAATGCTGCTATACGCGATTTTTCGTTTATAGCAGCATGTGTTATGCAAGTGTAAAGGTTCTGACGACTTGATTCAAATCAAGAAGAAAGTTATGACGAAACGTGGACGAATCGTGAAGTGACCTAATGAAGGATAGCATAAACTACCTAAGTAAAAATATTGATATACCACTTTAAAAGGCTTATCATGGCTAATACGTTAAATTATAGGTACCTACGTTCTTGTTCTTGCTTTCTGGCCAGATGCGTAGTTATGCATGTAGGTAGACCGCTTCTTGACAAAAGATGATTTCCGCCAATTGTTTGAAGTAGTGAGATGGCCATGGAAATTTACTCATCTATACTCTATACTCTATCATTATGAACAAAACACGTTCGTTCCAGTTTTCTAAGCATCATGTCGCTTAAATCAAATAGCCTGCAGCAAAAACAAACAAAGTATGTCGTTTGAATTATTTGGCTTCGTTCTATTTTAGTTAAGAGCAGTGACTTAAAGTAATTAGACCTTTCGAAAATTTAAGAAAGCAGGTTATTTGAATTAATTATAACGTTTAATTTCTACAAAAAGCGGTCGCTTCATTCAAAAGTTATAAGAAGCTTTTGTACTTGAATCAGTTTTCCTTTCCAACAAAACAAAGTACAAAATAACCGTTCAGTAACTGAAATTAAAAAGCGTGGTGCGCGTTGTCAATATTAAGTACTTACTTGAAATGCATGCTTTGCAAAGGGCGCACCACGCTTTTTAATTTCAGTTACTGAACGGTTATTTTGTACTTTTTAATCTGTTCCTATAAAAGTGTGTTGTTTTAGTTTTTTAAACTACATATTTATTTTTTTACTTTTTAGTTTAGTAAATGGCAAGCCATGGATAGATTTCACAGTCGATTCATGTGTCTGCCCACCACGTAAACATTATAACTCAAAGGCGTGATTGTATGTATTTAGTTTTACAAATTCAAGTGGAGTCTATAAGTTACCGGATGCGCGAGCCGAACCCTTCCTCCCTCCCTGCTCCATCATCAGACACTCGCCACCAAGTATAGCGAATAGGTCTCATCAGAACAAAACAAATGAGCCCAAACTGGAGGAGTTTTCTTGTGATCATTAAGGAATTTCACTGGCTTTCTCCTAGCTCCATCATCAGACCCTCACCACCAAGTGTAACGAATAGGTCTTATCAAAACGAAATAAATGAGCCCAAACTCGAGGGGTTTCCTATTTGTCATTAAGGAGTGTCACTGGCTTCCTTCCTGCTCCATCATCAGACCCTCACCACCCATTGTAGCGAAGAGGTCTCATCAGAACGAAACAAATGAGCCAGACCTCGAGGTGTTTCCTGTTGGTTATTAAGGAGTGCCACTGGCTTCCTCCCTGCTTATCCATCATCAGTCCATCACCACCAAGTGTAGCGAATAAGTCTAATCAGAACGAAACAACGGAGCCCATACTCGAGGGGTTTCCTAGTGGTCATTAAGAAGTGCCAGTGGCTTCCTCCCTGCTCCATCATCAGATCCTCACCATCAAGTGTAGCGAATAGGTCTCATCAAAACAAAAAAAAGTGGGTTAAAGTCGAGGGGTTTCCTAGCAGCCATTGATGACTTCTATTGCCCACCTCTTGACTCCATCATCAGATCAGCTTGATGGTAGCAAATTATTGTATTGTCAACGGATTCATATAGACTTGCAAAGTTTCAAATCAATGCGACAGTGAGAAGTAGGTTAAAATTGAATTCCAAGATTTTCTTACATTGTGACTTAGTTACAAGTGAAGCTAATAAAAGTGTGGTAAAAATGTAAATCGAAATACGTTATACCTACTAACCTATACTTTGAAGGAATTCCAATTGAAGATGGCGATGGCGGTTAGATGTGTTTTCACTGGCAAACAATATGTGATCTGAACGACTTATTAAATTAATAAATATGTTGTTTAAAAAACTAAAACAACACACTTTTATAGGAACAGACTAAAAAGTACAAAATAACCGTCTATTCAGTAACTGAAATTAAAAAGCGTGGTGCGCGTTGTCAATATTAAGTACTTAGGTACTTGTAATGCATGCTTTGCAAAGGGCGCACCACGCTTTTTAATTTCAGTTACTGAATAGACGGTTATTTTGTACTTTTTAGTCTGTTCCTATACAAGTGTGTTGTTTTAGTTTTTTAAACTACATATTTATTTTTTACTTTTTAGTTTAATAAATGGCAAGCCATGAATGGATGGTAATGCATTTCACAGTCCATTCATGTGTCTGCCCACCATGTAAACATTATAACTCAAAGGCGTGATTGTATGTATTTAGTTTTACAAATTCAAGTGGAGTCTATAAGTTACCGGATGCGCGAGCCGAACCCTTACTTCCTCCCTGCTCCATCATCAGACACTCGCCACCAAGTATAGCGAATAGGTCTCATCAGAACAAAACAAATGAGCCCAAACTCGAGGGCTTTCCTAGTGGTCATGAAGAAGTGCCACTGGCTTCCTCCCTGCTCCATCATCAGATCCTCACCATCAAGTGTAGCGAATAGGTCTCATCAAAACAAAACAAATGAGCCTAAAGTCGAGGGGTTTCCTAGCAGCTATTGATGAGTTCTATTGCCCACCTCTTGACTCCATCATCAGATCAGCTCGATGGTAGCAAACTATTGTATTGTCATCGGATTCATATAGACTTGCAAAGTTTCAAATCAATGCGACAATGAGAAGTAGGTTAAAATTGAGTTCCAAGATTTTCTTACATTGTGACTTAGTTACAAGTGAAGCTAATAAAAGTGTGGTAAAAATGATTTAATTACTCAGAAAGAAACATTTTTGTGAAGAAATCGCAGATTCTTTCTCGAAGAAGAGAAGAAGACTGGAGGAAAGTTCACGAACAGTTTTGAGAGAAACTATGCCTAAACAGTACCTACTACTAAGGTACTGTAATCGACAGAAATAGAATACAGTGCTGACTTTTGGGTGGGGGCCGGACTTAGGAGCATCCACCCTAGATGCTTGAAATATTCACAGAATATTTAGTTGTTTATTCACTTTGCTACGGAACTCTTCGTGCGCGAGTCCGACTCGCACTTGGCCAATTTTTTCTTTATCTCATCGTCCGTTGCTTTAAAGGGCAGTAAGGCTATAATACGACGCCAAGCGTCATTTTGAGCCTCACGATTATTGTATAATTTGTTTCTGGAGTCCCACGATCATGACTCTGTTTGTAGCATTTCTAAAAACGTAGGTAGGTAGGTAATAAATTTTTCTTTTATCCACTCCATCATAATCTCAAAATGCGTATTTGTATCTCATAGTTTATCCTGGCTGCTAGGGTTCCACATCAGGTGGTACCGTGTACCAGACCTTCAAATTTTGTACGTCAATAGAAAATGCTCATCACGTTTAGTACATTATAAGTATTATAACTCAATGATCACGTTTAACAGACGGTATTTTTATATCTCTCATAGTTTGGCTGGACTGCTATAGTTCCACAGTAGGTATTTCGATCTTCAAAATTAATTATAACCTATGTGTTGGCCAGGGCCCAGGACCAATAGCTATATCACAAATAAGTTTCATCAAAATCCGTTTAGTAGGTACCTAGTTTTTGCGTGAAACGCGGACAACACACAGACAGACAGACAAAAAATTTAGGAGGTATATTTTTCTATTTCTTTTTAATGTATAGAATTGGCTCGTTTACAATTTTATTATAAGTAGAGATAAAAACACTAGAAGTATATCCTAGTTTATTTGAATTAATAAATATGTAGTTTAAAAAACTAAAAAATCACACTTTTATAGGAACAGACTAAAAAGTACAAAATACCCGTCTATTCAGTAGGTAACTGAAATTAAAAAGCGTGGTGCGCGTTGTCAATATTAAGTACCTACTTGAATGCATGCTTTGCAAAGGGCGCACCACGCTTTTTAATTTCAGTTACTGAATAGACGGTTATTTTGTACTTTTTAGTCTGTTCCTATACAAGTGTGTTGTTTTAGTTTTTTAAACTACATATTTATTTTTTACTTTTTAGTTTAATAAATGGCAAGCTATGGGTGGTTGATAATCGATTTCACAGTCCATTCATGTGTCTGCTGATCTGCTCACCCCGTAAATATTATAATTCAAAGGCGTGATTGTATGTATTTAGTTTTACAAATTCAAGTGGAGATCCACTATTAGTTACCAGATGCGCGAGCCGAACCCTTACTTTCTCCTTACTCCATCATCAGACCCTCACCACCAAGTGTAGCGAATAGGTCTCATCAGAACGAAACAAATGAGCCCAAACTCGCGGGGTTTCGTAGTGGTTATTAAGGAGTGCCACTGACTTCATCCCTGCTCCATCATCAGACCCTAATCACCAAGTGCGACTAAAAAGTCTCATCAGAACGAAACAACGAAGGCCAAACTCGAGTGGTTTCCTAGTGGTCATTAAGAAGTGCCACTGGCTTTCTCCCTGCTCCATCATCAGACCCTCACCATCAAGTGTAACGAACAGGTCTTCTCAGAACAAAAGAAATGAGCCTAAACTCGAGGGGTTTCCTAGCAGCCATTGAAGAGTTCTATTGCCCACCTCTTGACTCCATCATCAGATCAGCTCCATGGTAGCAAATTATTGTATTGTCATCGGATTCATATAGACTTGCAAAGTTTCAAATCAATACGACAATTAGAAGTAGGTTAAAATTGATTTCCAAGATTTTCTTACATTGTGACTTAGTTACAAGTGAAGCTAATAAAAGTGTGGTAATAAAAACAAGGTTTGTAAATACAAAAAATCCCACTTTAAGGTGTATCGATGAGCTCAGTGGCGCCGCCAATGGAAATAAATCAATTGCATTTTATTAAAGGCTTGGATTAAAAGTTTCGGTTATTTCGCGCAGGTGAAATAGTGGAATGCATTTTATAAATATACTTTTGAGAACTCAAACTTACGCAATAAGTCGTGAATCTCAATAGTGCCAAAAGTGGCCACATTTGGCAATATCGAGATCCATAACTTGGTGCTCATATTTGAGGCCATGAAACAACAATTAAAAATTGCATTTTGCTCTTCTATTTGCGCGAAATAACCGAAACTTTTAATCCAAGCCTTTAATAAAATGCAATTGATTTATTTCCATTGGCGGCGCCACTGAGCTCATCGATACACCTTAAGTAGGTACATCTGAGGTCCGCGGGTCCGCTGGCCAGCAATTCGAGCTTTGACGCGAGTTTGCTTTGATGGCGGCGCGCGCGCTCGCGATGTTGCCACTTTTAAAACTGTGATAACTTCTTAAGTATTTATTTAATTAAATAAGGTAAAGGACAATTTTTATCTACATTAAATGGCCACGGTAACTATTATACTTATTTAGATAAGGATTAATACTGATTACGCGATATTAGCTATGCAAATAAAGTAATATTTTAAATTAATTCATTAAAGATAAAAATTATTACTGTGAGTCAATCGTACGCTATTGCGGACTTCTTTATAGGCCTTTTTTATGCTATCAATACAATTCCTTAATACAAAAATTTTATGTATCTGACACGATTTTGCCAGCGTTCACAATGTAAACGCTAGAAAAATGTTTGATGGCTTCATCATAAAACATGGAATTTTCTCTATTTTACAAATAAGTCCTAAATTAGAATGTTTTGTATGTATAAACCTTCGGAAATAAATTTTCTAAATAACAGTGAAAACTGCATCAAAATCCTTTGCGTGGTATAAAAGAAGAAAGCTTAGAAACAGACAGACAGAGGCGGAGAGCGACTTTGTTTAATAGGTACTATGTAGTGATATATCTGAGTCCCATTTAAGGGCAAACTCTGTTCAACTGTACCAGGGTTGGTACAGTTTTACAGTAATTTTATTGTCGTAGGTAAAAGATTGATAATTTAATGTAACTGTTTCAGAAGTTAGCTCTCTGTACCATTACCTAGGCCAGCCTAGGCGGAATGTGACTATTGCGTCATGCTAAGTAGTTTATGTATAAGTACATTAAAATTTAATAAAGAAAGAATTGTAAAGCAGAATTGTGAAAAGTGTCATTTTTGTTTTTTACTTGCAAATCCCCTTGCCTTTGTGTAAAAAACAATTGTTAAAGCACACGAATCGAGAGAGAAAAATCTATGTAGGTAAATGTTAAACAAGAAAATCCACTTTTTTGTTGAAAATCCACGTTTTTTAAGCACAGCTACCGCAATTTCATTTTGCTCATCTGGCAACACTCGTCGAGCGTCCACGACGCGACGCCGTCCATTTTGTTTTATTAGTTTAGTGTTCAAACGTGAACACGCTTGAAAGTGATTAAGTAAATGGAAAGAGATCTAACTGAAAAATGGTTTCCGAAATGTGAAAAGAATGGAACCTGTCTGAAGACGCAGTAAAAGTTATTATTGGTAAGTGAACAGTCCTTGTTTTTATAGTTTTTACGTACCTACCTATTTTGATCTCACTCATGATTAACATGGCGTCATGGTGTTTGTCATATTCATACAAATCCAGGTGCATATTTGGAATCATGAATTATAAATAGGTAGGTAGGTACCTAGATTCTTGAAATTTTACTACTTTACGTACATATGTACTCGTTTGGAGTCGCAAACGCATGACAGCCGTAGCGGGGCGGGGCGCGCACAGTTCGCAGCGCAATAAACCGCTCAAATCGCTCGTAGGTACTTATCTATTTTATATGAACTATCGCACACTTAAGCCGGGGTGCAGCGGGCCGCATAATCCGCCGTAGATTTTGGTTTGGTTGCGTGCGATGCGGCAAACTTAAGTATTGTACGCATTTTGCTGCGCTGCGGCCTTCTGTGCCCCGGCATAAAAGCAGAGAAAAGTTTTACTTAGGTACGAATAGTTATTGCTACCGTTTTCAGATAAAGGGTACACTTCAATAGAGCTTTTAAAGTCGCTGGTACCATCTGTTGATAACTTCACATTATTAAACTTTTCGCATATGCCAGATCGGACTATGTACGCACTGAATGGATGAATGAATCTAGACAGGTCAGTTCTTTATAAGCTACTTTTTGTTTTTAATAAATAAAATAAATAAGTGGATTTCGTCTGTCGAAAACTATAAATTACATTGTGATTTTCAGAATATTCAACCACTCATCTCTCATTGTACAAGTAAGACTGTATAATATGTAGTAAGATCTTTCAAATAACAGCATGTTATTCATTGTCAAATACATACTTACTAAAATAAATGTGATAAATTACTAATATCATGACCTGCATATACCTACTATACTATTTATCAAGTCTGACTGCATGGGTGGGTCAATCAACTTGTAGACCCTGCATTAGTTTTGACATAATAAAATAATGTATGTATACATTATAAAGTTAATATACCTATAGGTATATTAACTTTATGGTATACACATGGCAGTTTTATAACTTGCTTTACTGGCTTGCCTTACAGTGTCGGTGTAAAAGTTTTTGACCCCTGGCTCAATATATTGGGATGTTTGATAGAAAAAAATCACTCTTTTACTTACAAAAAATCAGAAATTGTAATTAATTACTAAAATTATAATCTGCACATACTTACCAAAATATTTCTCTTGGTCTAGCTGCATGGGTGGGCAAATGGGCAATACTTAATAAATTTCTTTATTTCAGAACAAAATGATCCATAGCATGTTAGTGTATAAGTAAAGCTTACATAATTGTATTTTTCAATCGCAGGCTGAAAAAATATCAAATTCTTTGACAACTCCGATTCCTCCATCCGGGTACAACGGATGTGATCTAATTGGGCCATGCAGCAACTCTGTCAGTGAAGTTGATTTGTTCACAAGGTATGAGCTATGAATTGTGTAACTATTTTGACACTCGTTTAACCACATTTAACCACAGAACATTTTAGAACAGTAGTTACTTAGACGTACATATTTTTTAAAGGCAAATTGTAATTTTAATTGTTACCTAAGTAGGTATATTTTCTACTTCAATTGTTATTGTTAATAGCAGTACAGAGTATTTTAGAATAAAAAACATTTAAAAATAATATAACAGATTTTTTTCCAGATATTTGCATATTTGCATGCATATTTTGGACCTTTATGTTGCATATAATCCGGTCCTTAGTTATGACAGTTTTTGTATGATAGTGAGTTTTTATTGTTCCTTTGCTTAGCCTCGCACTTTGACCAATCATTTGACACTTTACACTATAACCTACTTGGCAAAAATAAAAATTAAATACAAACTATACAAAATTATAATTTATTATCATTTTAATTGGCAGTCCTCCCAACAAACGGCCAGCTGAATCTCATCCTCAAGCTCATGAGTAAGTACTCCCAGTATCCGCACCGGGCAACTGCAATCCACTTATAAATTTGCTAGAGAAATCCTGTGCAACGAGGCAGCTGCTTAAGACTGGACTGCAAAGAGAATTCCGACGAAGCGAGCAAAGTGAGCTCTGTGACATCATTCTTGACCACCTCCTGAAGGACAGGAGCGATCAGAAACCAAAACTTGCATATAGTGTTTTCATTCAATGGGCAAAGCACGTCCATGATTTGTTCACAAAGGAACCAGAGGCTATTTGGTTTAGCGTCACCCCTCCCTTCAAACAAGAGTTGACCCAACTTTCGCCAGGAGCAAAAGCACCTCCATCTGCCTCTGCGCGCCCTCATGGAAAGTTATATGACAGGTACTTATAACAAAAAAAATTATTTATTCTTGCATGTGATTTTTATATATTATATGTATTTCAATAAAATGTGTTCCTGCACGGTTTCAAAATAAGCTAGTCGGTAGAAATCGAGTTCTATGGACACCCACGGTACTGACTGCACTGACTTGCATCTCAAAACTTTTTTGCAGTATTTAATTTAGATTCTAATTTACCCTAAGGTTGACTGGTATTAAATCCAATTACTTTAAGTACTTACTCTTATTTCATGTGCGGATGAAGATCCGGCAAAAGGCAGGCTATTTTGCGGGAGAGTAGAGGTTTAGTAAACAAGACCATTAAGATCTCATCCATCGCAACAGCAAGCACATCGGAAGATTCAGAGGAAATCGGTACAGAGCCACGTGGCCGTAAAAGGAAAAAACCACAGCTGCCATTACGGAACAAAGAACTTGATCAGGACCATAATTTAGGAGGTAGGTACACATATATCTGCTGTTTATTTTCTTCTTTTTAGAGCATTTAAGTAAAAGCTTGTTAGGGTTTCCGTACCAAAATGGTAAAAATAAACCCTTATGGTGAGACTCTGTCTGTCACAACTGGACATCTCGAGAACTACTAATGCTATCAACTTGACGTTTAGAATAGTTTTAGATGACGTTTATCCAACTATTTTGCAAATAAGAGAGAAATAAAAATATTTATATCTTTTTTTGCAACAGAGACTGAAAGGGGTTCTAAAAATTCGAAGTGGGACTACTAGTGCATATGGGGTATCATAATGAAAGAGCGCTGCTTGCACATTCTCAAATTTTTTTTTTTTTTTTCTTAAGACGCATCATTTTCGACTTTCGTGTAGAATATTGCAGTTGACCTAAAACTGCAATATTCTACACCGCAAATGCTATGACGAATCTAGCCTCGCCGATGAAAACATTTTAACGTTATATTTATTTAAAATTTATGATGGTACGAAACCCCCGGTGCGCGAGTCCGACTAGCTTTTGACCGCTTTTTTTTATTTAATTATGATTTTATTTGTTTTGTTTTGATATAGAATTCTTGGCTTCACTTTTATATTATATCTCAACTTTTTCCACAGAGGAGCTGAAAATTAATGGCGACATTATCACAATAACCAAGTACCAGGGATTAGAATCTTCATCTATACTAGAAACAGCTTGGAAAGCCACATGTCACTGCGCAAGCGGTACTTAATGACTGTAACAGCGGCACAGTATTTGAAAAAGTTTCCTTTGCTTTGTTTGACGAGCGTTGGTCCACACCTGGTAAGTGATTTGCACATTTGTGATTCGTTAAATTATAACTATAGTAATATTATAAAGAGGAAAGATTTGATTGTTTGTTTGTTTGTTTGTTTGCATTATTCAATGCAAAAGGCTCCGAAACTA
The DNA here is from genome assembly GCA_949710035.1 of Crambus lathoniellus. Lineage (NCBI taxonomy): Eukaryota > Metazoa > Arthropoda > Insecta > Lepidoptera > Crambidae > Crambus > Crambus lathoniellus. The sequence continues at coordinate 22,172,977 of OX453299.1, forward strand.
CTGGACCGATTTAGAAAATTCTTTGACCATTAGAAAGTTACATTCTTCCCGAGTAATATAGGCTATATATTATCCCGATATATCCACGTCATTATTGGGGGAGGCCTATGCCCAGCAGTGGGCGTCGTTCGGCTGACATGATGATATCCACGGGAACGGGTACCACGCGGGTAAAACCGCAAGTATCCGCTTGTCTTATCTAATTATCTTTTCTGAAACTTTACCTGCATTAACTTTTTGTATTTTTGCTTCACAGATAAACATTGACTTTACAAATCTCAATTCAAATGTTAGCTCCTCAGCACTGTACACTGGGTTAAGAAAAAATTCAGATTTGATTGAAAATAGGGCTTCTTTAAAGCTGCGAACATTATCGAAGCCCTTACGGGCTCAGCAACAAAGAATTCACGATCTACCAAAAGGTAAGATAAGATTTATAGAAACTCGTTCATTTATGTTCTAGTATTTTAAATGAAAAAACAAAAACAAATATATTTACTATGTATACTAAAAACTGGTTTATTATACTAAATACTGTTTTGTGGACATTTGCTTGATTAATTATCACTTAATTTTTTTTTTCAGACACTGTTACAGAAGCTAACTGCAGTACTTCTTTTACTGCCATTTGCAATCGTCGGAGGAAAGACCGGTGTTCGAACTAAAGCCTCGCGGTTTGACGCAGCCATCCGCTTCATTTTCGTTGCCAAAGCTCGCAGCGAGGGCGAGGCTCATTTACAAGAACTCCGAAAGGAAGCTTCAAACAAATCAGCACTTGCAGGTGTCGGAGTGCAGCCTCTAGTTATTGCTATAGGTGAGGACTTGGCGAACATTGATAACGCATTCGTTGTTGTAGATTTCATATTATTGTTAAGTAGCCAAGGTATTTGATGTCAACTTCAACTAAGGTTTACAGTTTGTTACAAAAAAAATATATGCGTACCTATGGTAATTCCATTCACAGTCCATTCAGATGTGTACTCGCTGTTGCGATGGATGAGGTCACGGTCTTGGAACCGAGAGACACATAACCTTACTTTACATACATACTTTGCTGCCTAAATTGTGAAATAGGGTACAATTACATCAGCATACCAATTGCGTATCTTTTACGATACGCTGGTTGTGCAGCTTCAATGACAGATAGCCCATACAAAAACTGTCATTGAAGCTGCAAACAGCGCGTCATAAAAGATACGCAATTAGCATGTTGATGTAACATAATCACTGTTTAAATTGATGTATTTTTATACTAAGCAATTGTTGTATTAGTAACGATATGTTTTTTTTTGTAAATATCGTTACCTAACTAAGAAACGCTGGCAAGTTTCTTGCGCCCATTCTTCTTGTCAGTTAAAAAAGTCTTGAATGGGTGGTAGGAAAATATTGACGATTCATAAGTACATATTTATTATGTCTAAGTGAATAAAGAATATTTTTATCTTTATCTTTATCTTTAAGTGCACCATACAAAATCTAAATCATTTTATTCAAAAAGAAGGTACAGTCAAGAGTATAAATATCGATACAGCCATCGCGTCAAAATTAATGTATATGTTACTATAGGCAAAACTCATAACTGGTCAAAACCACTTTGACTTGCTCAATAAAAGTATCAATATTTAGTTGGTATTGCTTTTGAATATTTCTAACGCTCAATTTATTTTCTAATTGGAGTGGATAGAATCAGTCGCACGCATCAGCGTGTCGCGGTAAGTTGTTGTTTTTGTTATATTGACATGGCCCGTTAGTAATATTATAGTATTCTTTGGCTTGGGTGACTCGTCATCCCTGTTGCTTTTTTGTAATACTGTTATAATTGTTTGATTATTTACGTAAAAATGGCTTCGATTTCGGATAAGCAGATTCAAGACGACTTGGAAAGTATTTTTGATGCTGCCGTTCAGAAGACGGTGATGCGAGTGAAAATGATGATCATGACGTTTCGATGCACTTGGAGGAGGAGGACATTATTTCAAATTATGAAAGTAGTGACGATGAGGATGTGCCGCTGGCACAATTATGCACCAATGTCTTGAGAGATAATAATGGACATGTTTGGTCGTCTATTCCACCATCTTCGAGCGCCTGTAAACCGCACATGAGGCGTCGTTTGAGCACGCGGCACATTTGCCGCGAGAATTAGTAGTCACTTTACGTGATATTCTAAACATAAACCAGGAAACTCCTGAAGTCGAGCCCACTACAAAATTGCACAAGATGTGCATTATATCCAAGAAAACGTGACAAAAAAGTTAAAACTTTTTGCACTAAATTGTCTTCAGCCCGCTTGCACTGAACACCGTAAGGATAGTTGATTGAACTACATTTAACCCAAAAAATATATACCAAATTATAGTTGCCATAATTAATACTATTTTCATGTTATTCCATAAAGTTAATATACCTTAGCGTGTTATTCATTGTATAAGTGATTGATCTCATATTAAATAACTTGCCTTGTCATACACACTGCTGTTTTATTTATATTGAAAAATAAGGGGATGATGCGTCACCCCCTGTTGCCATTTATGTATGTAAGAAAAGTGTTGCCTGCCGAAGGAGAGCGTCTCGCGATAGTAAGCTCACGGCTGCAGGTGACAAGTATGAGCGAGTTTGCCTCGGAAGTCCTGTAGAACACGTGATAGGTACTTTCACTTTTCGTTTGTATTGATTTCGTTTGTATCCCTTCGGACTCGTGTCTCCCCTGATGTCTCCCCTAGGGGAGCCATCAGGATTTTCTTAGTCCTGGTGTCTTCCCCAAGTAGGGGAGACATCAGACCTTGCTTTTAAATAATATGCCTCCCGGACTCGTGTCTCCTCTAGGGGAGCCATCAGGATTTTCTTAGTTCTGGTGTCTTCCCCAGATAGGGGAGACATCAGACCTTGCTTTTGAATAATTTATTGAGTACTCGTGAATTCCTTGTCAAGTGTAGATATACTGGCCACTTGAAAAAAATTTGTATTGTAATCTTTTATTCACAGAACAGTAGGTATACTTACTCCTTGCTTTTATCTTTCAAGGCAAGGGTGGGAAAAGGGAAGACATCAGAGGAGACACGAGTCCGAAGGGAAACTTTCCCACCCTTTCTGTGTAAATACATAATGCAAATTTTCGTTCATTTTTGTAGTGAAATCAGGATGTGATTTGAATATTTAATGTGAATGACAAACTTAACTTTGAAAGATAAAAGCAAGGAGTAAGTATACCTACTGTTCTGTGAATAAAAGATTAAAATACTATTTTTTTTCAAGTGGCCAGTATATCTACACTTGACAAGGAATTCACGAGTACTCAATAAATTATTCAAAAGCAAGGTCTGATGTCTCCCCTATTTGGGGAAGACACCAGGACTAAGAAAATCCTGATGGCTCCCCTAGGGGAGACATCAGGGGAAACACGAGTCCGAAGGGGTTTGTAATTGATGGGTAATTTCACCCCCTGAAGTATATCCCATCTTTAAACAAACACCTTGTATAATAGTACGTAGTGGCAGCAAAAGGTTTGATGGTATACCTTATTTCACAATTTAGGCAGCAAAGTACGTATGTGAAGTAAGGTTATGTGTCTCTCGTTTCAGCTTTTGTATGGCGTTGTCACACGAGGGTCCTCACGAGGGCGGTAAATTATCTATAGCAGGTGACAGCTACCCTTAACGTAAATGTTTGTATGTATCTCACTTCATGAGATATTTTTAAAGACGGCTCTTGAAAAATAGGTGACCGCAACTTATCCACTGACGAAATGTTTGGATTATTTCTGCCATCCTTACGATAAGTGCAATAACTCGGTTTTTGGGCTAACTGACTTTATAGAGATAGGCGGTGGGAAAAAAACCCAACAGGAAAAACCCGTTTTTTTCATTTTGGGGTTTTTTCCCACCGCCCATCTCTATAAAGTCAGTTAGCCCAAAAACCGAGTAATTGCACTTATCGTAAAGACGGCAGATCTTTTTCCATTAGATATTTTTAAAGACGGGGGCCACTTGACAAACCGTTTTGACAAACCACTTGAGTGTTACACCACTTCACTTTAATTTTTGCAAATAATTATTGTAAAATTGTAACACGAATGGTGAATGCACTAATAACCAGGATGGTGATGTTATTTAAAAGTGTCAGTATGTACAGTCACCGGCATTAATATAATAATATGATGGAACGAGGCACTCAAAACTGTGTGACGCAACTCTATTCGTATGGCCGTAAGAGCGTATCAGATATTTTTGAGTGCTTTGTCCCATGTTATATATTGCCGGTGAGTGTACAAAAATGAGTTTTTCTTTCAGATTTACGAGAATGTTTATTTTCGAGTTATTAAAATTTTATGTAATTGTTGACTGTATACTCACAAACCTTACACACAAACTTTACATATAATCTAGTTTATAAATGCTTACACTACTTACACTTGATAAGTAGATTATTTAGTATTTGATCACATCACATGAATGAAAACTTCATTTTAGAAAACTTTTTTAAGCCATGAAGGTGGTTTTTTTATGTTGATTTTTTATGTAAGGTAGTGGTAAAGTAGATAGGTACTTTACCACTTTTTGGGCACTTAAAAGTGCCCAAAAAGTTGATACTTACCTGTAAGTGAATTTTATGAGCCTAAAAATAAGGTCGAAGTCTAGCTTCCTGTATAACCGTTTTGATGTTCCTAATCCGAAATCTTGTGATATTATAGATATAAGTTATATTATTATGGCTCGTATTAAGTCAAATATTTCTATTGTCTGTACAATTAAACTAAACTAAGTAATTGAGTTGTGTCGTACAACAGGGTGTAAAATGCTTTTCCGCATTAATGTGCGCTTTTCGGAAATATCTTAATTTACTAGTTAAGCTACTCAGTAAGTTTAAACCAAAATGATTATTTGTTTAAAATTGTATAATTGTAAAAAGCAGATAAGTAGATATTAATTTTTACATCAAAAATAATGTTAGTAGATTAGAGTGACCTAAGAGAATAATGCCCGAATATTCGTATGCTACTTATCTTTGGGAGCGTCTCTAACATCGCCCTGTCACTTTAAATGGCAAAAAGAGATGCCATGATGTGTGAGACGCTCCCAAAGATGATTTTCGTTCGAGAATTCGGGCGTAGGACTTGAAAAGAGCTTAGAAATACCTAACTGTCTTTAAATACTTTTGAATTATTAATAATTTGTTGAGCAGTGTCCATGCAACAGGGTAGGTATAAGATGATTTTCCGTGTTATGCTCCGCAGCGGCGCCACCATAATGAAAATTAATTAATTGGGTATTTGACTGAAATTTTTTTATTGACTTAAAATGTTCATTGAATTAGTAGCAACACAATAAAGTTATTTATTTTCATATATCTTGCATATTTTCAGCGATATAGAGCATCAAACTTTCTAATTAGACAAGGAGAGCGCTATAAAACGTGACGTCACATTTCTATAGCGCCATACTCTCGCCATAGTAAATTTCGTTTTAGAAAGAGATAGCTAGAGTCACAATTGAGTAGCTCATAATTCGCTTGTTATAATACAGATTGAATATCTTTTTTCACATTTGTTATTCAATAATGTTATATTTCTGAATGTCATAATTAAATATCTACATTTCAACAACAGTCAAATAGCCAATTCTATTTTAAAATGTTGTACAATCAGCTGCATAGATAGGTGACCCCCCTGCGGTCATTCGTTATGTCGTAGAGGGGGTTATCTTTCTCTGCAGCTGACTGTACGTTGAACATAAATCATGTACGTATTATGTTTATAGGTGTACCTTTACCGGTAAACGAAATAATGGACATTAATTGTGGCGCCGCTGGGTAGCATACCTACTCTGCAGCGGCGCGCAGCACTCATAGATAGAAATGATATTTGCTACTTTTTTCTTATGGAAATTGATGATCGAATTCTGTTTATTGTGTACGTATTGGAAAAAAGTAATTATTACTTAATGATTTCATATATAATATCATGATTGAAAATCAGAGCAGTATGCGGGGGTGTGGGAAGAATTTATATCTCCTTCTCGCTCACCCGCGTCACTCTGACGTACAGCTCATACCGTTCAGCTGAATTAATTAAAATATATGAAATCAAGAAGTAATAATGATTTTTTTCAATACGTACACAATAAACAGCATTCGTTCGTACATCAATTTCCATAAGAAAAAAATGGCAAATATCATTTCTATATATGAGTACTGTGTGGCGCCGCTGCAGAGTATGCTCCCCAGCCGCGCCACAATTAATGTACATTATTTCGTTAAACGGTAAAGGTAAACCTATAAACATATTACGTACATAATGTACGTTTGTACGGTGTACGGTGATTCAAATCAAATAGACCACGAGATCCTCTACCGCCCAGTTTCGTTTGATACACGCATGCTCACTAAATCTTCTCGTGTAGGGAATATAATTATAATAATTTGAAATTGTCAACAATTTGTGTAAACCATTTAATTTTGAAAAATAAAATGTCAGTTTCTTAAAACTAATGTTTTTTAATTATATATTTACAAATATCAATCTTCACCATACCCTAATGGAAATAAGTTATTTTAAGAGATTTATTGTACTTATTCTTTTAGTAATTATCTTGTATAATTCAACTGCAGCTTTCTTTCGCAGGTGTTCAAGTATATCTGACACTTCTACCTTTGTGCTATACAGCTGGTGTGAACCTGAGAAATTCCTGTCAGTATTCCAGCCGTTTCCCTACGTCCCTATGCAGCTGACAGAGCCGTGTGATGCCGTCTGAAGAGGCTTTATAAAACGGATACCACGGCCACGTCAACATGGCGATCCCAGCCGTCTCCCTACGTTCCTACGCAGCTGGCGGAGCCGTGTAACGCGGTGTACAGTAGCCGTACAAGACGGCTGCCACAACCGCGTCACACAGATAGCCGTGTTGACGTGGCTGAGGTAGCCGTTTTACACGGCCACTTCAGACCGCGTCACACGGCTCCGCCAGCTGCGTAGGGACGTAGGGAGACGGCTGAGATAGCCGTGTTGACGTGGCTGAGGTAGCCGTTTTACACGGCCACTTCAGACCGCGTCACACGGCTCCGCCAGCTGCGTAGGGACGTAGGGAGACGGCTGAGATAGCCGTGTTGACGTGGCTGAGGTAGCCGTTTTACACGGCCACTTCAGACCGCGTCACACGGCTCCGCCAGCTGCGTAGGGACGTAGGGAGACGGCTGAGATAGCCGTGTTGACGTGGCTGAGGTAGCCGTTTTACACGGCCACTTCAGACCGCGTCACACGGCTCCGCCAGCTGCGTAGGGACGTAGGGAGACGGCTGAGATAGCCGTGTTGACGTGGCTGAGGTAGCCGTTTTACACGGCCACTTCAGACCGCGTCACACGGCTCCGCCAGCTGCGTAGGGACGTAGGGAGACGGCTGAGATAGCCGTGTTGACGTGGCTGAGGTAGCCGTTTTACACGGCCACTTCAGACCGCGTCACACGGCTCCGCCAGCTGCGTAAGGACGTAGGGAGACGGCTGAGATAGCCGTGTTGACGTGGCTGAGGTAGCCGTTTTACACGGCCACTTCAGACCGCGTCACACGGCTCCGCCAGCTGCGTAGGGACGTAGGGAGACGGCTGAGATAGCCGTGTTGACGTGGCTGAGGTAGCCGTTTTACACGGCCACTTCAGACCGCGTCACACGGCTCCGCCAGCTGCGTAGGGACGTAGAGAGACGGCTGAGATAGCCGCGTTGACGTGGCTGAGGCAACCGTTTTACACGGCCACTTCAGACCGCGTCACACGGTTCCGCCAGCTGCGTAGGGACGTAGGGAGACGGCTGAGATAGCCGTATTGACGTGGCTGAGGTAACCGTTTTACTCGGCTACTTCAGACCGCGTCACACGGCTCCGCCAGCTGCGTAGAAACGTAAGGAGACGGCTGAGATAGCCGTGTTGACGTGGCCGAGGCAACCGTTTTACACGGCTATTTCATACCGCGTCACACGGCTCTGCCAGCTGCGTAGGAATGTAAAGAGATGGCTGAGATAGCCGTGTTGACCCGGCTGAGGCAACCGTTTTACACGGCCACATCAAACCGCGTCACACGGCTCAACCAATCGTGTCATTTGCCGTTTCACACGGCCACTCCAGCCATGTTGGCCATAACCGTGTCGAACTATTGACACGGCTGCGTCTGATCTAGCCGTGTCTGATCATTGGCCGTGTTCATAATTTGACACGGCTGCAACTGCAGTACCGTGTGCAAATCTAGCCGTGTATGGTTATAGCCGTGTTAAGAAGTTGACACGGCTGCAACTGCAGTACCGTGTGCAAATCTAGCCGTGTATGATTATAGCCGTGTTAAGAAGTTGACACGGCTGCAACTGCAGTACCGTGTGCAAATCTAGCCGTGTCTGATTATAGCCGTGTTGAAAAATTGAAATTACTGCAGTACCGTGTGCAAATTTAACCGTGTGTCCAACGGAGCCGTGTCAGCGGCACACGGCAAACTTTACCGTGTTGACACGGCTGCAACTGCAGTACCGGGTTTAAACGGCTCTGCAGAGCCGATAAATCGACCCTTTTTTTTCCCAGTGTATTTAAACTTTATTTAAGCACAATTGAATGTTACATTCCAATCTACGTTACCAAAACGTTTCTGAAAAATGAAAGTTGTTTTTCGGAGAAGGAAGTTTTAATGTACTCTCATTAAGTTAAGGAACTGAAACTGGCAACAGTAAATTTATAGACATAACAAAAACTTGGCGCAGGTTTACCTTCCTACGAAGTGGTGCCAAACTCGGGAGCAGCTAAGTTGTGTAACGGAAGAGATAATAATTACTTGACGAGTTACTATAAATGTGGACATATTATTATGCTTTCATAAAAATTTAACCCTAGGTCTGATGAACACCATGGCCTACTCAAATTATGAAATTGGAAATGGGCATTAAAATGTCTGGTTTTGTAACGACATTTCCATTTGAAAAACTCAAGTTTAGTTTGCTAAATTTCTTAAAAAATAATAATAATAATCCATTATAAACTTCTTGAACGAATTTTCAAAGCTCTGCAGAACCATTAGTATTTAAATCCAAGTTTAATTTGATACCTTTTATACCTTTATTATCTTCTGGTTTTGACAGGATGGCTAACTGACAAAGAGAAAATGATAAAAAAATATCTATAATGTTCAATTTTTTCTTTGAAGAAACGGACCTCCGACAATCGAAGATTGACAATACTTTTCTTTAGATCCGTAAAATTTTCGCGTAGGTATCTATATATTTAAAATAGCAAACGAATTGAGTTAACAATTCTAAGGGACATCCGCGTGAGCAATAAATTTGGTTTAAAAGGTTATTCATTTGTTTGGCAAAACCTTTTGACCTACAAAGTTTTTTTTCCTGATTTACTCATAGGGTTCCCGCCCTCGCCAATGAGGACGCAGTCTGCCCTTGTCACTGGTTTGTTAATTTATGGGTTTGGCTTAAGTATTGAGAGTTTTTTGTGGCATTTTGCTTTAAGCGGTCGCTGTAACTCAGGGAATTAGTTAATGAATGACCGTATTATGGCACTGTGGATCTCCACAGTATTTGAATTTTCATTTAAAAAATTGCTGATTTCACATTTCTCTTTAACAAAGTTTTCAACCACTTGTTACCATTGTAATTATACTCTAACTATGCCACCAGAGTGTGCCTATAGTTTTTATTTCGTTATAGTTTTTCTTATTAATCTATAAAATAAAAATAATAAGTACTTGCGCAATACAAAGCTAAGTTATTAGCCTACCTAATTTGACCTAAAAAGAAAATGTAATCAGTAAGTCAAGATTTCCTCACCTTTCTGTTCATGAAGATGTAGCAGACAAGCTGATTATGATAATCCACGATTACAATAGTAGTGAAAAGTGACCGTCTCAAGGCTTATGAGAAGCCACAAGGGTTCAGAAACACGTTCACCAGATTAGTTTAAGCCAGAGAATTTGTCACGTCATCCACAAAGTCTCAAAGGGCTTGAAAAGTTGTTTAGAACTTCACGAATTTGTAGTGGCAATTATTTTGCACATAGGGACTTAACGTTATATTGTGTAATATAATTTATATAATGTACGATCAAATTCTTACTTTTTGAATACTTCTTATTGTACCTACTTACATTTCGATTCTCTGTGGTCTAGTGGTTGATATTACCGATATCAGATGGGTCTGTACCCAGAGGTCCCGCGTTCAATTCCATATACATATAGGGGTACATATTGTATTCGGTTTGGTTGGTTGTAGAAGTTGTTCTTAGTCCACCTGGCTATCTTCGACTATGTTATCTAAGTCTGACGCTATAACTATGATGTTTTCAGCATTATTGTGTTCCAGCAGTTAAAAGTTTAGTTCCTCAGTGATTGAGTATTCTGGGAGTAGTGCGCTTTCGTCTTAAAGCCTTATTACCTCTTAACATCACGTGATAAAGGCTAAGCGCTACACCCAAGTGTGTAAAAAAAAATCAATTTGTAATTTTAAGATCCTTACTAGGGTTGACTGTTGAATGTTCTATGACATTTTAAAAAAACGTTAGAGTTAGTATTAGGTGATATTTCTGACCCTCATCTTTTTCCCTCTATATGAGTGTCTTAACTGTGTGTAACTTATACCTTCTGGCAGTGTAATAAGATTTATCTCTAATTTAAATAACCGTGAATTTAGTTTTAAAGCACCGACTTGCTAAATAGCAGCGCAGCTTTCAGCTTAAATTACATTCCCGTCTGCCAAGCCCACGGTTTTAACTGTTGTGGAAACGGTATCATTTATCACAATCATATTCCAAGCGTTCAGCCAACATTCACTTTAGACAATTATCTGCAGGAGTCTCAAACCTTAGCCGTACCTGTTACGGTCTAAGGGTGAATAAATTATGACCCATCACGTTCCCTTGGGAGAGGTAAAAAATGCTATGTACTCATTGCTTTTCTCAGTTTGTTTTTCCGGATTATTGCATTCGGAGGGATATTTACCGGCCTCTTTGACTTTTAGTATATTTCCCGGACTTTGAAGGTTCTTGTTTTATTTATCTGTTTTCTTTAAGCTTTTTCTTTTGTATGTCGCCTATTGTCACCCTTCGGTTACATGAAAAGTCTTTCCAATACATCAGGATACAGTGTTATTTAATCGATATCAATTTATCTGTTTGTTGCTAATGTTAACTGATAACATGATGCATATTATGAAAACGTTCTAGGAATAGTGTTAAATAAACCTAATATTTTATTTGTTAGTGTTAACCCCAAATATTTTAAGGTGTTCAGTGGCCGTACTGAAAGCAATGTTGCACTGTTTCCCAAACTTCTTGTAAGTGACTTGGTACAGGCACTCCATGCCAGCTCTGTCAGCGACGCGCTGCGCTGGAGCGCTGGTAAATATGCCTCCAGTCGCCTTAAATCCCAGCACTTTTGACAGTTCCATCCTGAAACAAGAAATGGTTTCCTTAGTTGTTTATTTGAGGTGGAGTTGACACTTAAAAGTTGTATTTTTTGAATATTTAACGTTTTCCTTGAGCTTTGAAGTTTGCTTAATCGAAATGACGAAATATTTTTTGATGTTTGTAAATATTACAGATTTCTGTAAAAAATAACCTTAATATATGGGAATACCTGTAAAATACTTATTTGAAGCAGAGATGTTCAATTGCAAATATACTAAAAAAACAACTCCTTTCTGTTGACCAGGGCCCCAAGTCTGCTAATTTACAAATGGTTCAATTGAATCTTAATTGGATCTCAATAGCGGTTTTTGACATTTTTGGTTTTCTGCTACTAACTTAAGACCAATGGTATACGACTGAACTGCCATTGAACTGCCATCGGAATATTTGCTAGTCTGCTCTTCAATCGTATTCTACTCTCATTTGACATTTGTTTGACAGGACTCTCAATGGGGTATGTATCATAATAACTAAGGTCATTACGACTAAGACCCAGGTAATTACAGACCAATATCTATTTTACCCGCCTTGAGCAAGATCTTTGAAAAAATAATACTGGAGCAATTATTAACTCATTATTTTTACTTTAAATAACCTCTTGCATAACAAACAGTTCGGTTTTACGAAGGGTAGGTCTACTACTGATGCCGGGGTTGCACTTCTTAAGCATGTCTTTGGGGCCTGGGAGGGGTCGCAGAATGCTCTTGGCATATTCTGCGACTTGTCCAAAGCTTTTGACTGTGTAGATCATCGGACGCTGCTGTTGAAGCTAAATCATTACGGTGTAAAAAATAATGCCCAAAAACTATTACACTCGTATCTTAGTTCCAGAACTCAGACAGTTGATATAAATGGGGTGAAATCAATGGGTTCTGATGTAAAGCTAGGTGTACCTCAAGGGTTTATCTTGGGCCCTTTCTTGTTTTTGGTTTATATTAACGATTTACCTTTCTTTGCAAATAGCTTATGTGAGATTGTCTTGTTTGCTGAAAATACTTCCTTAATATTTAACATTGACAGAAATCAATCTAATTTTGACGATGTAAACAAAGCACTCTCGGAAATACTCACTTGGTTTAGTTTTAATAATCTACAGCTTAATGCAAAGAAAACGAAATGCATTCTATTCTCTTTACCAAATGTACAATCTCCACCCGTAGAAATTGTAATAAATAATGAAAAATTAGATTTAGTTGAATCAACAGTCTTTCTGGGTGTAACTATAGACAGAAAACTTCAGTGGCATTCGCATATTGCTGCATTAGCTGGTAAGCTCAGCTCTGCAGCTTACGCTATTAGAAAAGTTAGACAGTTAACTGACATAGAAACTGCTAGGACTGTATACTTTAGTTATTTTCATAGCATCATGTCATATGGCATTCTTTTGTGGGGATTAGCAGCTGACATTAATGCTATATTTATTCTGCAAAAACGAGCAATAAGGGCCATTTATCAACTAAGCTCTAAAACTTCTCTTAGGGAGAAGTTCAAAGAAATTGGTATACTGACAGCTGCATCTCAATTTATATTAAATTGTATTATTTTTGTGCGTCGTAATATTAACTTGTATACTAAACATGGCGTTTTGCATGGTTACAATACAAGAAATAGGGATAAACTTTCAATGCCTCGGTACCGATTAGAGAAGGTACATGGGTCTTTCATGGGTCAAGGTATACACATCTTTTACAAGATTCCAAGTGATATCTTGGAGTTACCCTTTGAAGAGTTTAAGAATCATATAAAAAATTGCCTCCTCAAGAAGGGCTACTATACTGTAAGTGATTACTTAAATGACAAAGCAACTTGGTCATAAGCTGAGAAGGATTTTTTCTCTAGTTAATTGTGAGTCGTGTTTTACAAAATTATTAATACTGGGTACATTCTTTTATTGGTTTCTGCGTCTTGAGATGAGAAGTTTGAGTATGTCATGCTCTCTGTAAACATTTCTGCGGTGGTGTCGTGTGAGGCGGGTCGTTACGTTCCCTAAAATATGGTTGAGCGAAGCGATGGCTGGTTCATGCGTCATGCTCGTGAACGAGTGCCACCAGTGGGATGGGTCTGCTCCTGGCTTCTTGTCTCAAAATATGCAGATTTTTAATGTTTTATTGTTATTAGTTTTATTTTATCGTGGCTTGTATGGCACTGTTTATTATTGACTCTTATGTTCTTAAACTATTCAAAGTTTTATTACCCTTGTTTGGCATTTATATTTATTATTTTATTTGCTACGTTTTTGGTTGGTGTGTATTTTAAAGAAACTACCTTTTGGATGTCTATTTCTTAGTTATTGAAAATTATTTACTGCTATGATTACCGGGTTTTTTTATTTTGTTTTTAAACTTAAGATTAATTTGTGATGGAAAGTGACTTTACATATTATATTATGTTAAAGTCACTTTTCAATTTGACGACTCTGTATGAAATATGACAGGGAGAAAAAAATAGCCCTTGGCGAGTTTCTTGCCGGTTCTTCTCGTTACAAGGCCTCCCGCCGTAGGATTTGCGAACCGATAGCGTAGCTTCATTGACGTTCACAAGTGCTGTATAAGCCTAAAATGAATAAATGATTTTTGATTTAGATTTTTGATTTTGATATGGTCGAAATAACTACGATCGATTCACATATTTTCGTAATGACTATTGAACGACTCAACTACTGTTAATTTCACCTACGGTTGATTGAACTACAGTTGATTCAACTAACGGACGATTGGCCTAATGTTCATTTCATCTACTGGTTGTTTCGACTATGAACGACTCGCCTACAACAAGCTTATGAATTGGAAAGTTTATTAAATGGATTTGGGCGCGTTGGATTGTTTTTTTGGTTAGGGTGTCGCAAACATAAAATTTTTGACTGTTTTAGTATGAAGCGGGGACTTGCAAAATTTTCAAGAATAAATTTTATAAAAATGCAAATATCTCGAAAACGGTGCGTCATAGCTGAAATCTAACAAAATTTTCGATCCCCTACGGTACCCCGGAGATACCTAGGAGGCATCCGATGGACATATAGAAATATTTTTTTTAATTTTTTTGCTCAAAAATTTTTTGTTATTTCAAAATTTTTATATCTTTTGGGAAAAACAAAAGGGGGGACAGGGGGCGAAGCCCCCCGCCAAGGGGGCTCGGGGGTCGAAGCCCCCTGCCACCCAACAAAATGTAACAGACGTTTTAGGTTAGGTTAGGTTAGGTTAGAACAGTGACCAAAACGCCGCGCGAGCCGATCGAGCGAAGCGAGCGTGCCGCGGGAGCGGCCGGCGAAGCACCAGAATCGACTTTATACACCCCTCCTACCCCCTACTTCAGTTTAATAGGAAATGGGAATATATATATAGTCGTTTCTGGCGCTTTGCCGGCCGCTGCCGCGGCACGCTCGCTTCGCTCGCTCGGCTCGCGCGGTATGTTCATGTAAACCGAACATGCTCGTCGCTTCGCTCCTCGCACCTAACAGCAATACAGTCACGACCAATAATATGTATACAACATAGGACTATATCATATTACAATATTGAATGACTTCTGTGACACTGATCGTTTTTTTTTGGAACGCTACAGTGTGACAAAGTTCTATGTTGTATTGTATACATAATATTATTGCTCGTGTCTGTACATGAGTCACTATTTTTAAACTTAATAAACCGTTATTTTAAAAATTAGTTATTTTAAAAATAGGTGTAACGACCAATAGTTATTTTGAACAGTAGGTCTTTTGACCGTAGTTATTTCGACCATAGTCGAAACGACCGTAGTTATTATGATACATACCCGAAGGTAACTATCCAACTGAGACTCCATTACGATTCAATTACGATGACGTACAAGTTTTTATAGAATACCCAATTTGTTTTAATCGTAATGGAATCGTAATTGAGTCTCAATTGAATATCAATAGAATCTTATTTAAATTAAAATTAGCAGACTTGGGGCCCTGACGGGTTAACGTGAGCACATTAATTACAAATCTTAAAAACTTTTTCCATTCGACTAATGTATTGGTTGCTGGCTAACCTGTCGTTGCAGAGATATTGTTATATATATATTATAGTTATATGTATAACAATATCTCTGCATCTATTCATCTATATAACAATATCTCATATCTAGTTTTATGTGTGGTATTTGCTTATTATTTTTTAAAACCGATTATTAAAGACGATGTTTTAATTTTAAAAGGATATACTAAAATATTCAAATAATTCTGTAAGTATTTTTTTAAATTCAAAATTCACAAGAAATACTATATGTTTGAATTGAACATAATGTCTTATTCTGGTTACATAAATAAGTATCTGTATTATGTCTTTTTATTCTGTAGTTGTTTGAAAATTATTATTATTATCAATAATAAGAACCTCTCTCCAGTAAGCATTTTTTTTACCTGGCTTGTAGCAATTCTACAGCTATGCCGAGTCCTCTATACTCCGGTTTGACGGAAAGGCCGGCCCCCATGAGATATTCATTCGTTTCGTATTTATCATAAATCGCTGTCACTTTCATGGCCTCTGCAAACATACGCAGTGACAGCAAGCCAGCTTTTGTTTTAGGCTGTAATAAATAAAAAAAAACATTATTTATTGCCCTCGTTCACGATTTTATGTCTCATTTGGGAATAGGCCTGACTATGTTTTTGAGACGAAGTTCGAGAATGTTATATATGACACAATAATATGAAGAAGTAAAAGCTTTAAAATGCCTTTTAGCACGAAGTGGGTATATACGTAAATATCTACACTCATCTGTTATTTAATTCAAATAAAGAAAAAAATCTAGATACTGCCAAAATTAATACATCGCACATGGGTTGTCTTATTAAATCCTGTGCCTAGAATGTAAAAAAAACATGTTTTATCAAAAGAAAATGCACAAACTTAAGAAATGATTCTTAAACTATCTTCGGCCGTATCCAATAGTATTTTCATCGTTCCTTTATTTTACATGTACCTAAATACAGATTTTGGATGAAGATATAAAGAATGTAAGTTGGCTATCCCATTTGATGACTATACTTACCTCATTATTTTTTGTTTTAATTTTGAATTTTCTTAATTATGTATTTCATGTTTCATGTTTATGTTTACATATTGTTATGCTGTTTGGATTTACAAAGTTATATGAATAATTTTTACAATGAATTGTGTTTCTGTATTGTATGCGTAGTACTTTAGTACAGGGGCCTTACTGCGAACTGTCAAACAATGTTATGGTAAGGAACTATATTTACTGTCACCTCATATTTCAGATTTGTCACGAATCTGCAATACCTATACCTATATATCTTGAATATAAGGTCTGTTATCAAAAACGTAGATTTATCACCAAATAAATAGATCTATCACCAAATAAATAGATTCATCAGCAAATCCGATTATAGGTGCGAAGAGCGAAGTGACGAGCATGTTAGGTTTACATGAACGAAGAATCAACTATAAACAAATAGGCCTCCCATTTTCTATTATACTAATTGGTGATTAATTTTGTGCCGTGTAGTGCCGGCACATAAATAGAATAGCACTACCCCCTCTCTTCCCGTGGGTGTCGTAAGAGACGACAAAGGGAAAACTGCCATCAGGAGATGGGCAGCAGCGTCTCCAGGTTACAACAGGCCATACTGCGATCGCCAACCCGCCTGCCAAGCGTGGCGATTATGGCAAACCCCCCCGAAAAATGGATACACACCCAAAAAATCGGCCCCCAGTCCCCGGCGGCCCCGCTATTCCTAGCTACGGTAGCGGCTATGGTAACGGCGGGGCAGGGGGTGCTAAGAATCCCCGGGTAGGCTCCGGCTACCAACACCGACTACTCGACCTGGCAACCTACAACACGCGCACATTGAGGCTCGACGAGAAGCTCGTAGAGTTGGAAGAGGCAATAAGTAAGTTACATTGGGATATCATTGGGTTATCTGAAGTCCGAAGAGAGGGGGGGGACTCGATAACCCTGAAATCCGGTAACTTACTTTACCACCGGGAGGGCGACCAACAGTCCATTGGTGGTGTCGGGTTCATCGTCCATAAATCCCTTGTCAACAACGTGATCACCATCGGAAGTGTCTCGAGCAGGGTAGCGTACCTGATACTCAGATTATCGAAACGATATTCGCTGAATGTTATCCAGGTCTACGCTCCGACCTCGAAACACGACGATGTCGAAGTGGAGGCTATGTATGAGGAGATCTCTAAAGCCATGCATAGCTATAAAACCCACTACACGGTTGTGATGGGGTTTTCAATGCAAAGTTGGGGCAACGTTGCGGTGATGAGCTGAGAGTGGGGCAATTTGGATTTGGGCAACGGAACGATAGAGGCCAGATGCTGGCAGACTTCATGGAGAGGGAGAACCTCTATATGATGAACTCTTTCTTTAGGAAGCCCGTAAGCCGCAAATGGACCTGGATCAGTCCGGACGGTAAAGTCAAAAACGAGATCGATTTTATCATGTCGACGAAGAAGCACATATTCAATGATGTCAGTGTGATCAACGCTGTTAAGACAGGAAGCGATCACCGTATGGTGAGAGGCACATTGAACATCGATCTCAAGCTCGAAAGATCGCGACTGATAAAATCCACGCTCCGACAAATACCAGCTCAAATTCAAAACCCCGAGTGCTTTCAGCTCGAGCTTCAAAACCGCTTCGAAGCCCTTGAGTACAGCATAGACGTGGACGATCTATACAACATGGTGGTGGATACTGTCTGCACGGTAGGGTCTAAGTACTATAAAACCCGCCGTCCCAAATTGAAGAAACTCTCCAGTCAGACTCTCCTACTCATGGATCAGAGACACGAAATGAAGCTGCAGAACTCAGCGGATGCCCATCGTTATCGACAGATATCTAAGTCTTTGACGCGCGACCTTCGCCAATTTAATACCGAGCGTATTAAAGAAGTCATTAAGCGGAACAAAGGCTCCAAAGTGTTCGCGAGAGATCTGTCAATCGGGCAAAGTCAATTGACGAGGCTGAAAACTGAGGAAGGTAGCATCATTTCGTCAACACCTGAAATCCTGAGGGAGATTGAGAGTTTCTATGGACAGCTATATTCCACACAAACACCTGTTGAAAGCAAGGCTACAGACCCTAGAGCCAAGCTTACCCGACACCATACCGAAGATATCCCGGACGTCAGCCTGTACGAGATTAGAATGGCTCTCAAGCAGCTCAAAAACAACAAGGCGGCGGGTGATGACGGAATCACAACAGAACTTCTAAGAGCGGGCGGTAAGCCGATACTTAAGGTCCTCCAGAAGCTCTTCAACTCTGTCATCCTCGAGGGCAAAACGCCAAAGGCATGGGGCAGAAGCGATGTGATGCTGTTTTTCAAGAAGGGTGATAAAACTCTCTTGAAGAACTATAGACCCATCTCGCTTCTGAGCCATATCTATAAGTTGTTTTCGAGAGTCATGACGAATCGTCTCGTTCGCAGGTTCGACGACTTCCAAACTCCCGAACAAGCCGGGTTCCGGAAAGGCTACAGTACCATAGACCACATTCATACGCTGCGGCAAGTTATACAGAAGACCGAAGAGTATAACTTGCCACTTTGCTTGGCGTTCGTGGACTATGAGAAAGCCTTTGATTCGATTGAGACTTGGGCGGTGCTGCAGTCTCTCCAGAGGTACCAAATAGACTACAGGTACATCGAGGTGCTGAGGTACTTATACCAAAACGCCACCATGTCGGTCCGATTACAGAACCAGAGCTCTAATCCTATCCAACTACAGCGAGGTGTGAGACAGGGAGATGTCATCTCTCCCAAACTGTTCACAGCTGCGTTGGAGGATATTTTTAAGCTGTTGGACTTGAAAGGATACGGCATCAACATCAATGGCGAGTACCTAACACACCTACGGTTTGCCAATGATGTAGTTCTTATGGCTGAGACCTTGGAAGACCTAAACACAATGCTCGAAGATCTCGGTAATGCTTCGCAAAGAGTGGGTCTTAAGATGAACATGGACAAGACGAAAATCATGTTCAATGCCCATGTTGCACCCGCTCCAGTTAATGTTGGGAACATTGCACTCGAAGTTGTTGACCACTATGTTTACCTAGGACAGACGGTCCAGTTAGGTAAGTCCAACTTTGAGAAAGAGATCTCTCGTCGAATCCAGCTCGGATGGGCAGCGTTTGGGAAGCTCCGACATATATTCGCGTCCGAAATACCTCAATGTCTCAAGACGAAAGTCTTTGACCAGTGTGTGTTGCCAGTAATGACCTATGGAAGTGAGACGTGGTCTTTTA
Source organism: Crambus lathoniellus (assembly GCA_949710035.1). Taxonomy (NCBI): domain Eukaryota; kingdom Metazoa; phylum Arthropoda; class Insecta; order Lepidoptera; family Crambidae; genus Crambus; species Crambus lathoniellus. Next base: position 22,192,658 of record OX453299.1, read on the forward strand.
CTATGGGTCTCATAAGAAGGCTCAAAGTCACCCAGCGAGCAATGGAGAGAGCGATGCTTGGTATTTCCCTGCTCGATCGAATCAGAAATGATGAGATCCGCAGGAGAACTAAAACAACCGACATAGCTCGAAGGATTGCATCATTGAAGTGGCAGTGGGCGGGACACATAGCGCGGAAAACCGATGGCCGTTGGGGCGGAAAGGTTCTCGAATGGCGACCGCGTACCGGACGACGTTCCGTGGGCAGGCTCCCTACAAGGTGGACCGACGATCTGGTCAAGATCGCGGGAAGCCGCTGGAAGCGGGCAGCGCAGGACCGATCGTTGTGGAGATCCTTGGGGGAGGCCTATGCCCAGCAGTGGGCGTCGTTCGGCTGACATGATGATGATGATTAATTTTGGTGACTGATCTGCAATCAACATTACCATAACACTGACAGCTGGCAGTAAAGCCCCTGGGGTGTAAAAAATATATAACAAAGTAACAAAGTAAAAAAATAGGCAGACCTGTTTCCACTTCCAAGTTACATGGTTTTATAAAAAAACTCTCTCAGTTTCATTTCATTTGACGGTATATTTTTTCTCCATTTTTTTTGCTGTAGACGTTAATGAGGACTGTGTTAAAATATTAAGAATTTAATTTAAAATTTCGCCGTAATAGAATGAGATTGAGTATTTTATAATAATTAGTAGAATAAAAATCTTATGTACTTATACCATGACGCGGCTTTGACTCTACACTAGGAAAGTACTTTAAGTACAAAACAATTATACCTATTAGGAAAAACTTTAACTAATGGCGGGAACATAATATGAGGTACACTGCGGTAGTACTTACCTTAAAAAATGTATAAAAAAGTCCTTACAAATTAAGCTTCAAAGCCATAATAAAAGTAATAACGATTACAATTTGGTGATTCATTAATTTTTGCGGTTTCCCTTATAAAACAGGTACTTTGTTAATTACTCTGGAATTATCATTGAGGTAGCGATTATGATGAAATTATATAGTGACAAAATTATACGAAGGGTGAAAACTGGGTCAGCGTCAAATGGACGAAATCGGGAAAATAAATGGGAATGGATCCAGAGATGCCGAATAATGGTGAGGGTAATGGAACCTAAAAAGGTTGTAGCCATAAAAATAACAAAAATATATTTGACAAGGATCTGCAAAGATAGAAACGGATATTTTGAACTATAAAGACACGAGCACGATAGTACAAATATTTTCTTTAGCGTTTTTATTGTGATTACAAAAATGACTTTTGACTTTTAAAGTTGCACAGTTTTAGTATAGCAAAACGCGGAGTTGCACCAAACTATCTTATAATTACAATATTTTTAGATCTAAAATCTGCACATAATGTGCCAGTATTGTAATTAATTGCTTAAATTTCCTGACTAACTAGGAAACTTCAGCAATCTAGCAGAACGTGAATATGACGTGGAACATAAAACTGACATAAAAATGCCAATTAGTCTAGCATAGCATACCATTTGGGAATTATAATTTATAGACGAATTCATACTTGATTTAACTCGACCTTACATCTAACTACCAAAGTTAATTAAAAAAATTATGAAGTATGGACACATATTTTATCAGTTATCTTACCGGGACGTGATCAACGAAGCGACCTTTTCCTTGTGGCAAACACAAATTCACTCCAACAAGCGTGTGTCCCGAACCATCCCCTTCTGCTAAAAAGCATGCCAGACTCATTTTCTGCCTAATTATCGACGTCAGAAGCACTCTATACTCCTGCACTGCTTCCAAATCCTCTGCCGTGCCTGCAAGAGATTTATTATTAACACACCGTCGTGTTAAAATTAAATTAGCTCTCCCCAAATTCCTGAAGCAAAGAGTTCGTTTACATAGTCTTAATACTTAATCGCTTCGTAGTCTCCTCGATCGCGTTTGCACATTCATGTTAATGATTTTGTGGGTCTAATTACTTTAATCAATTGAAAAAAATGACACTTAGTTTTAATTAAATCCTAGGGCAATTTAGCATTTTATATTTGGTATCAATTCGTTTTTATTACTTCTGTTTTAGAGCTCTTAATGCTAATGAGGGGTGTAAACGTCTTACTGGCGAAAAAAGAAGTTAAAAAGTCATCAGCGAGCGAGGCGGGAAGTTATTAATACACTGGTGTCTTAATTTGTTCATGTTACATTTGAGTGAAACACATTCGGTATTCAAGCGGTAATAGTGCTGTAATTTGTTAGTGTAGAAAGGGTGACCGTGTAATGATACCACATTCGAGGTAGGTAGGCCTGTCCCCAACATAATTGGGTGCGGGATCCTCCCTCTGAGGGCGCCTAATGACTTGGGCATTTTCTTGCGAAGGAAAGAGTTTGTTGACATGAGATAGGATTGCTCTAATTGCAAAAAATGCCGACGCACAGATTAGTTTCCCGTTGATTAATGTTCGCTAAATTCTATAAGTTTGGTTTCGCACAGAATCAGTGGAAATGGAATTCATCTACTTCAAGGAAAACGGTTTTATTCTGCCAATTTTATTATTTTTATACTATTAACAAAACTGAGTGAATATCGGGACTTAGTTTTAAAAAAGGTTTTTCGACTCTTTGAGTGAAGGAAGTGTGATTAAATTCTAATGCCCTGATACGAAAATTCTAGATTTTTGTTTGCGAGTATGTATAATGGAGAGTTTCAAACAAAAGTTGTCGCTTTAGTGTTATAAGTATTAGAGCGGGCGCGCACGGGTGACTTTTGTCTCCGCAACTATTTTGTCACTCGCATCAAGTCTACGGGTTAGTATGAAAGTGCGCGCATGAGCGACGCGACTTTTTCATACTATTGGTGTGTGAGAAAAAACAGTCACGGTGACAAAAGTCACCCGTGCGCACTAGCTCTTAGGAAATATAGCTTTACGTATCAACAGCCCTCCAATAGGAGACTAACTAATAAACTAAACTTACCGGCAGTATTCCACCAAACATCTTCTCTAATATAATTTCCCAGCATAAACTCAACCGCTGTGATCCACATCGCTTCGGGAATATCCTCTATTTCGAATTTCAATGTGGCTCCTTCTTCATCCGTTCTTTCGAACCGTCTCCATACCTTCGGGTACTCTCGAGTAGACATCGCGATAACGCCTTGGCTTTTAGTGTTTTAAATTTCAAATGGGCTGTGGCAGCGAATGAGTTGCTTGCGACTGCGTCTATGCGGTTTAATAGTAATGGATACTTGAACACAAGGTGTGTCATAATTTATGTCATAGCTTTTTTTAATCATTTAATTGAATTTCTATTTCCATTCTTTTAGACATAAAGTAGTTCCTCCGTATGAAAATGTGGTGAAGGTTTCGAAAAGGTTGTGCCATATCGCGTAACTTTGATTACAAGAAAAAGATTCGTTTAGAACACAATAGGAAAATCAAATGCAAGAACAAATAAAATTATGGTAACTACCATAATTGAAAATGAAATATTAGAAAAAATCTACCCTGCTCCCAACTAGCTCCGATGGGACTTGAAGCCACGTATTTTTCTAAGTAAGTAATACTTTATTTAAAAAAAATGCACTGTGAATGCAAAAAGTAAAAATTAACTATCATAAAGTTAGTTTTATATTTGTTCAGTTTTGTGTTCAATTTAATAAGGTCCTCTTTTTCTATATAAATAAGGTCTCAAAGTTTTCCAAAACTTGTCATCTCATCAATGTTTAATTAATTATATTGTTTGGATCAAGCTGTAACTTGTCCCTTGAAAATAGGTCACCACGGAGTTCCGACGTGTAAATGATCTGTGAGATCCGATTGTGGTTGTAATAGAGCCATTTGATTTGATTATTACGCCTTGACAAGTCGCTACTATGTATATTGCGTTTAGAAGGTACATTACATACAACTCTCTACTACTACGTAGGTACCTACACGTAAGCGACTACGAAGGTGCACCAACAATAGGCATTTGAAAATTTAAATCTATAAAAGTTGTTTCATTTCAATAATAATTGTAACTGACCCGCTTACCTCTAATTTTTAAATGGCAAGGAAAAGAAATCTGAGTGTTAATAATCATTTTGTTCTTTGTAATAAGAGCATTTTAATGTGTTACCAACAAAGAAAATCAAAAATGTTTTCACAGAAATGTTTTCCATCGAAATTTTCTCGTATTATTTAAGCTTACACCGGTAATAATTTTCCTCTCACAAGCATCGCAACATCGTTATTCAGATACGTAATGAATAGCACGGAAGTTCTGTTCTCTCATTTCATAATGATCCAAAAGCAAATGATTTCAAGGGCAATTATATACTGAAAATTGTTGAATTTTTTTTTATTCACACGAATTCTAACATTGTAATTTAAGTTACGAGCCATATTTTTACCCGCAATAGTAAAAATTACATACCAAATTGTTGTGTTTAATGCATGAAAAATGTTAATCGTAATTATAATAAACATATAAATATAAATATTTGACACCATCTATACATTGTTCCAATACCAAACCTTCGTAGCTTGAGCACTAGGTGTTATGGAGATTGGAAACAATGACGGGTATGTATGACCACATACACCTAGACTTGAGGAAATATTGAAAAGTTCGTTTTCAATACTTATCCGACAAATTGTAACCGAGTCAGACTAGCATTTGCAGCTGCAAAGTTACTTTTGATTTAATTATTAAAGCCTATACTATTACCTACAGTACAGACTTTAACTGATGACAATAGATTAGATATTGTCAACGAATTTGCATGGACAAAGGCTCATCTATTATGGTATGACTCGTGACTATGGTATAGCTTTCGTAAATTCGTTCAGGAATCCAACCCAGAGATAGCGGCATCTTGAATTGAAAACCGGGTGCGTACACCACTCGGCCATGGAAATCATTAGAAGATCAATGTATTGTATACTTAGTGTTTATTGAAAACCCGGTCAATAGCCAGTCGGAGTCGCGCACCAAGGGTTTCGTACCATCATAAATATAAATAAATAAAACGTGAAAATGTTTTCTTCAGCGACGACGAGGCTTCATTGGTCAGAGAATTTGCGGTGTAGAATATTGTAGTTTTAAGTATGTAATTTTCATTGATATTTTCTGCAAAAGTTTACTATTTAGAGACATCGTTTTATTTTTCCTGTAATCTTTACATAAACTTCTATCACATAAAATAATTTCAGACTTTTCTCTTTGCAAACTTCGGAGATAAGGGTGGGGGGAATAGTAGATTGTATTACAAGGGAGCAAAATAATATATTTACGGCGAGGGCGCTATTTTGAATCCAGAGCGCAGTGAAGGATTCTAGAGTAGAATCTCGAGCGCAGCGAGGGATTCTAAAGTAGAATCCTGAACGCAGCGAGGGATTCAATATACGCCGCCCGAGGTGAAAATAATTTTGCGGCCGAGTAATACACTCTGCTTTTCATTCCCCTCTATAAGAAAAGCAGTAAAGACAACTCAAACTACCTTCCTTTCTTTGTCGTTCGGATACATCATAGCGCTAGTCAGACAAGAAAAAAATGTAAGTTTTAAATAAAAAAAAATTAAATAAAAAAATATATGTTCATCAGATTCCTTATAAGTATCTCCGGGGATGCCGTAGGGGGTTGAAAATTTTGTTAGACTTTAGCTACAACTCACCGTTTACGAGATATTCTCAATTTTATAAAATTCCGTTTTTGAAAATTTCTCGGTCCCGAAAAAAGTCCTGGCCCCATACAAAATCAGTTGAATTTTTTTTAAGTACTGCACACCCTTTGCTACACTCACTTTGTATAAATGAGATTTGAATTTTGAACAGCTTCATAACAGGGTCCAAAACGATGAGATTTGAATTTAGAACATAATTAAAGAAGCATTGGTTGGAGTGTAGCAAAGTGTGTGCAGTACTTAAAAAAAAATTCATCTGATTTTGTATGACCGAGAAATTTTCAAAAACGGAATTTTATAAAATTGAGATTATCTCGTAAACGGTGAGTCGTAGCTAAAATCTAACAAAATTTTCAAGCCCCTACGGCAACCCCGGAGATACTTATAAGGAATCTGATGGACATATATTTTTTAAATTTATTTTTTTTTTATTTCAAAACTTAATTTTTTTTATTTAAATTTTTACTTTTTTGCATTCATAATGCAATTTTTCTAAATACTTTATTTTCCATTAATTTTTTTTTCTTGCCCGACTAGCGCTATGATGTATCCGAACGACACAGAAAGGTAGGTAGTAGGAGTTGTCTTTACTGCTTTTCTTATAGAGGGGGATGAAAAGCAGAGTGTATTACTCGGCCGCAAAATTATTTTCACCTCGGGCGGCGTATATTGAATCCCTCGCTGCGTTCAGGATTCTACTTTAGAATCCCTCGCTGCGCTCGAGATTCTACTCTAGAATCCTTCACTGTGCTCTGGATTCAAAATAGCGCCCTCGCCGTAAATATTTTATTTTGCTCCCTTTTAATACAATCTACTATTTATTTTCATTTTTCATCAAGTCGAAAACTATGCGGTCCAAAGAGAAAAAAAAATATATTAGAATGTGCAAGCAGCGATCTTTCATATGATACCCCATATGCCTTAGTAGCCCCATTTCGAATTTTTAAGACCACTTTTCAGTCGCGGTTGCAAAAAAAATATATTATTTCTCTCTTACTTGGACAATAGTTGGGTAAACGTCATCTAAAACTGTTCCAAATTTCAAGTTGATAGCATTAGTAGTTCTCGAGATATCCAGCTGTGACAGACACAGACAGACTGAGTCGCACCATAAGTGTTCCTTTTTACCATTTTGATACGGAACCCTAAAAAGGTCATTATCCCAAGTGTTGGTATTGTGTTCTCCAGGTTCAGCGCGCGGGTGCTGGAGCGGACGTGCTCCTCGCTCGGCGGGCGGCGGGTGGCGGCGCTGCTCGTGTGCGGCGGAGGCGCCGCCGCCGCAGCCCTCGTCTCTGCCGCCTCCCACGCCGGCGTGCCAGTCCTGCGTGCGTCACCCTCGCATCTGCATCTCTCTTACACAATTGCAAACGTAAGTCGAAGTTAGTTTCTCATATCATGATAGTATTTACATACATTTTCTGAAAGTTGTTAACGTATCGTAACTCGTTATGTAATTTGGCGCCGCCACCGCCACCGCTGCCGGTGCTACCACCGCCGCCGACGTCGTCGTCGTCTCCGCCGACTTCCACGCCGCCCCGTGCGGGTCCTGCCTGCGTCACTCTCACATCTGCATCTCTCTTACAAAATTGCAAACGTGAGTCGCAAGTCATTGATAGAACTATCTCCATATGTCCTCTCTATGTTATTTGTACATTGTAACCATGACATTGTAACTTGGCGCCGCCACCGTGTCGTCTCCGCCGCGTCTCGCATCGGCGTACCGGTCCTGCGTGCGAAACCCTCACATCTGCATATCTCTTACACAATTGCAAACGTGATTCGCAATTCATTGATAGAAATGTCCTCTCCATGTCATTCATGCATTGTAACCACGACATTGTAACTTGGCGTTGCCGCCGCCGCCATCGTCTCCGCCGCCTCCAGTGCCTGCGTGCCGATCCTGCGTGCGTCACCCTCACATCTGCAGTTCTGTTATACAATTTGCAAACGCGAGTTAGACTTTCGTCTTACTATTTGAAGTTTTAGAAGTATCTGAGACTTACGTTTCAGTTCTTCGATCACTTCTACTTGCCATGTGAGCTTACATGTACCTACTAACACAGCCACAATTTTTCTTGTCGCAATATCACATTTTTGGAAGTAGAGACCTACATTATAGGCAGCTTCAGTCGTATACAAATTAAATTATAATGAAACAAGACGCCGGTATGTTTTTGTTATTAACAACGGAGTAGCATTAGCACTCAAGGTCACAGGAGACTTATCAACTCGTAAACGGATCGTAAAGGTACGTAACGTGCGGCGAGCCGTAAGCGCGGCGTCGCCTGGCCGTAGCCGAGTCGACGTATATACCGACTCTGATCCGGTTTGGTTACGTGCTTGCGTTAGGTTGACGCTTGGTTGACGGCGAGGCGAAAGGCGATACGGTGTCGATGCCTTTCCGAGTTGATATATCTGCTGTGACAGTCTTCATCACACTTGATGTTAAGTGATGATTAGGCTAAAAGTGGAAGCGCACTAATAGTTGTGGATTCCTGTCCTTATTACTGAGAAACTGGAATCTTATCTCTAACTGCCGGAACACAAAAATTCTGAAAACATTGTTGTTTTTATGACATCAGACTTAGATAAGATGGTGGTAGCTAGCCAGGCGGACTTAGAACAAGCCCTACCAACAAAGGTATTGTATAAAAAAATAACAGCGGATTTAAAGAAATGTTTTAATTAAAGTAGATAGATGTTCTTGCTAAAATATACATAACTAAGTGGTTGGCTGCGGTTTTACCCGTGTGGTTCCCGTTCCCATGGGAATGTCGGGATAAAAAAGTATCCTACATATGTCTTATTCCAGCTTATAATCTATCTCTGTTGCAATTTCATCCGGATCTGTTCAGTAGTTTTTGCGTGAAAGAGTAACAAACATCCATACATCAATACTCACAAACTTTCGCATTTATAATAGGATCGCTATTAGAAGGATAGAAAATAACGAATTCTTCGTGCATTATCATTTTCACTAGATATATACATAAAAAATATATTTCCAAGTACTGGTACTTAAATCTGTACCGTTAAACTATCTGTGACTGTATTTTCTGATTCCCGCCTAACATATTGTTTTTACTCGACCTACTTCGAGAATAGATCTGCCCAATAAATCTGAAATCGTTCCCTTGATTACCGTTTTATATTTCCGCGCAAGAAAAAGTGGCAGGGTTGAGAAAAATGTGAAAGGATAATATTAATAACTACTTACATTATCATGTACGTCTTACACTAGTAAAACTATTATTCGTGTCTGCTCTTTTTATACTTTGCAATGAAAAGCTACATTGAGCTTGTAAAAACTTTAAAACTTGTATTACATTTTAATTATATACGTAATCTAATGTAAACTTTTCGATAAAGTCACAAATGTGTTTTTTAATATATAAAATCCTGCAAGATTCTCTGAAAATTTAACCCTAATTGATCAGCTATCTGCTAGCTTTAGAACCCGGTAACTTCGTTTAAAGCAATTAATTGCCGTTCTGTAGTCCCGACACGTCGCACCATCAATATCATAGGAGATTAAAGGGTAACTGAAAGGGACCTTTGATTCATGGCATGGGGTCTTCCAATGTATTGGACTATTGGACCTTACTAAAATCAATTATTTTACGGTGTTCCATATAATGTTAAGGAATTTAGTGAAAATACGAAATAGGTTCATTTCTGTTAAAGTCAAAAGAACTTATTTATAATCATTATTATGTATTTTAACAATATACAATATTACCATACCTCACGTCTATCTAATAATCCAATCTTAAATCATAAAGTACACAAAAATGAAGAAAAAATGTAAGAATAAAGTTATTTACAATGAGTTTTACATGAAATCGGTATATCTCAAATATTATTAGTTAGGCCCATATATCAAGCCGATGGCAAGCGCGGTTGCGCGTTGTAATAACATCGTTGACACGTTTTCGTAATATATTACCCGTTGTGACGCATAGCAAATCATAATCAACTCAGCTATATTTCAGATAGCATAACCTAAAACTGCCTTAATTATCTCCAAACATAATGCGATTGTAGAGATATCTGTAACCAAAGTTGTTTTACATTTATATTTGAGTTTCACCCTTCGAGTTCCGCTCGCTTCGTTGCCATAATTTGGGAGTTCATTACTTTGAACAAATTGTGCCTGAAAATTGGATCACGAGATGTAAAAAGGTGAACTTGCCTTAGCGATTCGGCATAAATATGCTCACGTAGGAACAAGTAAGGAATGTCAGAATTTGTTATGCGTGAGAAGGATCAGATTTTACGATGTGCATAATATCATGAAACTGGGGGACATTTCTCGTTTTGACGGTTTTTTGGGAGCAATATTCTGCGTATTTTTTGCACGTAGGTATCGTGAGGCCCGGTTTGGTGTCATGGAAAATGATGGTCATTTATTACTCTCTTATAGCGTCGAGTAAATGCCGACGTGAACTGATAACGCTTAAAAAAAGAATGGACGCTGTATTATTACTTTGCGATACGGCAATATTTTTACGTCAAACTGCTTTTAAAGTTAATCAATATTGTTCACAGGACCTGCTTCCCCTTGAGATCCGGTTAGAGATAACAGCAAGAGAAACACTTCATGCACTAAGGTGAATTTCAAAATATATTATTTTGGTTTAAGGATAAAAATAGTTTTTTAAACTGGCTAACGAAATACTGTTTAAATAGAAATCAGTGTATATATTTTTCATTTGCAGGGCCACTCTGTTGCATACCCACTGGCACACTTTTACTATACTCGCGGAAGAAGATATCCACTCCACACTGTCACTGCGAAAAGATCTTTATTCTATTGTAACAGCTCAACCTCTTAATCCTAAATGGCTTTCACTGCCTTCTAAATATACTCGCCATGCTTTATTCAGGTACTATCTACACCAGAATGTATTTTTTATTTATCAAAATTAAGTTAAAAATTATATCATAAAGATATTTTAATGAATTAATATTTACAGGAGACTCGCCGAAGTATCAAGACTAACTCGAGGTGTTGTTGTCTTAATTTGTGACACACCATACGCAAAGCTAGTAATGAAAGAAGCGAAACGGCTAAACATGCTTGATGGTCATTTCTTTTGGTTATGGATTGATGCTTCTAAGGATCTTGATATATTTCATTTCGCTACTAACAGAACACAGTATAAAGATGACAGTGAGGGTTTTGAGACCTTCAACGATAAAGAAGAAACGATAATAGAGGATCGTTTTGAACGTCGTAAACGAGACGATGCAGACAATAATTCAGCAAACGAAATAGGGGGTCATAATGCTTCACCCTTTCATGATATAAAATCTAAAGAAGAATTTAGGAAGAAATTTGATCGTAGTATAAATAATAGTTCCTTAAATTTGGTTTTTCGTCGTGTTAGTAGAAATATAAATAAGTCAGAAGCGCACAGTGTTAATAACAAATTATTAAATAATAATTTTAGTCGAGAATTCGAAAGTAGTCGCAATACTAGTCCAGAAATGGTAAGAAATTTTGTAAATAAAAAAGGCGTTGAAACTTCTAAAGTCGAAAAAAAATCAATTGAGAAGGGGAAAATGTCCTTCCTATCTAGTGATAGTGGTAGATATAGTAGTAATAAAATGAAGAATGAATCTTTTAATAAATATGTAAATAGCATAAATGGCGATGGCGTCAGTACAGAGAATTCTCAATTGAAAAAAGAATTCATGTATAATAGCGATGATAGTAAATTATTGAAAGATAGTGTGTTATTTTCAAGTGATATTAGTGATTTCATAATGAATCCCACGGTGCATATGGCTAAAGTGCATAGTGTTAGACAAACGAAACGAGAAGATGAAGATTTTTCTGAAGATGATGACATAGACGAAGGTAGCGACATGAATGAAAATAATGTTACTGTGATCATGGATAATCTTCCAGTAGGGCTATTAGCCTTACATCCTCAACCAATGAAAATCGGTAAGTGGGAAACCGTTAGTACAACAACTAGTCGAAAACTCTACACGCAATGTTGATATTAATACAATATCAGCTTCCTCTTATTTTAGAAAACGGTCTGATGACGGCTTTTATTTACCTTTAACAAAAAAAAGCAATCCTTTCCTTGATATATTCAAGCTATACTATACCATGACATGATTTCATTAGTGTTTAACAATACCTTTATGTGTTACGCTATCAACTACTATTTAATAATGTTGCTGATTTGATCACGAACCATTTTTCTTCTCCCTCAGACCGCGCATTTGTGCGCGCGGCAGTGAGAATGGCGGTTGGCGCGCTAAGAAGAGTATTGCGCGCGTGTGATGCGTGGTCGGCGCAAGCGCAATTCTTTAGCGATGCCGCTGCATCGTGTTGGGATGAACCGAGTGATGCAGCTGCTGATTTTTCATCAGAGTTCGTAAGGTAATCTTTTTTATTTATTTGTATTTATATCTATGAAATAACGTTTGCACTATAACATGTTTAACGAATTCGAGTAAAAAAGGATTTATTTTCTCTTTCTCTGAAAACAATGTTGTAAAGGTGAATTACATTGGTTTCCGAGCACGTTTCTTAAGTGTTTGTATGTATGTTTGTCCATGAATATCTCAAAAATTAAAAGTCATATCGAGATACCTCATTTTGATTTAAACCAGGTGTATTAGCAGTTCAAGTTTCATCAAAATCGGTTCAGTAGTTTTTGAGAATGAGTATCTTGTGATACAATCTGCACTAAAAATTATGTATGTAAGTATGTACGTATGTTCATCTGTTCCCGCATACCTAACGTCTAAACTGCTGATCATATTATATTCACAAATTGAGGTATCGTTGGAAGCGTCTTGATTGTCCGCTGGGTATAGGCACGTCACATGAAATTGAATATGGCGCCCTCTAGACGACATAAAGCTGTGAACTAAAAAACTTTTTCTTTTTTAAAAAATATGGTGTATGGTATCAAATGGAAGCTCTTGGTGAGCATATTTCAAAAATATATACTTTACTAGTTGTTGTTTGCGGCATTGCTTGCATAAATCGAATAATGGGAATAATTTCCACAAGATTACGTCATACTAATTATGGACATGTAAAATAATTATGAAGCGGCACTGTAAATACTTTATCACGAAATTATGACCCCAAAATATTATAAACCAGCGGATCCTCGCGGTTTCACCCACGTGGTGCCCGTTCCCGTGGGAATATCGGTATAAAATATAACCTATGTCACTCGGGGAGAGCGTAGCTTTCTAATGGTCAAAGAATTTTCGAAATCGGGCCTGTAGTTTAGTGTAGAGCCTATTCGATGCAAACAAACAATCAAATCTTTCCTCTTTATAATATTATAAGTATAGATAAAAATTAAGTTTCTAAACTAAAACCCGACTACTGAATAATCACGCTCTAAAAAGTAGAGGTATGAAACAAGAAAATATTCTCATCTCAAATTGCCGTGGTCGTATATTTTTCCCTAAAATGTATTGTTTTGTTTTAGATGAGAATATTTTCTTGTTTCGTAATTTAAGAGCGTGATTTTTCAGTAGTACCTAAGGGTTTTAGTTCTGGAACTTAATTTTTATTCCCTAACATTTTCACAAAATGCCCGTACTAACAAAACGAAAAGCAATTAATTCGAAAACAACACACAAAAGCCTCCATCAAAAGAAATTTACATATTTAGAGCTTGCAACTGCATTCAAACGAGGATAATAGAATGGTAACAGGCGTAAAGCATCACCATAAAAGCAAATTGACTAGCAGTCCGAGAACGGTGCGAGATTACTTTTATGTCCTCTATCTGAAACGCTAGGTCGGTTTATATCAGCTCACATTACGCTACATAAAACCTTATCAACGTATCACCGGCCACTGGAAACCCTTACTTCGTTTGCCCAAGGTACGTTACTATTAAATATATTAAACCATATTATAGACTTGGGTTCTGTGCGCCTGAGGCTTACACTGCCTGGAAATGTTACGATCTCTTAACGATATTGATGTAAACCATGGCAACTTTAATAAATACCATTCGTTCGTTCAATTTTATTTTATACTTGAGGCTGGTCTCGACATTTTCCGCTAAGGGGTTTGTTTGTTCCATGAATTTCTTTATCTCTTACCTGAGAAATTATTGGTTTTGTAAAAGCTTACCTTCTAATCTAAAGAGCTTAACTTCTACTGAAATTAACTACTGGATTTGGAGGTGAATAAACTTCAATTGGGTTGACAGTAAATAGTTTATTTACCTTAAAATCCAGTAGTTAACACCGAAAAACTAAAGCAATAGATTAGACTTTGGAGTTTGGTATAATTTTGCTCTATATAAAAAAAAATTGAACGAACATATAGTAGTCCTTTTTACCACACTTTTATTAGCTTCACTTGTAACTAAGTCACAATGTAAGAAAATCTTGGAATTCAATTTTAACCTACTTCTAATTGTCGTATTGATTTGAAACTTTGCAAGTCTATATGAATCCGATGACAATACAATAATTTGCTACCATCGAGCTGATCTGATGATGGAGTCAAGAGGTGGGCAATAGAACTCTTCAATGGCTGCTAGGAAACCCCTCGAGTTTAGGCTCCGTTGTTTTGTTCTGACGAGACCTATTCGCTACACTTGGTGGTGAGGGTCTGATGATGGAGCAGGAAAGAAGCCAGTGACAATTCTTAATGACCAATAGGAAATACCTCGAGTTTGTGCTCATTTGTTTCGTTTTGATAAGACCTATTCGTTACACTTGGTGGTGAGGGTCTGATGATGGAGCTGGGAGGACCCAGTGAAACTCCTTAATGACGTCAAGAAAACTCCTCGAGTTTGGGCTCATTTTTTTCGTTCAGACGAGACCTATTCGCTACACTTGGTGGCGAGGGTCTGATGGTGAAGCTCAGAGGAAGCCAGTGGCACTCCTTAATGGCCAATAGGAAACCCTTCGAGTTCTGGCTCATTTGTTACGTTCTGATGTGACCTATTTGCTACACTTGGTGGTGTGGGTCTGATGATGGAGCAAGGAAGAGGTCAGTGGCACTCCTTAATGACCACTAGGAAACCCCTCGAGATGGGCTCATTTGTTTCGTTCTGATGAGACCTATTCGCTACACTTGGTGGTGAGGGTCGGATGATGGAGCAGGGAGGAAGTCAGTCGCACTCCTTAAGACCACTAGGAAACCCCTCGAGTTTGGGCTCATTTGTTTCGTTCTGATGAGACCTATTCGCTACACTTAATGGTGGGGGTCTGATGATGGAGCAGGGAGAAAGTCAGTGGCACTCCTTAATTACCACTAGGAAACCCCTCGAGTTTAGGCTCATTTGTTTCGTTCTGATGAGACCTATTCGCTTCACTTGGTGGTGAGGGTCGGATGATGGAGCTGGGAGGAAGCCAGTGGCACTCCTTAATTACCACTAGGAAACCCCTCGAGTTTGGGCTCATTTGTTTTGTTCTGATGAGACCTATTCGCTACACTTGGTGGTGAGGGTCTGATGATGGAGCAGGGAGGAAGTAAGGGTTCGGCTCGCGCATCTGGTAACTAATAGATTCCACTTGAATTTGTAAAACTAAATACATACAATCACGCCTTTGAGTTATAATTTTTACGGGGTGGGCAGACACATGAATGGACTGTGAAATCGATTACCATCCTCATCCATAGCTTGCCATTTGTTAAACTAAAATGTAAAAATAAATATGTAGTTTAAAAAACTATAAAAACACACTTTTATAGGAACAGACTGAAAGTACAAAATAACCGTCTATTCAGTAGCTAACTGAAATTAAAAAGCGTGGTGCGCCCTTTGCAAAGCATGCATTCAAGTACTTAATATTGACAACGCGCACCACGCTTTTTAATTTCAATTAGGTACTGAATAGACGGTTATTTTGTACTTTCAGTCTGTTCCTATAAAAGTGTGTTTTTATAGTTTTTTAAACTACATATTTTTTTAATAGAAAAGAGATTTGTAGGCGTCAATGAAGTCATTCTTAAATAAAATTTTATTATGGTTAAGTAAAAGCATGGATGGTATAAGTAAATTACTTGGTTCAACGTGAAGTTTTTCTGACGATTGAAAGAGGATAATTTATTGGTAGGCCGCCAATTCCGCCAACGGTTGACCAAGTTAGGGTAAGTTTGCTAAGTCATTTTCGGCTCACCAACTTCGAAGCTTGATTATCCAATTTGATTTACATCGATGGAGTCGCTTTGTTTGATAGCCTGTAAAGAAAGTACAATGATGGGCAGTCAATTTCAGAATGCAATACCATCGAATAAGTTCTATCATACAGTATTTTGTTTTTTGAAGTTTCGCTTCTTTATTGTTAGATATTTATTTCGATATTAGCGACGTTTTCCATTTATATTTGATCTAGTCATTTTGATATTATGTACACTGATTTACTTTACAGACGGCACGAAGTGACTTTGTTTTATAGTATGTAGAGAAGCGCTAGTCAGTTTCATAAATTAGAACTTATTACAAAGTAATACGAGTATCATATTTTTTCAAGTTCATGGTATCCGCCACTCGTATACATCTTTCATTCGATTGTAATTTCGAGCTTCAAATGCGGCATTTTAATTTAAAAAGCTACGTGGCGTTTTCTTGTCACAAAAATGGACGGCACCAATAAAACACGGTGAAACAACCAAATAACTGGAAAGGTCGCCAAAAAAGTATATTAATTGCAAATAGGCGCAATAATGGTTTTAGTTTATTTATTGCGACGGGGCGGCGGTCGGGTCGTCACGGACGCGGCCGCCGACGTTGACGAGGGTCCTCAACTAGACCGTCACTGTGGGGGTCGTGGATTTTTGTACTGGAAGACTCAGTCATGCATACAAGACGTGCCCATGTCCCAAGGAAAACAATTTCAATGCGGATATAGACAATGAAATCGGATGAGTTTCGAAATACTCACGAGGTCTGCTTAATTACAGACAAACTAAGATTGTTTTCCCCTTTAAGTGACAATTTATCTATACATATAATAAAACAGAAACGGACAAAAAGTCTGTACATGAAATATTAAAAAAAAAAAAAACTGCTATGTGATGTGTACAGGATATAGACCCCAAAACGATAGATATTAAATTTTTTGTCTGTTTGTCTGTTTGTCTGTTTGTCTGTTTGTCTGTTTGTATGTTCGCTTTTCACGCAAAAACTACTGGACGGATTTTTACAAAATTTTGTGTAGTAATAGCTTATAACCCGGGTCAACATATAGGGTACCTTTTATTGCGGGAAATTTAATTATTCCTACGGGAAAATACAAAAACTGATTCTAACTAAAATAGATGGCGCCACATAATTATGAAAATACGTTATATTTAATCGCTGTCTCAATTAATAATGAATCATGTTATTTTTTTTTACCTGCTTCAAAACATAATATAAATTAAAACCCATCCAGGCTCATATAAAATCATAAAAATAATTTCATGTTATTTACGTCATTATATCTACTAAGCAATAGATGGCGCAAGAAGTCA
Source organism: Crambus lathoniellus (assembly GCA_949710035.1). Taxonomy (NCBI): domain Eukaryota; kingdom Metazoa; phylum Arthropoda; class Insecta; order Lepidoptera; family Crambidae; genus Crambus; species Crambus lathoniellus. The sequence goes on from OX453299.1 coordinate 22,209,763, forward strand.
GTAAGATTACGATATACCTCTCACAAAAGAACATTCGAATGATTATATTAATTAGGGTGAAAGCCCCCTCTGTTGCCACTTTAAGATGTTTTTCACATCTTTTGCATCATAACTACTAAGCAATAGATGGCGCGGGAAGTAAGTAAGATTACGATATACCTTTCACAAAAGTACATCCGAATGATTATCTATATTAAGTAGGGTGAAAGCCCCCGCTGTTGCCACTTTAATTTTTTTTCACTTCTTTCGCCTATGGTCTTAAGTAGGTATCTAAAATTGTCAAGAATGTATCTTATACTTTTCTTTAAGTTTTTAAATTTACAATACAAAAAAACTACTTAAAAAATTTAACCGACTCCAAAAAGTATTTGTCAACTGAAAAGGAAAAATATAATTTAATTTTTTTAAATTACTATTTATTTCTTAAGTTTGAGTGTATATTGTACAATAACATACCCACGAAAACTACTAAACCGATTTTGATGAATATTAGACTGTTCCCAAAGTTAGAATACACCTAATTTAAATCAAATAGAATCATCTCGATATGCCTTTAGATTTCGAGAAATTCGTGGACATACATAGTAAAAACATATAACTAAGTATTCATATACTTACGAAATTTAGTTTTATTTTAGTCAATTAAAAACCTATTTTTTAAACTTAAAATGTGCGAAGCGTGCCGATTGATGTGTTTTTTGTCAATCAAATTTTAAAAGATACACCGAGAAATCAATACTTAACTAACTTAGATAAAATAAAAGAAACATCTAATTCGATGTAAACTGAAAAGCGTTTATTGAATAATATTCCTATGTCATAAAGAATTATTACTATTGTTATTATGACTTAAAAGTCATAGATAAAATAGTACATTACAGCCGAGGACAGGTAAGTAAGAAATTACATTGTCGAGGATGGTTTGAAGCACGAGCCACAGGCGAGGGCTTTAATCATTCGAGGCAAGGTAATTTGCTTACCGTACAAGGCTTGTATAGTGCTTTTCTCAAGAAATGCGAGGAAATAAAAAAAACTGTTTAACTAAATAATATTTATTAAAATTTACATCACACATGTTTGGGCAATTATTAAATGTAAATGTTATTGTTTTCCTGGGCACACTAATGTATAAATCGCCTAAAATAATATTATTTTAATGATGTATCATTAAAATACGCCAACAACACAGATTCCGAAAACGTATGCGCCTTTTTTTACTTCTCCAAATCAGATCGTAGGTTTTCATATGTCTTTCTTTTGATTTTGCTGGCAGTAAGTTTTCTATTATTCATTTTGCTTCTGCTCTCAAATTTGGTGGAGTAGGTACATGTATACAATGTCTGTATATGTTTTATTGGCAGAACTCATTTTGATAATTTATTACACAATATAAATAAACTGTATTGATATTAAATCTGAAATCAACCGCTGAAAATCATTCCCGCCGTTTTTTTAATATTGGTTTGTGAGGCCAAGTGGAACGGTCATACAGCCTATTGATACTTACTACTTGCTACTAAAATGCGCAACTTCAATACCCGCTTCTGGGCGGTAGATGGCGCTGTACTTATTTCCCATACAAAATTACTCGTAAAGGATAAATCTCATTTTGTTTTTTTTTGATTGATGTTCGTGCTAAGGGTACATAGCGCTTACAATACGAAGTAATATACTCTGTGCGCACCGTATTTAAAAAAAAGTTAACCTAATTATAATATAATAATTAACCATATAATAATAATAATAATGTGGCTGTATGGTGCCAATGTCCCTTTGCTTCTTCTGTTTTTATACACAGGAATAACGAAAGAAAAAATAAAGAAAAAAAGTTGGTAATAATATCTTTGGGTAGTACCTCGGAAAAGTGCCACGTACTGCATTCTTTTCTCAAATATAATATTAACATTTCAGAGCATAAGTGTGAAAAGTATATTATCAAGCAAAAGTTATTAACGAAATGTTTAAGGCTAAGTAAGCACTCGGGGCAGTGGCCAAAACTAAAGTTCTTACCCTATTGATGTAAAATTTATATTTCGCATTTCCACTCGACGCTAGATGTCGCTACAGTAAGTATAGTGCCACAAATATATCTGAACCGGTGGCAGTGGTCCTGGAGGAGCCACTAGCAATACAAAATTAACTGTCAAAATGGACTGCCGGCAGTCAACAGTATATTTAGTACCAAAAAATAACCACTGTGTGAAATAAGTTTGTCGCAATGTAGACAAAATGGCACCAATGTAGTTTTGAAAATTTTGCTCAAACGCTAAGTGGCCAGTACGTAGTTACATACACCTACAGTGCCACAAGCTTTTCTGTTCCGGTGACAGTCGTGACAGAGGAGCCACTTGCAATACGAAATTAGCTGTCAAAATGGACTGTCGTATGAAAACTGTTTTAGTTCCTAAGATAATCACCGGAACAGAAAAGATTGGCGCATATACCTACCATTTTTTATGTCATTTAACCGGCTCTGGCTACTTAGGCCTTCAGCCGTAGGTACCATCCAATAAAATAAAGGAATATTAAAAATAGTTTTCTATCTAACTTATTTATTCATTTATTTACTAGGAAAGCTTACATAAGTGATGATTGATTAAAATTAAATAATTAAATGGTATATCATTACATTTTATACCTGTTACTTAAAGAAGAAATGTCTCCATATCAAAATACTAGCCTTCCGCCCGCGACTTCGCCCGCTCGGACTAAACGACGACGTTATCCCACGGGAATGTGATATTTTTCATGGATAAAAAGTAGCCAAAGGCAGCCATTACATCCAGATCGCGATCACTGATCCTGATCTTGATCGCGATCGAGATTTACTTTGTAGATATTTTGCGATCAAGATCGCGAGCCGTCAATCACCTTCGTACACAGTCAATCTGCATCGCGATCATTGATCATTGATCATTGATCCAGATTGACTGTCTAATGGCTGCCTAAGTATGTCACTTTTCAGCTGCCAAACTATTCCCATTCCAAAAGTCACGTCGATACGTTGCACCAATTTTGACGTGAAAGACGGACAAACAAACAAACCCACTTTCACATTTATAATATTAGTATGGATACACACAATCTCTTTTACATTTTATAGTAAAAATATGATTGGCCTGATATTATGCATTAGTAAGTAAGATCTTCTGTTTGAATCGTGAAAGCGCGCATATGCGCAAAACGATAATACGCGCTCTAATCGCGCGCGGCAAGAGTGCGCTTCACCACTGGAGCTCCATAGTAGTGGTCGGAGTGGACGTGCCTCGTGCGATCCAAGAGCACCAAGAGAACAAATTAGATTCACGATCCATGATCCCCAATCTTAGGTCGTGGTTGGCCAATCCAAGATGGATCGTTTGGTGTAGTTCAGTCTTATGAACCTCGCGTAGAATAGATCTATTACCCGCTAGCAAGCAACGTCGAAGAACGAAGAACGGCTGTTCAAAATAATCGTTTTCATTATACACTGTTATGTGTGATACATGCATTTTTGCGTATAAAAACCATATGAAAATATAGATAAGTTATCACAACTTACTGTAAATCGAGATTTGACAGCCTAAACCGACCTAGATAGCGGTTTAAATTTAAATCGGGATCGGTAACAACAAGTAGCTAAATGGGATTTAAAAGAAAATCGAGATCCATGTGGCCCTTTTGAGTTATGAAGAAGAGAAGAGAAGTTTGTTTTTTTTTGTCGCCTCTAAGGGATTGCAGACTTCAGTATTTAATTTGACATACATTTTAGCTTGATACCTCCCACGCATACTTGAGAAAAAGTTTCTTGACAGACGGACAGATCTTTGAATGAGGGCTCAACTATGTTCATGCAGCATATGATAACAACATACCATGTTCATACCCTAGCCTGCATGTTCGATATTCTTTAGACCCTTTTAGTAGAGAATAGGACTTCAAGAAGAGCGTTATGAAATCTGAGCAACAAACACACATAAACTAAACTAACACAAAAGTCACTACACCGCGCGTACGAAGTCGCGGGCAACAGCTAGTCCTCAATAAACTAGACTGTCCCTTTGGGGTTGTGGATTATTGTACCGGAAGAGTCGGTCATGCATACTAGACATGTCCATGTCCCAGGGAAAACAATTTCATTCCGGATATAGACTGTGAAATCGGATAAGTGGTTTCGGAGTTTTCACGGGATAGCTTAATTACATGCAAACTAAGCTTGCTTTTCCCCTTTTGTGACAATTTATTCTCAACAAACTAAACTGTCCCCTGTGGGTTTGGTCGTGGATTTTTGTACTGAAACTCAGTCATGCATAAACATGTCTATGTCCTAGGGAAAACACATGGAAAACAATTACATGCAAACTTAGAAAATTTACTTTTTAGGTACAGTCAGCTTCAAAATGATCTGAGCGTTCAAACGCATCAAAAATATCTGAGCATTTGACAAAAATCACTCTAAGCACAATACTTTCATTTTTTGTCATCTGTTCCCAAACAACAAGTGAGAATGCACCTTTACGTCTTGAAATAAGGTTGATTATTGTCAAATGTTTAGATATTTTTGGTGACTTTGAACGCTTAGATAATTTTAAAGCTGACTGTTATGTACAGACCTAGAGAACGTTTTCTATAAGGAAAAATCTATTTCGCTTCACTCAATTACTTATGCATGTAGCTGGTTTTGCCCAACGTATTTATTTTACCTAGTTTTAAAAAGTGAAAAGTGAATGAAACAGTAGAAATATATTAAATATGCGTATTGGTATTACAAAAATAAACCGCCTTCAAAACAAAACTGCAAACAAAAACTCATTTCCCAAAAACACGTAAAAACGTTTCAAAGTTCATTTTCATTTCAAAATAGTGAAACAATAATAAACAATATCTCATGCGCAGAGTGGTGTAAATTGTAACCTATCAAATACATATTAATATTAATATCTATTTGGCTTGACACCGACTTCAATCAGATCAGTAAGTTCAAGATTAATTAGAAAAAGTCCCGCACTTTCGTACTTTGAATTGAATGATTCAATTTATTTTTCACTTTTACGTGTTTTTGGGAAATGAGTTTTTGTTTGCAGTTTTGTTTTGAAGGCGGTTTATTTTTTTTTGAAAAATTTTGTTTATTTTTCCTTTTTTAGTGTTAGAAATCTACTATAAGAAACCGCATAATGAGCAAGGGTAGCTTAATGTGCAACGACTATAGCCCATATCTAAATTAGAACACTCAGACAAGCACCACCCTCCAACTCTTAACTGTTATGCAGTTTGATTCCACCATCAGCTAACCTAAATTACTTGAAAGAATACAACCTAAAGTTCTATTTGCGCTTGTAGTACTTAAAAACATACTTTAACTCCTAAGCGTTAAAGAGTTTTACCTTCCATCATCAGCTTAACTAAATAACCTGAATGGTAACAACTACAAATATTTACGTATTAACGATATTTAAAGAATTATCCTCCAACTCCTAACTATTGAGGAGTTGTACCTTCCATCACCAGCTCATCATCGTGAGATGATGACTACCAGTCGCAAATACTTGAAAATTACTTATGAACCTTAAAGGAATCGTATTGCGCCCGTAACATATTTAGTATTTAATTAATGTTTTCGATGGCCATATGTGGTCTTCATCATCAGTTACTCTTCACCAAATGGTGCTTACCGAAAGCAAGGGCACGAGTTACTTAAGAAAATACCAAAATCGCTATAGGTGTGCCTATAATATTTGAAGAGTTCCCTTGATTTCTCCAGGATGCCATCATCAGATCCTGACCGTATAACAATGGGACCAATTTGTAACTATATGCTTTCAAACCAAAAAAGAATTTCTAAAATCGGTTTATAATTGACAAAGTTATGAGGTAACAAACATCAAAAAAAAATAAAAAAAATCAACCGAACTGAGAACCTCCGCCTTTTTTTGAAGTCGGTTAAAAAAAAAGTATTAAAGTATATATTTATCCGATATCAAGTTTTCCATGACACAGTTTCTCAATGAACTTTACATGGGCTTAGATAATTGGTGTCATTGTAAAAAGTTAAGTTAGTATATTTAAAAGTTATTGGTAAAGTAGTTTTAAGCACTCGTATTAATATTTAATTTAAATAAATGGTTAAAAATTGATTTAATTTGGGCGTGTATTACGGTCGATTCGCATATGGTCGAAATAACTACGGTCAAAAGACCTACTGCTTAAAATAACTTTTGGTCATTACACCTATGTTTGAATTATCTGATGGGCGAAATCACTACTGGTCATCTCACTTACGGTTTATTCACCTACGGTTTATTGAACTACTGATCATTTAATCTACAGTCAATTCACCTACGGTTTATTAAGTTCAAAATACTGACTCATCTACTGCTGATAGGTGCCAGAAGCGAACCGAGAAGCATGCTAGGTTTATTTACATAAACCAACAGGAACCGACTTTATAGAATAGCATCTCCATTTCCTATTAAACTAGAATTGGGCGACTATCATGTTAACCTATTATGCTAGTCGCTTCGCTCCTCGCACCTACCATAAGCCGTCCAGTAGAGCTGCCTACTGTTGTTGGTATGTGTTGTATTTCATTTTTTTCTTTTAAGTGCTTTTCTGTTTCTGAATGTGGACACGTAATGTGAATCTACCCACCACTTTGAAAATCAACCAGTAGATGAAATGAACATTAGGACAATCACCCGTTGGTTAAATCAACGGAGAAATGACCAGTGGTTGAGTCGTCTTATAGGCATTATGAACATAAAGTTAATCGACCGTAGTTATATTGATACATTGTTATACCCTTTAATTTCTATCCAAATCTTTTTCTTTGAACAATTACTAGAATAATAATAATAGGTCTTTACCTATGAAATTGCCGTTTGCTATGGGGAAATTGTAGGAAATTGGACTTATCATACAAAGATATTCTTGGACATGTGAACTCCGAATTCAACAAAACTTTAAAGATATGAGCAGACAACATTAATCTACATTAAACTATTGCCTATAATCTTATTTAGAAACAGCTTTAGTTAAAAAAATAAATATTTTTAAGCAGTCAAATTGACGACAACCAAAAAGTCGAAAACTTTGAAGCATTTTATAAAAATTTTGGACGCGTGTTGAAAAACACACACTCGGTTTATATCGATGTCGCTTATTATCATATTTGTGCTGAACCACAACAGTAAGTAATTAAATTAACGGGAAACAAAAAAGTTTACTTCATTTATGCCTTTTCAATTGGAATGACAAAATATTTTTATTAGGTTAGCCTCTTCGATACAAAACAAAACACACACAAATAGTGATTTTGCAGAACGTGAGATAGGTAAACGAATGATGTTTGTAGTTTCATCTGTGATATTGGAACCCTACGCACGTACTGCCACAGTTTACTCGACTCTCAAGCGGACGGTTTACAAAATTGGAAAAGTGCGAAAATGCTTTTCACGAGGTCAGGAGTACGCGGAATCCAATATGTGCAATGAAATACCGCCAACACGTCGCGTCGCTGCGGCCGACAGCACAGTACACTCGGTTTATATCAATATCGCTTACTATCACATTTGTGCTGAACCACAACAGTATTAAAATAACGGGAAACAAAAAAGTTAACTAAACTTCATTTCTGCTTTTTCAATTGGAACGACAATGTGTTTTCTTTTTGTTAAAATATTTAAAGTGTTAAAGTTAGATATTTTATTGTATCTTTTTTGTTTAACAGTCGAATAAGAATTGCTGCGCCTGCAATAAGTAGTTACGAATAATTGGATAAGTACCCATTTCACAAAAATCGGTAGAAATCTGTGAAATTGTAGGTTTTTGATATTGTTAATCTCAATATTGGATGCAAATATTTAATTTCTATCAATGGAGTATAGACAGATCAACCTTTGTTGTCGTGACATAATGCATCGGAATTTTGATTTATATTGTTAATACAAAATTATTAACCTTTTCATTTACCCCCTCCATGGGTGCTCGAAATGAATACTTTTAAAGTTCTAATTCTCAGTAACCTGTAGCTAGAAACTGAAAAAAAGCGTCGTATAATAATATACGTGGAATATGTTCTTGTTGTATTTGTTGTATGTATTTCTCTTTTTCTTCAGTATCTCCGTTAATCTGAAATAACATTTTAAATTGGAAAAGCGCAAAAAGCGCGAAAATGCTTTTCACGAGGTCAGGTTATTCCTCATAAGGAATCCAATATGTGCAATGAAATACCGCCGACACTTCGCCGTCGGTCGCTGCGGCCGACAGCACAGTACACTCGGTTTTGTATCGATGTCGCTTATTAACAATTTTGTGTTGAACCACAACATTACAGTACTTAAATTCAAGGGAAGCAAACATTTTTTTGAACGATTCATTCAATTTATGTTTTTTTTTTCTTTTTTCTTTACACATTTAAAGCTTGTGGCACAGTTAAGGGGCTGACATGAGCGAACTAACGCCAGCGCCGCCAATTGATTTCTTTTATTTCTTCACCCATTAGTGGTCACTGTACTCGATTGAGTACACTTAAAACTTTCAGTAACTATGAACAGTTAATAGGAATATATTATTTATTTTTGATAAATTTAATAGTGTATAATATAGCTTTTCATAAAATCTCAACTAAAAATTTATTTTATAGAAAATTGTGTCACTTTGATTCACAGAAAGTCGCTATTTTAGAAATAACACGGGTAAAACTTTTGTGTTATTATAAGTTTTAAAAAATAAGCTAAATATAAAGTGTAATATTCTTGCTTATAATAATTGTAATAGTTTAGGAAAAAATCTTTATGTTGGTTGATTTTTGTGAGGTTTTATAGGAGTGTACTCGATTGAGTACATGACCATATTGATATATAAAAATAAATGTTATTTTCCAGATAAGTTCAGTAGAACAATGAATCAAAATGGCATAAAATTGCCAATCAGTAGCTCTTATGGTATTAAGCAAGCTATTCAAGTTATTAGAGAGCAGTTATATTGATAGTTAATATGACTGGCGATTTGGCGATCATACTTCCAATACGCACTTTCTTTACATTTATTTACGGGAAATGTCTACTAAAACTGAGTCACAACCACTTGCTGCCTAAAACCTATCAAAGTACTGTCATAGAATCGACTTCTACTGTGTAAAATCCCTTCATTCAACCACTATCGCCTCTGGGGTACTCGAGTAAAAGATCTAAAGACCAAAGAAGTTCAGCATTTGATCACAGATTTGGCTAAACCAATGAACTGCTCTTGGTTAGATGGAAGGATAACAGTGTTTGTACTATGGCCACTAACAACAACAATATTGAACCTATGGCTCTTGTAATGCGATGGTGACCAATGTAAAACAATATATGTGAAGATAAAAATACTATTTTAAAATTGTTTTAAAGAAAAGGGAAGAGCTGATGAATTTAATCAGTTGTATTTTCTATAACGGTCCGCTATACATAGTAAGCCATCGCAATGGGTGGTGAGCAAAGACAATCTCATGGCTTAACTTTTGTTTTGACGTATTACTCGACATTTTTTGCAACAATGAAAATGCTCAAGCGTCTTCGTCTTTGGTAGGTACAGGGTAGAAGGGTTGCCCCAAAATGGCTTAGGAGACTATCCAGAAATAATGGAGAAGCAACCACGTTGCGTAATTTGTTACTTAAGAGCCTGCTGGTACGGCAGAAATGCCTAAGGAACCTATGGACCAAAAAGTATTTCTAAGAGAATTTTTACCTTTAAGTGGTCAGTGTACTCATGTCTGGGCAGCATTTGGTACACACTCTGACAATCTCCTTTATTGAAGATCCGTCACCGTGGGAATATCGTCTGAATAAAATATAGACTATCATCATCATCATCATAACAACCCGTAATAGTACACGTGATAGAATTTACAAAATGGGTTCAGGAGTTCCAGAGATCAAACTTTTTACATCAACACACAAACTTTGCCTATTTATAATATTAGTGTAGAAAACGTTAATGCATCAACATTATAGAGCTTTTTAAGGTACTTACTGCTATCACAAAGCAGTGTCTTTGCAATCGAATAAATCAAGCGACCCAATTTTGGATTCTAACTTTCTCTCGTATTCTAATAGCAGCATGAGTTAAAATGGCCCGAAGAACATTTACATCAGGGGAATTTACCTAAATCCTCGGTTTTTTGCAATTCGAAGGCATACATTATTACTTTTGCATTTCTCTGACAATCCTCTGGGGCCCGAATGAAATATTTCAGAAGCTTGGTTAGCTTTTATACTGCACTCTCCGGGCAAGATTTATTGGGTTTCAAACAAACTTTTCATACTGTTATTTGTATCAAATAAGTTTTGGTTCACCTGAGTAAAGGTACATAGCGAACATTGTATAAACAGTACAGTACTGTTTGTTTTTATGTCAATAAATTTATTTATTATTATTATTGTATAAACAAACAAATAAGATGTAAAACCTCGATTCATTTATGACTAAATGGTCTTGGTATGGGTGTGTCTTTAATGAATATTATGAATGTATTAACAACAATACCCTTAGAGTATGTTTATATCGCACGCGTTCCCCGGAACGTTATTCAATAAAATACGTGATCGGCATAAGAGGCAGCCCTGTTGAGATAGCGTGGGGATAAAGCCTAAGTGCCTGGGATTCGGTGTCGATTAATGAAACGACTGCCAAATCTACGCTCACTGACTTACTACTGATATTGTAAATCTGAAATCGGAAGTTATAAAATGTGAATGCGAAAGTAATTCTGTATGTTTGTCCGTTACCTCTTCAAGCCTAAACCACTGAATGAATTTTTGTGCGGCAAAGAGATTATATATTAATAAGATCTTCGAAAAGCATTAATATTTTATTGAAAATTCGAAAAGATTAATATTATTTTTGGGTTAATACCCATAAGCTTAATATCTATTTTGTATTTTGTAAACAAAATAGAGCACACCATTAAGTTTGAGAGTAAAATCCCTGATCATTAATTCATCCCAACTCTGGAACTCAGAAATAGAACATCCAAATTCCATGTTCTAGATTGAAATTTTGCATGGTTCATTTTGGTAGGTACTTGTATTATCTTTGATCAGTTAAGCAACATCGCGTTATATATCAGGGAATTTAAATAAAAAAATGTTTTTTATTAACTATCAATTTATTCGGATGTTCCAGTTGTTCGGAAAGGTAGCTTCGCAAGTCATAGATTTTCCGAATTTATAACATATAACTCAAAAAAACCAAATAGAACTTTATTCATTGCAACTACCACAACTTATAAAAGTCAAAAGCGCTACGGTATTTAGTTTTACGACTACGGCTACAAAGTAGGGTAACGTGTTTCCAATGCACAATGTTTATCGCGGATGGTATTGTTATTCTTGTTTTAGGGTTCTGTAGCCAAATACATACTCGAAACTTGGTAAGTAGGTAGATATATTCTGTGTACCGCTTTAGAATTTTTAAACAAAAATAAAAAAATAAAAAATTAAGGGGGCTCTACATACATGGAACTGAAACTGAGAAAAAATCTTTTCATAAAACATATTCGTGTGGGGGTGTCTTTAGATAGGTATTTTAATATAATAAATATAAATAAATATAATATTTTCTTACAATCACACCAATTATCTAAGCCCGTTGTTAATTTCTTAAGAAACTGTGTCTACGTAAACTTGATAACGGATAAATATATACTTAAATACTTTTTGTTTGTAAATACATACTTAATATACATAGAAAACACCCAGACCAAGACAAATAGACATGTTCATGCACACAAATATTTGTCTTGTTCGGGAATCGAACCCGAGATCTCTGGCGCAGAAGGCAGGTAGTTTACCCCTGCGCCAAATCGGTCGTCTAATTTTAAAATTATGTTTTGGTTTCTTTTATAATTTTTTACCAAAGTCAATATTTTGAAAGATATACACTGCCAAAGTGATAAAATGTGTGCTCCCCCCCCCCTCTAACTTTTAAAATGAGAGAGTGAAAAATCTTTTATATTATTTATGCTGTAGATCTTGATAAAAACTTTCAACGAAAATTGGTTTGAACGAGATATAGAAAGCAGTTTTTGAGATAAAACACATTTTCAATAACAGCATTAATTTCCTGAATAAGAAAAATATTTGTGTGCATGAACTTTGAATGAAACATGAATCTTTGTCTTGGTCTGTGTTTTTTCTATGTAAGTATTTACAATAAAGTTTATAAGTATGATATCTTTATAAACTTACTTTTAACAAGAACTTGGTGAAGTATTAGGGCAGGCGTACCGGTTTTGGCCACTTTAAGGATTTTTTCACTTTTAACCGCTTAGTGCTTAATGATCTTAAGTATTTTAGAGAAAATTTATAATGTAGAGTTATAGATAATTTATCGACCTTTAAGGGTACAATCTACAAAGTAAAAAAAACAATAGTTTTTTTTTATTTAGAACAAATTCTGCGGAGGGGGCCAAATACACCGTTTGCATTGGTTTTGGCCACTTTCATAAAATTACTATATTTATAAGTTGAGTTTATGCTTAATTGATGTCTTATTAGAGTTCTGGACTAAAACACTACATGAAATAGTATTTCAGTCACAGCTTGCTCCTTACTACAATTTTATAAGTATACCTTTATCACTTGATTAAAATTACACATTAACATTACGCGCGACTATGAGTTCTGCCAAATTGTGGGCCAATTACTGAGTAACCACCGATTTCAGGTTAGTTTGCTGAATCGGAAGAGTCGTTGGAGGAATCAGCGTAACGGACTTCCACAGGGTAGTGTCCTGGCGCCAAGTCTGTTCAACATTTAGACAAACGATCAGCCCAGGACACAGAATACTAGACGTTTTGTATACGCCGATGACCTAGCACTGGCGGCTCAAGCGGACACCTTTACAAGTGTAGAGGAAACACTAACCGCATCATTGGACCAACTTGGTGGATACTACACTGCAAACGGCCTGAAGCCAAACCCGAGTAAAACTGAAGTTTGCGCATATCATCTCCGCAACAAAGATGCTGAAAGGGAACTAAACATCACATGGAAAAATGTAAAATTCTCCCATAACAGGTTTCCTAAGTATCTGGGCGTGACTCTCGATCGAAGCCTGACTATGAAGGGGCACTGCGCAAATACTCAGAAAAAGGTCTGCACTCGAAATAACCTCCTGAGAAAGTTGACCGCAACATCTTGGGGAGCCAAACCAACCGTCCTGCGCACTACAGCTCTTGCGCTCTGCTACTCCGCGGCTGAATACGCCTGCCCCGTCTGGGAACGGTCAACATACGCGAAGATGGTCGACGTGGCTCTGAATGAGTTCTGTCGCCTAATTACAGGCTGTTTGAAACCAACACCGACCGAAAAACTATACCAGTTGGCAGGAATAGCCCCTCCGGAGGTGCGACGATCCTTGTCTAGCTCGGCTGAGAGGATAAAGCAGTTGCAAGACAGACGTCACCCACTTTTCGACCACATACCAGTGCGGCCCAGGCTGCGCTCTAGGAAAAGTTTCTTGGCTTCTGTGCAGCCTCTCGACCAACCCCCTGAAACTACTCGCCTAAATATGTGGCGGTCGCGCCCAAACGTCGCAGACTTAACCATTGGCGTGAAAGAGAGACTGGCTGAGGGTCACAATCTCAGCTGGCCAGTCTGGAAGTCCCTTAACCGTCTCAGAGCTGGGGTGGGAAGGTCTAAGGCAAACCTCGCGAAGTGGGGATACATCCCCGAACATGAAACCGAGTGCATCTGCGGTCATCCAAAACAGACCATCGCACACATGACTGGGTGCCCTGCGTGCCCGACTACTTGCACGGACGAGGAGCTGAACGAGGCTTCTGAGCGAGCTATTGCGGTTGCAGCTTTTTGGGCTGCCCGTATTTGAGGTTGTCGTCGACTCGATAAGAAGAAGACTTGATTAAAAGAAAATTAGCGGATTGAGGCTAGTGTAGGCCAGTGCCTACACTAGCCTCAATCCGCTAATTTTCTAGTACGTTAGCTAACAAAAGTGAGTTGTGAGTCTTTTAAAATAAATGAACTTTATGATAGGTTGGAAACTTTCTACTAATGCCAAAGTGGCCAAAGGTGGTACAATGCTAAAATTTCTAGCCCCACTTTTGGCCACTTATTGTTTCCCAACTTTTTGTAAGAACAGTGAAAAAACAACACTTAATCCATCTAGAAGAAACATATTCCAATATGATATAAAATGTTAAATAACCATAAAATAATTTTATTGTAGAAAAAAATGATTTTACAAAACCTTTACCCTTAGCATTTTGATTAAGAATTTTACAAAATGTTAACTTTGAAACATAACACGTGTTTATTTCTAAAATATCGTACTACATAAAAAAAGCTAAGTGCTGTAATTATTAACTAAAAGTCCAATCTTTTATTCGCCATTAATAAATATAAGCAATAATTATTTAATTCCTATTTATATAACTTTAAAGTGAAAAGTGACCAAAACCGGTACAGTGACCAAAACCGGTACGCCTGCCCTACTTATTTTTATTTATTTATCTCGTCATTTGATATTGTTCTTAATTAAAACTATCTTGGACATGGTTAAGTTGGATAAACATATAAACGAGAGAGGTCGTGGTCACCGCCCGACCTCGCCTGACATCTCAAGCGACTCTTGTCGCGGGACATTTGTCTCCTAATACAATGGTATTAGGTTGACCAGTTATGACTTATGGAAGCGAGACGTGGACCGACGATCTGTACCCCGAGTGTAAGTTTTTATGTCAAGCAAACGCAAACTATTTCGAATGCGTATTAATGTCAATTTGTATGAAAACTATATAAGCGCGCTACTTGCCGCTAGAGGCGCTAATACAGTTTTCATACAAATTGACATTAATACGCATTCGAAATAGTTTGCGTTTTTTGACATAAAAACTTACACTACGGGCACAGGTCAAGGTCGCTGGATGCGGGCAGCGCAGGACCGATCGTTGTAGAGATCCTTGGGGGAGGCCTATGCCTAGCAGTGGGCGTCGTACGGCTGAAATGATGATGATGACAATGGTATTAAATTCGTCTCATGTCGCAAGAAATACTTGTCTGTTTCGCGATGCATTTCGTCTATTTTGAGCAAAATCTACATCAGTCTACACTAATTAAACTTTATATTATAAAGAGGTTAACTTTGTGTAGTTTTGAGATTTACATAATTGATTTAGAAAATACTTTCACCAGTAGAACGCTACATTATTTCCAAGTGATAAAGGCTATATTTTATCCCGATATTCCAGTAAAATAGATGATCAAACGAACTACTGTGAAGTTCGATCGCTATTATATGAGTCGTTTCATTCTTTGATATAATATTTACAGGGTAGTCCCTTTAACCTACAGGCAACTTCGCACGTCTTTAGAGATTTAAAAAAAAAGTTCACTAATCTGTCATTTACTGTTCTGTGGTCAGTTTGACGCCATTTTTCTCATTTCGTTTAGAGCAAGTTCAGAGTAATAGCGGTGTTCTAGAACAAAGCTTAACTAGTGGGTTTGTAAACCTCCGCCTGCAGCTGAGGTTTACTGGGCTGGGCGGGTTGCTATATCTTCGAATGAAACGACTCATATAATTGCGATCGAACTTCACAGTAGTTCGTTTGATCATCTATTATATTTCGTCGTTTCATTCTTTGATATAATATTTACAGAGTAGATGTTTAGAGATTTAAGTTTTGTTCTAGAAGAAGTGTTGATGGGTTGTTTTTATAAGAATAAATAACCATCTCAATTAAACATATTATGTATTTGTTCATAAGCAGAATGTAAACAATCAACCCTTAAATAATAATAAGTTTTCTCCGTACAAATTAAATATCTAATCATAAATCAGCAACAAAAATAAAAGTAACTAATCATTAGTAGGGAACGTTACGGTTCTCGCGAAGACATCTTCGCTTTCAATAGGCCGGTTATAGAACCGAGCAAAGGCTGTGTAGATGTAGGTACTTGTCCAACCAGCTGTTTTTCTTATCTCGTCTACAAACACTGAGTCGTGAGCAAGCACGGTCGAGATGGAGGCGTATCGTGTGCTATCGCCACTCTCTCCCAAGCTCCCAACAGCTTATTTAACCCAGCGGCTTATAGACTGCGAGCTGGTGCGCTTGTGGAGTTTTTTGTATTTTAACAACAGTTTGTCTGCGTTCAAAGTCATCATATTTTTTGAAAAATATATATGATCGACGAGGACTGAAGCAGGGCATATATTTATTTTCTCGTGAAAGAATGACAAGTACAGCATGGGTTGTTCGCGGCCCGGGACCGAAGTTTTAATAATGTCGGTTATGGCTATCTTAACACCGTCTTGAGAAATGAATACATTTTCTAGTTTTATAAGCGTGAAAGTTTGTACCCTGTGCATTGTACAAAGTGTTCTTGTCTAGGCTCAGTACTAAATTTGGGTATCAATTAGGTATGTGGTTGAGAACAAGTTGTGGGTCCCAAGTAGAGGTATATTTAGGGCGACTTGGTTTAAGTTTGTAAGCGCCTTTTAGAACTCGTTAAATACACTCATGTGAGCCGATGTTACTATTTAATGGTTTAAGAACAGTGAAACGGTACGGCACGGGACGGTGATTTAATATCAACGTAAGCTTCGTCAGATAGCTCCCATTCAGTATCGGGGTTGCTTTTACTTGACTCGATATCTGAGCCGTTATTTTTTGTGTTAACTTATGACGCGTGTAGCCAAATGGCGATAAATCTACCTACATCGTGTCAACTTCTTTAAACGTGGAAATTTTATTGCAGAAGGTTTCTGAATTGTGAATGTTTTCCAAATCTGTGAACCTTGTCGTTCGATTGCCTTACTGGCTTTTATATTTTCGGATGATGTATTACCCAATAAAGAGTCATAAAGAGTCAGTTTAATCCTATCTTTCGTTAGGAAATGGTGTAAATCAATACCAAAATGCGACAGTCGTCGCTTAGATACTAAAGAGATTGTATCTTATCGTCAGAGGAGAGCAGTGTGTCCATTGCTCTATTTACCTATTGCCGAGGTACCCATATCAAGTTGTTGTTGAAAACCAAGAAACATTTTGTAGCGTCCCCTCACGACGACGACGTCAGAAACTGCGGCAGCAATCGCTGCGTTTAATTTAGGTGCGTGCAACATTCAACAATTATTTGGTATCAAGTACCTTTGTCAAGTTCTCTTTCTGATCTTTTGGTAGACCTGTTTTTCATAAAGGTGTCCATAAATTAGCTAAGCTGAATGGCATCTCCAAAATCAGGCGTATCGGACGTAGACGCCCTCAACGCTGACAATATTATTGTGGATCGAAAGTTATCGATGTAATTTCTTGAGTGAGCCGTTTGCGATACTGCGGCATCCAAGGTTTGTTGGATGGATATTTCCAAAGATTGTTCGATAAAGTCCCGCATCGTTTTGTATGATATTTATTGTATCCAAAACAAACATACTCTTTATTGCCAAAAAAAAAAACAACATGAGGGTAGAATGTAAAAAATAAAATTCAAAGAATAATTTAATAAGTTATTATGGCTTAATAATTTATATTGTCCCGCAGACAATAAACTATAGATAACGTGCATCAATCCTAGAATGCAGGTAGATTCTACTTTATGTCATAATATGTGACCCATAATTAGCCCGCAGCTAATTACGATATCGCGGTTGACCCCCAGTCAATTGCGACTTAGTTTGATTTTATGTAACTTAATGAACTGTAGATAACGTGCGCCTATCCTAGAACGCAGGTAGATTCTACTTCATGTCATAATATATGTCCCATAATTAGCCCACAGCTAATTACGATATCGCGATTGACCCGCAGTCAATATCGATTTAGTTTGATTTTGACTAACTACCTAAATAATCTGAAGATAACGTGCGTCTATCCTAGGACGCAGGTAGATTCTACTTCCTGTCATAATATATGACCTATAATTAGCTCGCAGCTAATTACGATATATCGCGATTGACTCGCAGTCAATCTCGATTTAGTTTGATTTTATGTAACTAAATAAAGTGTAGATAACATGCGTCTATCTTAGAACGCGGGTAGATTCTACTTCATGTCATGATATATGACCCATAATTAGCTCGCAGCTAATTACGATATCGCAATTGACTCGCAGTCAATCTCGATTAAGTTTGATTTTATGTAACTAAATAAAGTGTAGATAACATGCGTCTATCTTAGAACGCGGGTAGATTCTACTTCATGTCATGATATATGAACCATAATTAGCTCGCAGCTAATTACGATATCGCAATTGACTCGCAGTCAATCTCGATTAAGTTTGATTTTATGTAACTAAATAAAGTGTAGATAACATGCGTCTATCCTAGAACGCGGGTAGATTCTACTTCATGTCCTAATATATGACCCATAATTAGCTCGCAGCTATTTACGATATCGCGATTGAGTCGCAGTCAATCTCGATTTGGTTTGATTTTATGTAACTAAATAAAGTGTAGATAAAATGCGTCTATCCTAGAACGCGGGTAGATTCTACTTCATGTCATAAATATGACCCATAATTAGCTCGCAGCTAATTACGACATCGCGATTGACTCGCAGTCAATCTCGATTTAGTTTGATTTTATGTACCTAACTAAACTCATCTAGTGAAATCACTTGTTCATGTTCACCAGTGAACAACAAGAAACAAAAAAGTATTAATTGTATCTTAATATCTGATAAATTTAGTTAACTATTGTGAAGCTTGTCAATAACTTGTATGCACAAATATTCGAATAGGAATTGATAAAGCACTATAAACGTACCTGTGGCATTATCTTCATTCTCTGAAGAATATAAACGTTGGACTCGTTCAACATTTTCCTGTGCGCTGCGTTTCGGCATTTAAAATAGACGCGTGCGCTCGTTGCCTCGCACGAAAAAGGAATGAGAAAAATGGCGTCAAACTGACCACAGAACAGTAAATGACAGATTAGTGAACTTTTTTTTTTTAAATCTCTAAAGACGTGCGAAGTTGCCTGTAGGTTATGGTTTAAGAACTTTATTTTTCTCAAAAGAATTTACAAATAATTCACTTACCGAGAAAACATTTTAACTTTAACATCAAATTACTGTGAGCGTACTAAAATCTATAAGTATTATTAAAGAAAAGTTAAAAGTTGAGAACGCAAATTATAAATTAACAAATTACAATAAAGTGTCGGGTAGGTAGTGTAGGGAAGGTTAAAGGGACTACCCTGTAAATATTATATCAAAGAATGAAACGACGAAATATAATAGCTAGTCACTCACTTATTATAAATAAAAGTATTAATTAATAATTAGTTTTATTCATGTATGAACTCAGGTATATTTTTACGAATAAAAAAAGCTAGCTTCATTTTGCGGAAGAACCGTAACCATTTAAAGATTGCAAATAGCTTGGAGCCAATATTTAATGGCGATTTTTTTACAAAAGTCACCTAATATGTTAATAAAATAAAGATTACAAATAGCTTGGAGCCAATATTTAATGGCGATTTTTTTACAAAAGTCACCTAATATTTTAATAAAATAAAGATTGCAAATAGCTTGGAGATAATATTTAATGGCGATTTTTTTACACACATTTTAAATTAATACTTATACACCTATGGTGTTAATTCCCTGTGTATAATTAATGACATATTCGTATACAAAGGCGTCGTAATCTGTTATTGAACCAATCATAATTCCATATTTCCAGGCGTGTGCAAGTACTTAATATGTAAACGAAGCAATATAGTAGTCAAGTCAACAATGTATCTACTAATAAATTGTATTTGTTTTTCCATGTGCTTATGACAAAGCCAATGACGCGTTAATGAAATAAAAGACAATCTAAGATTTCTTCAATGATATATAATTAAGATATTCACGTTACACTAATTTATACCACAACCCCAAGTTTAATTTATTACCCCTATTGCTTTCGAGTTGAGAATTGTATTGTATCATTATTATAATCACGTTTGCACGTTTGCGAAATAAAGAATGACTCACACTACACCGTGCCGGGTCCGAGCCGAGCGTCGTCCGTGATTTTTTGTATGGACACAGGATTCGTGAAAGGTGTGGGCTGAAATAATTATGATATAGTGACATGAATTGAGAAAGGAATGCTCCGGTGGTTTGGTTACCTAGAGAGGATGAAGGAGAGGCGAATCACGAATGAGATATATTGTGCGAATATGGAAGTATCGGTTGCGCAAGGGCGGGCCAGAAAAACCTACACAGGCCAAATAGGGGTGTACGCAGTGACAAAAATCGCTGGACATTTATGAAACAATTTATGGGTGTGAATGAAGTGAAAGGAGTGTGCAAGGATCGTAGCAGGTGGCGATCCATAGTCTCTGCCTACCCCATGGGAAACCGGCGTGGTTTTATGTATGTACTAGCTGACCCGGCAAACGTTGTTTTGCCATAGGTATAAATTTTATTGGACACGAACTTCGTATCAACTGCCTGACACAATGTCACTTATTAAAAAAAAAGAAATCCTAAGCGGCAAAAATGTCAGTGATTACATACTCTTTGACATACCTTCTCTTTGGAAGCGGCTAAGAAATGACAGTTGTGTGAGGTATGACAGTTTAACGGTTTTCTATACAAAATTACCATTTTTATTTTATAATTTTCCTGGATAAAAAGTAGCCTATGTTACTCTCCAGCTCTCAAATTATCTCCATACCGAAAATCTCGTCGATCCGTTGCTCCGTTTTGACGTGAAAGACGGACAAACAAATAAACAAACAAATAAACAAACAAACAAACACACTTTCACATTTATAATATTAGAATGGATGTATGTGTATGTATGTCTCTACATACTCACGATAAACCGAGCGGCACCCGAGTATCGTCCGAGCAACGTATATTAAGGGGTTCGGGGTACGCTCGGCTCGGGCTCGGCTCCGACCCGGCATGGTCTAGCGTGAGTCATCCTTTACACTGCGAGTACTGAATAAGAATAAATTCTGAAAAGAAACACACAGAACATTAAGAATATTAAAATATTACATTGATTTCATACACTTTTAAAATTGGCCCTCAGCACTACCTCTTCTTAAGTTTCTTCAGTTTTCATAAAATTTATAAACCATAAAAACCATTTTTAAATAAATCCGCTTTGGGTTTATCTTAATGACTTTTTACTTAAAGAGTTGAACCGAAAATTATTCCAAGTCCACAGTAAAAGATTAATTAATTTGTTCACCTTTTGAATTAAAATTCCTTTATTTCCGCGACATAATTAAAAGGGTAAAGGCTACGTGTTATTGTCCCGAGACTCTCCTTGTAATATAAATGACGTTATTACGTCATATATTTTAATGTTGTAAGTCGAAATTGGTATTTTAAATGTTTAATATAAGCGTCCTTTGAATCATTCAATTAATATTGTATGATACTAAGTTCCAAGTAATATTTAACAATATACGAGTACTTACATATTGATTTTGTTTGTACTACAAGTTTGACATGATTAATATTTTGGCCCAAATTTTGTGATTGTTTGAATTTTATAGCTATTAATATGAATAACTGAAATTTTATTTTAAAACCCTGTTTCAATTTTATAAGCCAATTTATAGTAGATTGTTTAGCAAGGGCTGTATGGCACCCATAACAGTCGAGTGTTTTGGCGCACGAACGAAGTGAGGGCGCCGATAGTTCGAGACTGTTATGGGTACATACACCCGAAGTAAACACTCTACTTTTCATTTCGAATATGAGGATAGTAAAAATAAACAGAAATAATCTACAAAATATTTTTCCTATGGCCGCGGAATTTTCGAAAGACTATAACGTTTTTGTTCATTTTCTCTATTATAGGGAAGGCAAGGGAAACTAAGTCCATACAGTCTTGTTTGGTGTTTGACCCGTACTCTATGCAATTCCATGAAATGAATAGCCTGATTTTTTATGTTACAAATAACTTATTTGGTTTAATCTGTTTCTAAAAACGCATTCTTTTAAAAAAAAATGTTTTAGATATTAAAATAATTATTCTACGATATTAATTATTTTATTTAATAGCAAAACATGGCTGTATAAGCTTCTGTGCCTGTGCCTGCATACTTTTGGTAAAAAAAATGACCAAAGAGCCAAAGAGATACTTAAAGATTCTACACACGTTCCTATCCGACCTCCGATTCGGGCTGCTCCTAGACCAAATCGGAACGTGTGTAGCGCAGATTTAGTCTGGGAGCAGACCAAATCGGCTGTCGGATCGGAACGTGTATAGATGCTATTTCAGATTTTGACATGACCCCCCTATTCCTTTTTTAAATTTCATATCGGCCCTAGAGCCGCCACATACCACTTTCAACCCGCATTTTAGGCAAGTTTGCAGTTACTTTCAGAATATGAGACATGAAAAAACTATTGTAGTTCTATGTTTCTTACACAATAGTTACCGAGGACGTCGAATAACAATTTACATTTATTAATATTATTTATTTAGTTCCGTACCTACTTACCGAAAAAATCGAATTGTAGGTATCAGTTGTTACATAATATTTTGGGTAAATTCCAAGCCGATAGTAATAACATAAATTCCGTCACAACTGCACGGAGGCAGAGTATTGGCTGACAGCCAGACTGCACGGTGACTCGCCGAAGATATCGCGCCTATTGACATGAATTGACGTATATAGTTCCTTTTTTAGTTCCTCCAGAAATTAGAGCGGGTAAATAGGGCAGTCTGTAGTGAATACGTTTTACGCTTTCTCGGTTTAGCTGCCATTAAGCCCTCGCCTGCAATCAAGTCTCCTTTTTTATTACGTATTCTTGATTTTTATTTTATCTAATGTGACCTCGTCTTCGGCTGACTCATCTGCAATTTTATTAGGCCTAACTTCATTAATGTCCAATGCTACATTAATCCTTTTATCTTCGTATCAATTTAGCCAAAAACTTACTGCACGGAAAATTAGAGAGGATAATCTTAAATTGGTTTACTCTGTAAAAAAACATCATGTAAATCTTGTTTACGTTATTTACTGTATTTCCGTTAATGCGATAAAATCCAGCGCGGAAATTAAATTCCTGGAGGATAAATTAATGCTGCCATCGTTTTAACGAGTCGTCTAGCAAGGAGACATAATTAATAATAATATAATACTAAATATTGCAATTAAATCTTTGGTAACATTAAATTATATAAAAAATGGTTTTATTCATAATTATTTACGTTGATGTTTAGAGCTAAGAGTTTTGTAAATTACACTTTTCTCTTTTACCGCACACAACTTATGTTTTTGCCAAATGTAAGTTCGTAGTACTGACAATATTCAGTTAAAGCTAAATGTAGCAACTTGAGAGACTTTATTAGAGCCACTATTGAACCTAACTCCAACTGCTGACTCTCTGTGGGAACAAAA
Source organism: Crambus lathoniellus (assembly GCA_949710035.1). Lineage (NCBI taxonomy): Eukaryota > Metazoa > Arthropoda > Insecta > Lepidoptera > Crambidae > Crambus > Crambus lathoniellus. The sequence goes on from OX453299.1 coordinate 22,233,097, forward strand.
CTAATAATCCACAAAAGGATGCAATCGACTCGTGCCAGATGTGACACCGTTTGAATTTGCAATTTAAATCTTACTTATAGAGCACTTTTAACGATCTAGGCGAGCCAAACAAGCTTTAGCGCTCTACAATTCAAAACCCTTTCTAGTACTTACACTTTTATGTCCTGAAATATTCAGACTGAATACACCTGCCGTGAGTGAAGTAACTGGAAGATTTAGCGGTTTCACACTTCCTTTGCTTTAAAAGCGAAGTTACAAACGTCGAAAGTTAGAAGGCATTTCGCATAAAAGTTTTTGAACAAATTTTCTTGCTTAGACGAAGCTCTGAACATATTTATTTACTTTGTTGTCTAAACCAAGTATATAGACTTTTTTTACTTATAATGGGCTTGCTCTTGGCTTCACACTGAACCTTAGGGTTGAGAAGGAGCCTAAGATGGAGCGAGCTTACCCAGAAGCAGCCTATTCACTCTAGCTTTGAAAAAATATAGGGTTGTAGTCATTCGGGAAAATAGAATTCTGATTTATTATATGTCGCAGATAGAAATGGATTTCGTTGTAAAATCTCATCTCAGTCCGCCATTTTGTACGTGGTTAAATGAATCAGTGCGCACGTCCGGCGCGGTCGAGCTCCAAGAATAGAATGATAGCTTTTCACCAGCAGATTAACACTCACTGTCTCACTGACAGACGTCAACCGATATTGACAGGTCGCATAGACACGCTACCACAGACTTCTCACTCGAACTACTGACTCAGGGAAAGTTTGCTAACAGCCACAACAGATGGCGTTACTAATCTTATTCGATTATTCAAACTGGCAACTTCAACACCTTACCAAACCACCGAAAGGTGGCGTTGCTTGTATTACCCACGGAATAGCTCCGATAACTCGTAATTGCATCGATAGATGGCGCGACTAGTCTTTCCAATGAAATATCTCCGACATATATATATTCGATAGATTATTCTGACTTTATTTATTGCTTGTCTACAGGGAAACAAGAATTGCAGCATCAGCCGCGTTAGCCGGAGGTACTGAACGGCCTGAACGAGCTTTAACAGCTTCATTCGCTCTTTTAAACTTAGTACCCGGTTCTGAAGGAAAGAATACGTGGAGACAAGTTGGAAAAATACTAGGACGACATGTGAAGTTACATACAATAGTGTGGCCTGGGGGACGTCTAGTTGCTCATGGACAGTCAGACGGTGCTCGTACAATTTTTCGTATAGTCACAGCCTTAGCACCTCCCTTTGTGATGGAAGGTGAACTTGACGAGGATGGTCAGTGTCTTCGAGGTCTTCCATGCCATAGACCGCAAACGTCCGATAAAGATAATCTTACTCTTGCTTTTAACGATCTAGACAGAGATGGCGATGATGAACCAGAAGATTTCTTTTTTCCAACGCCTAAACCAATGTTTTCGCGTATGGCTACACATTGTTGTTATGGATTAGCCATGGATCTACTAGAAAACATTGCACAAGAACTCGAGTTTGATTTTCATCTGTATATTGTTGAAGACGGCCTATATGGCTCGCGTAAGCTTGTTAAACCATTCCGTAAGATGAGTGAGTACAGAAGCGTAGCAAATGAATTCCTCGTTAACAAACAAACAAGCTACCGAGCTCAGTACCGCAATGGTATAGTTACTGAAGATGAATATGTCTATGAGGATGATTTGGATGATGACCCAGAGAAATGGAATGGCATCATTGGAGATTTAGTTTCTGGGGCAGCTCACATGTCATTTGCTGCTCTTAGCGTGTCAACGGCTAGAGCAGAAGTTATAGATTACAGTCAGCCTTATTTTTTTAGCGGAGTGTCGATATTGGCAGCACCGAACCAGAGACCTGATATTCCACTGCTTGCGTTTCTCCTGCCATTTTCCCCAGAGCTTTGGATTGCTATTTTTACATCTTTGAATGTGACAGCCATTGCTGTGGCAATATACGAGTGGTTATCGCCATTTGGCTTAAATCCTTGGGGAAGGCAAAGATCAAAGAATTTCAGTATATCTAGTGCGCTTTGGGTGATGTGGGGTCTTTTGTGTGGGCATCTAGTGGCATTCAAAGCCCCCAAAAGTTGGCCTAACAAGTTCCTTATTAATGTTTGGGGAGGTTTTTCTGTGATATTTGTTGCTAGTTATACTGCCAATATAGCAGCACTTATAGCTGGATTATTTTTTCACAATGCAGTAGATGATTACCAAGGAAGAAGTAATGTAAGTGTTACTTATTAATCCAAGTAATTTAAAAGATCTTAAATACTTACAGTATAGATAATTTCTTTTAAATCATAGTTAAAAATCAAAAAGGATAAATTAGCTCTTCAAATAAATCCAACTTTATTGCAAGGGGTGGAATAAAAATGATTTTGCATTAACCCTCTTGAATGCTTTCAGTGGCTTTCTCTGCGAGTCGGGACAGCCAAGTCGTCGGTGGCAGAGTATTATGTCCAACGGAATAATCCACAGCTGGCGCAGCAAATGCGCCGTTACGCGCTCCAAGACATTGAAGAGGGCATCCAGAGGCTTAGGTGAGCGGTTAAAATTTATAATTAACATACCTTCCCAAGGTGTACTTAATATTCTGCTCCGCCTTTCTAGGTACTTTGTTTTAAAATTCAGGTTTAAATTCAATATGTATATCTATATAATCTTGGTTTTACACACTACGTGATATATTTAAATTCTATTGGATTTAACTTTTAACGCTACGTAGAAATTAAAATCTCTTCAAACATTTTTGAAAATGAACGGGACGACCGACCGTACCAGCCTTTCTTGTGATTTATAATTCAAAAATAACTCCTTTGCAACTACTTCGACTTGGCTGCATAACAAAATTTAAAAAACAACCTAATTTCTGAAAACTTTCCGAGTTAAAAGAGCTATTCTTTTCTTTTGAAGTTAATTTTACGAAATGTTGTTTAAAGTAAGGTAGGTATTTAAGGCTTTAGTGTCTTATAACGCACCTGACTACATTATGCATCGTAATACCTTTCTTGTTTAATATTACGTTTTCAGTTGTCCAACCTAAAACATTTTTATATCGCTATGATGTGATTAAATAGGTAAAATTAATGAGTTCGTTTGTTTTAACTCACTGCTCTCAAATTATTACGCGGATTATAATAAAAAATATATGTGAATATATTTACTCACAACTACTAAACTAACTCAAAATTCAATAGATGTTTATCTACACTCATAATATAATATTCGAGTTATGAATTCATGCCTGAACGTATTTATGCTATAGTCAACTTTAAAAAATAAAACTTGATCATAATGGTCATTATGATACAATCGGATATAGCTGTCACTCATTAATAGTACAGTGCCACAAACTTATCTGTTCCGGTGGCCAAAATGTGAGACTATCATGTTTTTTTTAAATGTCCTTCTGCTGTCAAGTTGATGTCCAACCATAGCGCTGCTGGCGGCTGAAGTTCTTCGAAGTCAGGGCTGGTTAAATCGCTACAAAAAAAGAAAAACGTACGTAGCACCGCTGTCACCGGAACTGAAAAGGTTGTGGCACTGTACACTTATGTTTCTTAATTTTATAGTCTTCATGGCAACCGTAGGATTTACCGGCCCTGACTTCCAACTCTTTCAAGCCCTTCTTTAGCCGATAACAAACTTTTTTTTTTAATTTTGAGTTTAGAAGCTTTATAATTAATATTGTTTTGCTTTATTTTTGAAATAAATAATAAATGTAATGAGTGTAGATAAAGTAGTGTATGAGACTGCACATAACTCGGTATTATGCAACAGTCACATAAACTACTATTTTAAGTCTAAGCTCTAAACAAGCACTTGTTATAATGTAAAAGATGCTAAGCCATCGGTTCGCAAAGCCCTACCGGGCAGAATTTGTGGAAATTTTCAGTATGATGAAAATACCAGCAGCGATGTTTTCAGCATTGTAAGCTAGTTCTTCCGTGGCTGAAAACTTCGGGAGAAGTGTGTTTCCACCTTCAGTCTTATATTCAGTTAACATCAGGTGTTATGAAAGCTAAGTGCTAGCTACTATGGTGAGGGTAAAAAGTTAAAATTTAAAATTATTTTTTAACATTTAACGGTAATGATATTTTCGTTTAAAGGACGTTCCTCTATCTATACAACCAAAGTAACAGAAATGTGACTTAAATGCCTTATGGGCGTGGTTTTATCTCAAATTAGAATCAAATAAATCAGGAAACGTGTCGCGTTTGGCAAACGTAAGCTAGGGCGGATTACCAAACCCATTTCCTCGGTACCTGCAGCCTTACTAGCGGTCATATGAGTTTATCGGTCAATCAGCCAAAATCAACCTATATTTGTATCAGAGAAAGATTTCCGTTAAACTATATCTGAAATTTGGAATAAAATGACAGTGTAGGTAATAGAAAAGGATTGTGGCATAACGTACTATGTAAAATCAACTCTCTCAATATTGTTTCAATTAAATGCTCAGCTCGTTAACAATAAAATTACCAACGACTTATGTAATGAGGCTGCCGGGTTTTTTTTGCTAGTTATATAAAAATATTGTTTGGAAACAACAAGGCTTTTCGTGTTTGTGTCATTTTATTGAATGTAGCATGATCATATTATTCAACGTTTGATTTAATATTGCATAAAGTAAACCTTTATCCAGACCTTCTTATACGGAAATAACGCTCCGCTCGCGACTTCGTCTGCGTGGACTCCCTTTTTACCCCCTTAAAGGAGGAATTTCCAAAAATCTTCTCATAATGCTCTCCTAGACACTCCCCAAGGAACATAGATGCCTAATTTCAGCTTATTGCGCCCAGTAGTTTCGGCTGTGCGTTGCCTGCTGGCGAAGCGCCAGAACAGAATACAAATTCAGAAATAAAAACTTTGATGTCATGGAAACCTTACATTAATGTCCTCATATTAAATTGTTAATTTCATGATGTGGTTGGTCATTTCATTATATTTTATGGTCAAACGCTGTTTAAAAAATCACATTAAACGTTGACTATTTAACGATATTGTCAAAGTAAATTCATGAAATGATCAAAAATATCATCACAATTATCAATTTAACGATATGGCCACGACATAATATATAGACGAGCATATTTGGTACCTACACTGTACTAACTCAGCCGCAAGATTTTAAAACTCATATAAGCATTACGGGATTACATTACATCACAACCCGTATTGTTCTCCAGTTCATATATTATTAAAAAGTTCGCACTACACATTCGATGAGATAAATTTTACCTTATTTTGAAGAGTGTTCGGTTAATGTTTGCTTGTGGAAAGTAAATTTTATTATGCCTTTTTATTGTGGTGCCTGAGTACATATTTATATTCCTCTCTCAGCTTTAGGGTCTCGTTCGCTTATGGGTTAACACTTCCAGTTTACGAGGGCGATACTTTTGGCTGGCAAATATGGTGTCTTTTCAGCCAAATCCTATTTTGAAGAAATAAAATTGAGCGATTTTTATGGCATTCTATTGCTCATAATATACTTAAGTATAGCAATGTCACTGAATGACGATCACTGAAAGAAAGTAATAATTAATAGTACACAATTGATTTGTTCATTAGATAGTACCTACTTAGCTTTATTTAATTTTATTTATGTCAACTAGTAACAGTATGTCTATTTATATACCTACTGTCATCTCAGGTATCAAAAAGAAATCAGTGATTACAAATTTTAGGGTTCCGTAGCCAAATGGCAAAAAAACAGAACCCTTATAGATTCGTCATGTCTGTCTGTCTGTCAGTCTGTCCGTCCGTCCGTATGTCACAGCCACTTTATTCGAAAACTATTACGACTACATTCCTACTTGAAACTTAGTAGGTAGATATATTCTGTGAACCGCTTTAGGATTTTTAAACAAAAATAAAAAAATAAGCGGGCTCCCCATACATGGAACTGAAACTGAAAACCTTCCAAAGTGAGTAAAATGTGTGTGTCACCCCTATAACTTTTAAAATAGTAGAGTGAAAAATCTAGATAAAATATATGCTGTAGATCTTAAATAAAACTCTACGAAAATTGGTTTGAACGAGATAAAGCAGGTTTTGAGATATAACACATTTGTAAAAACCGCAAATGTAAGTTTGTCGTTTAAACAAACACTGTGGAAAACAAAATTATTTTTTGCTGACGAAAAATTATAGTGGTATTTTGGCTAGGTATAGGCAATCGGTACGGTAGTGGGTACGGAACCCTTCATGGGTGAGTCCAACTCGCACTTGGCCGAGTGCAAGAAACTTGAGAATAGAGTCCTTTTAAATAAATATACAGTTTCGGCTGTCATGCCCCTAAGGACGACTGAACTGAACGTCCTCCTTCGAAACTAAAATGAAAATACTATTTTATTTTATTTATTTTATTTTATTGTTTACAGAAATAACACTTTAGACCTCCTGATAGCTGATACCCCTGTTTTGGACTACTATCGTGCTACCGACCACGGGTGTAAGTTGCAAAGAGTTGGCGATCATGCTCTTGCTGAAGACACATATGCCATAGGTATGGCTAAAGGATTTCCGCTAAGGGTAAGTTAAAAAACAAAATTTGCCATGATGATGCTTAATCTAAAGCTAGGGTTTCACTTAAATAGATAACTGATAGCGTCAGATACGATTTGTTGCTTATACAAATACTGAGTCCATACATAAATCTTCTTTTAATCTCTTCCACTTAAAAATTGCGTGGTGCCCCAACCCACTTTAATGAGTAACGCATGTCTCAGGAGTGACGTTTCCAAACAGTCTCGCTAAGAGCAACGTCTAAAGTAACGTATATTTCCATAAGAAGGACTAGGGGTGGAGTGGGGGCGCGATTCCGGATCTTTGTAAGGCAAGATTGATGGATGACGCACGAGTCTCCTAATGTTGTGATCGATAGACGGTGTCATGTAGCCCAGACTTCGTCGATTACGTGTCATTTTATCTTGACGCGTTCGATATACGACGGTCTCGCGGGTTGCTAACATAAATCAGTGGATCATAAAAACTTTTTTGTTTCGCATCGTGACGCAACGTAACAGGCAACCGTTTTTCGACGCCTTGTTGAATGAGCCCGGTCGCAGATGTGTCGCCATTGTTTCCAGTGTGATTCGCGCCGACATTTACAAATACCTCCACTTATCTCGTGTTTCCGAAAAAATATTCGGGTTCATTCGTTTTGACAATGTTTTTTTGTTTACAGGATAGCATATCTGCTGTTATAGCAAAGTATTCGTCGAATGGTTACATGGATATATTGACTGAGAAGTGGTACGGAGGCTTGCCTTGTTTTAAACTGAGTTCTGATTATGGAATACAACCAAAACCACTTGGTAAAAATATTTTCTAGTTTTAATGAACTTCACAGTTTTTACGGACATTTTACAATAATTTCACATACATATGTCAGTTCCGTTTATTTATTAAGGTTTGTATGCTAGACCGATAAGTATTTAAAAGATTAGAACATAGGGGAGTTATTAATTAAAAAGATTCTAGGTACAAGTACTATAGTAAAGCTAGAGTCAGTTCATCTCCGAGGGAAATTTCATTATATTAGAATTTATCGCCCCTCTCTTAATCCAGGCGTTGGGCGGGAATTATCCAGCGGTCGCCCTTAAAAGATTAAATATTGGATCATCTATCGAAATACCAACACTTTCCAACTAGCCTTACAGAATCGGGGAGACTTTTACTAGTGAACTAAAATTGTTTTATTTACATAAAGTTCTTTATTTTTACATCTTCACTTCTAGCGATATTTTACAATATATACAAGTGCAATTTTGTGAGATATGGACTTTTACTAGTTAACTAAAATTGTTTTATTTACATAAAGCTCTTTTTTTAATCTTCACTTTTAGCGATACTTTACAATATATACACATTCAATTTTGTGAGATTAATAGGTCTCTAACTCGGGTCACAAGGTATAAATAACAAAGACACTGCATCTGAACTATTAAAACGTAGTTAACAAAGTCCTATTCAAGCAATGGCTCGTCCATTTCCAAAGGTTATTACCGAAAGAAGTTTAGGTGAGTTTCACAGTTCTTTAAGTATCATAACTAAACAATCACTATTTATATAGCGAAAGTTTGTGACTCTTTTCAGGATTGACACTTCCATCAGTTAGTCTTATTTTACAACGCCAAATGTACAGTCGACAGCACATCAAGTTAAACAGTTGAATTGCGATAACAGCTTTTATTACGTAGGGCATAAAATCAACATGTATAGTCTGATGTGCCGCCGTGTGTACATAAAGTTGTCCTTGCCACAGTGCCAGTAAGACCCATAAATTCAAGTTTTCACCAACTTTACGTATTAGTTTTCTATATTGCAAAAGTTTTAGTACTATATAAAATTTATTGCACTGTTGTAACAGGACAAATTAAACTTATATTTGCTTTAATTCTTCTATCAATAATATGATTTGTCGCCTGTTTATGTATTTAATAATAGCCACTCCAAAAAAACATGTTTTAAAGTGCATGTGATATTTCAGACTATATTCAATCGCTAATAAGAATGATTAAGTAACAATCATCCATCCAAATTCTGGTTTATACTAAGATGTATGATGCTTTATGTATCACACAAAACAACATCAGTATTCCTGTAGCTGAAGTAGCACTATCGCAGAAACTAGCTGTAACATGATTATTTTCATATGCAAGCGATTGGCCTTTTGTAAAAACATACATACTTTGTGATAAGCTTTGAACTTATACCTAAAATAAATTGTTAGTGGACTAGACGACGTTATCCCGCGGAAATGTTATATTTTTCCAGAATAAAAAGTTGCCTACGTTCCTCTTCTGTGTCCCAAATTTCAGCCAAATCCGTTCAGCCGTTTTGGCGTGATCGAGCAACAAACATCCAAACATCTAAACTTTCACATTTATAATATTAAGTAGGATTTAATGGTTAGATATCGCTCTCTCTTTGATATTCCTATTTTATACATTGTTATTGTTAAATATTTTAAGTCGTATTTTTTGCACAGATTTTATCTTACAAAGAAAAAATATTGTTTCGATTGACCTTGTGCATAGTTTTTATTTCGTAACAACATTTCTATCGAACGTAACCAAAATTAATTTAAAACAGATATAATGAAGTACTGACCTACTATTTAAAAATATTGGTATAATTGCTCTATAGTTTTTTGTTTCCACAGTTTTAACATTTAAAAAGTACTTACTTGAAAACAGAAGACCAGGGTGCTTACCATCAACTCTTATTGCGGTTTTGTTTAGGAACCTAAACTGATCTGCTTCGCTTATTCGTACCACGACAGCTTAATATCAATGACAGCGATTCAGTGATCATTCAATGACATTTCACAGCCGCTGAGCTGTCATCAACTCTTATTTGACGTAAAACTTGGCCAAGCTAACATGTCACCTGCAGGTTATACCCGTCCCTTTCACTCTCCTGGCATGACAGAATCGAGTGAAAGAGACGGATAGAAAAAATAAGGACACAAATCGTTCGGTCATTCACATTTAGCAATTCATTTGCGATCCAGTTTTTAGAAGGTCATGGTACGAAAGAAAGCAATTCATTTTAGGAACCTATTCTGCATCGCGCTATTTTTGAATCGCTGTCTTAAAGTTGATGGTATGCACCCAGACCATTTACATAAGGAATCTGTTATCGCCTAACTGGGAGATGATAATGTGGCTGTTTCGATATCATCGATAAAAACTTATGTTAAATACAAATTAGTATATTACTAGCCTTTCGCCCGTGGCTTCCCCCAAGACGATCTCGCGGGAATTTGATGTTTATGTAAATGTTTGTGATTAAAAGGTAGCCTATGTCACTCTGCAGCTCCCAAAATATCCCCATACCAAAATCACGTTGATTCGTCGCTCCGTTTCCGACGTGAAAGACGGACAAACAAACAAAAACACTTTCACATTTTATAATATTAGTACGGATTATATATATAAAAATGATACTTAGATAATAACAATGCAGGGTAAACAAAAATATTTTTACTATATAAAATTGTATTTGTTTACAGGTGTGGCGGCAGTGGCTGGCGTGTTCATTCTGCTTGGTGTGGGCATGATTGTAGGCTGTTTGATATTGATCCTTGAGCACCTGTTTTATAAATACACGCTGCCGGTCCTGCGTCACCAGCCCAAAGGAACAATATGGAGGAGCAGAAACATTATGTTTTTCAGTCAGGTAAGATAAGATTTTGTAAGCTCTTGCTTTTTAATTTTAACTTACATTATAAAAAGGTAGGTAGCCCTGGACCGTTTTTAAATTATTTCACCAGTAAAAATATTTCATACCGATAAGTCCTCGCGAACGGTAACCACGCGTGTTAAACTGAGCAGTTAATACTAAACATACATAAAATTTTAAACTTTCATGGTCACTTTCGCTATACTTACATATTATTAAAAACGGGATTTTTCCCTTGTTTAAATTGGTTGTCGAGTACCCGATATTTCGGCGCAGTTGCACACGCCATGATTACGGCACGGTGTTACTCGACAACAAATTATGGTAAAAATCACGTTTTTCATAATAGTTTTATTATTATATATTTTGTTCTAAACCTCAATTTTATTATTTATTTATTTAAACTTTATTACACAAAAGGGTACAAAAGGCGCACTTAATGCCATAAGGCATTCTACCAGTCAACCAGAGAGCTGGGTACTGAGATCATCAGAGGCGGTGCAAAAATCTGATAGAGAATAATTTTATTGGTCTTCAAATTTCCCAGGGTCAAGACCCCACAAGAAAATACAAAATAAAATAGTTTTAGACAATAACTTGTTACGAGAATATAAATAGTTATTTGACGGTCAAATAAATTTTAGGAGTCGCATAACCTGATTTCATTTAAATATCAAAGGCTTAGAATTAGTTATCATTTTTAAGGCTGGTTAGAAAATTGCAATAGATACCGATCGTTTGTGCACGTTTTAGTTTTTATGAACTGTTGGGGAACTATTTAATTTTGACCGAAAAACATCAATTATAGCTACCATATTTGAGGGACCAATTATTGAAAACATATAATTTAGGTAGTCATAGATCATAGGTCTTAGTGTGGATCTTAAATGGTTTATGAATTGCGGATTTAATGTGTCCACTTGGATCACGGGAATCCTGAGCGGGAATAGCTTGTGGCCCCCAAATGCCTCTTAAATCAAGGGCAAAATATACAAGACCACCATTAGACCTGTCATCATGTATGGATCGGAATGTTGGGCTACTAAATTATTTTATTTTTCCACTAAAAGGATGGACGAAAGAAGATTGCATGCAACTGGGATGCAAATAGCGTATGTTTGATGGATGTATGGGGCGACTAGAATGGACAAGATACGGAATGAGTATTTAAGAGGAAGTTTGAAGTAGCTCCAGTGACAGAGAAGAAGAGAAGTAATCGACTTGCATGGTATGGTCACCTTATGAGGAGGGATGAGTGTCACGTGGTGAAGAAGGTACTGAATACGAATCTGGGGAGAAGAAGGCCAAATAAAAGGTGGATGGGTTGCGTGAAGGATGATATGAGCAAGAAAGAGGTGACTGCAGAGAAGAAGGCGAGAAACGAATGGTAGAAAAAGATATGCTCTGCCTATACCAAATAAATGGGATAAGAGCATGAGAATGATTAATGAATGTGTCTACTTCAAGTAACGTTAAAATGCATTAAATGGAAATAACATATTATTCAATCTTCAAATGATACTTAACTTCTTAATCGGCCTCCATCACAACTTGAAATGATACCTTCTTATTGGATCCCATTCATACTGTCCGCATCTTCCTAAGCTGTATTACAATGAGGTATTAAAGTATTCGACTCAAAGGCAATCGGCACTTGTTTGCCCTACTCAAGCGTGAAGACAAGACTGCTTCTAGCGGGATTATGCCTGTCTCACGGCTGAGTAAATGTAAAACAATGTACATTATCATGATGATTAGTGTTTACATTATTATGAGTAAATCAGTAGCGTAAACCAATCTTGGTTCCACAAAATTAATCGTAAGTAGAATGTACATTTAATTTGATGGCCACACACCACCGCTATTTTAATCAGAATAAAGGAGAGACAATACTTCATAGTACTCCTAAATCACCTTCTTCACAATCTGAAATGATACCTTCTTATTGGATTCCCATTCAAAATGTCTGCGTCTAACTCAGCTGTATTAAAATGAGGTATTAAAGTATCTGACTCAGAGGCAATTGGCTTCCCGCAACTCGCCTGGGGCTCATTGCTACACTTTGAAAGCACTTGTTTGCCCTACTCAAGCGTGAACCCAAGACTTCTCTAGCCGGATTATGCCCGTCATACGGCTGAGTAAATGTACAACACAGTACAATAAACATGTTGACTGCTGTTTACATATAAGAGAAACAGTAGATTCAAAGATTCATTTCAAAGAACCAGAAGGTTCTTTGAAATGGGAACTTCATATTGTTAATCATGGAATCAATTTAGAATTTACTTAGGTATAAGTGACTCTAGATCTCAGAGGAAATATCTTTTTAAATGAAATAAGTGTGTGGTTAGTTTGCTTTGCACCTACCGTGAGCAATAAGCCAGCGTATTTTTTCTGTTTGTTTGTCAAATAGTATTTGGCAATACTATGGTATTAGTGGACATTGTCTGTCAAAGTTACTAAACTAAAATACGACGCTTTTTTAGCCAGTAATAAATTTCAGTATTTCCATTTTTACACAAAACGTTTTCAAAATAACTGAGTAAAAAAAAGTCAGTTACAGGGTTGTAATATAAGCCTCGGCTTTTAACGTGTTTTATATCTGAGTGACTTCTTGTCTCTACAGGCTACATGTAATCTCTCTGAAATGCGTTTATTCCACAGCCTTCTCTATCGTCTAAGACGATAGAGATGGCTGTGGTTTATTCTGTTGGTTCTGTCGGTTGTCATTGCGTACTCTTTCAATCTCGAAAAAATGCTACAGCATTTATAATTCATTCTACCCTGATACAAATCGGAGCTATGCCACTACTAGAAATACTTTTTTCATACTTACATTCACTGTCAACATCATGCTTTACAATCGCATTAGAAGAAAATAGTAATTTTATTCATACATTTTTGA